>JAAFCF010002710.1:7133282-7356199 GCA_013389785.1 Helicorthomorpha holstii | reverse complement strand
TAGTGTTGTGCTTCTTCTGTTGGTGTGTCTATGAGAGGGAAGAAACATTTTGTTTTGAGTGGATTTTCTTCTAATGATGAGTTGCAGCTGGATATAATAACAAAGATTGGAAAACTTAGTGGCGTGTATCTTGAAAACAAGGCAAGTAATTTTTCTAAGTTTATTTTGATGAAATAATTTTCTTATCAAATAAATTGGCAGAATTATCCAACGGAATGTACGCACGTGATCTGTCCGAGTTTTAAACGAACCGAGAAAGTTTTGTTTGGCCTTGCATTAGGTGCAGTATATTCTAAAGTAATAATAAGGTTATTGTAAAACTAATTTTGCTAAATGTGAACAATATACTCGTAGGTAAATGGATTTTGAAACCCGATTATATTATTGAAAGCTATAGTCAAAAAAAATGGTTGAATGAAGCCGATTTTGAATGGACGGAAAATTGCGAATCTGATGTAAATGCAACTTTTTTACAAGCTCCTCGATCAAATCGAAAATTAGTAAAACAAACTGGAAAAGGTCTGTTTTCTAAATGGCATTGTGCAGTAATATCAGAGAACAATGAGAAGGATAGTTTTATTAAAAGGTATCTTGTTATTATGAGTTTGTAACAGGTTTAATATTTGGTTTGTTTTGCAAAGATTGTTAACCGTCGGTGAAGCCAACGTTGTGCCGATAAATTTCCCAATATTGGAGCGAGATCGAAATATATCAAAGTTAACACACGTATTTTGTGAGAAGGAATATTTGAGGAAACTAGTAAAAGTGAAAGATCGACTTTGTCATTCAGATTTTATCATCAACTATTTATTTAATGTAGGCCTATTAATGATATCATACTTATAAACTTTTTTAATAGAATTGAAATGATAAACGGTTTTGTTATATAGAGAAACTTCGTGTTGCAAGACGATTTTCATATCAGCAAATATGATCCATCAAAAAATCCATTGTATATTTCGTGGGCATCTGTCAATTCGTACAAATACGTAGGAGTGAAAGGTAAGATATGCTATTCTTGATTTGATCTTTTATTTTACTAATTATTTTTGTTTATGCATGAAGTTAATAACAGCGAAAATTTAAATATCAAAATGACTAGCAAACAAGGAGTGAAACGAACCAAGCAAAGTAAAAAGCCAGCAAAAATGTTAGCACTTTTGGAAAGAACAAATGTAATTATTTTTTATTTAAATATTTAATATTTTTTTGGCTATGGATGAAAACTAATCAATGTTTTTTTTAATAGAACACTCGATGTGGTCCTTTGGATAAATTTGTTACTTCTCAAAGGATTCCAGCGAAATTACCAGTTTCAAAAGTTGCAGAGACCATCTTACCTGATAAGAATGACCCTGAAATTATTAAAGTAGTAAAATATGAAAGGAATACCGGTAAAGACTCCCTGAAATATAATGCAGCAGTAAAGTTGATTGAAAAAGTAGTTATTGATAAGGTAATTAAACACTTGTTTTAATTTTAATGCTTTTTTTGTTTACTTATAGTTTATGGTTATATTTTATTTAATTTAGAAATTGTTCGTGGATTTACTAGAGCAGATTCGTATAAGGAATGGCTTGAAATCGTTCGATTTAAATCCGGTAAATTTTAAGAAAAATGATTCAACTTGCTTGATTACATAACTAAATTGGTTTTCTAGGAGAATGCATATGAACTGCCAACGCATTTAACATGCACTTTGGCAATGGCATGTGACAGCCATTTAGCTGTGGATCATCTCAGATGGATTAATTCACTTGTGACCGAAATTAACTTTCCATCTGTTAACGTTGTGAGCTACATTTTGTGGAATATTATTTGGGTATTTTTAAATTTTTCTGTGTTGATACATAATATGCTAATGGCCTTTTGAACTTATAGAAAGGTCATCGTGAGGATGTTGTTTTTGCTGCGTGTAATATCGTCAATAGAGTTGTAAGCACTCACCCGCCTTTTAATCTAGCCATGCAAGATTATTACTATCGACTTTTACATTCGGAATCGTCTATTAATTGTGATGTAACCACTTTAAATGGATGGAATAGGGTAGTTAAAATTGTTGAGTAAGTATTTTATACTTGTTTGTACAAATTATACCAATTTAAACTTTTTGATGATGTTGGAACAGATTAGTGAACGAAATTGTTAATGGAAAGGAAGAGGATTATACAAGTAATCGAAAATTTGTGTTGAAATTTATTGTGGAATTGTTAGAATGTGACATGTTTCATGTATTGGAAAACCGGTTAGTTTATCTTAATGTTTATGTTGTTTTTATAACTTTAATTGTTAATGAAACTTTCAGAACAACTCTAAATGAAGTGCCTTTAATACTTCGGTTGATATGGCCTAACAATAATGCTAGTTATCTAAATAACGCTGTAAGAAGTTTGATCGATACGGTCATGATCAAGATCGATTGTGTAATAGAAGATGACAATGTATGTTAACGGCACATTTTATTTTGATTTTAATGGAAATTTATTAATTTCATTTTATAATGCTAGGTTGATGTAGATTATTCCATCCGTCTTTTAAATATGGTTGCAACATGTTTGCAACTTGATAGTAAAAGTGAAAATATAAGGTTCTGGTCTAGGAGATATTTGCCGTTTAAGTTGAATGAGGGCACTACAGAATTTATTTATCATTTGGCAGGTTTCATTCAATTTCAAGGTACCTATTTCTTGCTATGTATGTCTAGATAAATGTTATAAGTAACTATTTTTATTTAAGCTGCTGGAGTTGATTGTATGAAGTTACATCGACTGTATTCAATGTTTCCATCTTGGTTAACTCTTGGCATTAGTCGAGCTGTGATGGGTTTCTGTAATTTAAATGATTTAACTCTTGGTGATATTGTAAGTGGCTATTTTTTTTTTGTTATATAGTTAACTGTCTCTTAATTTTATTTTATGTTTTTAGAATTCTAAACCAGTATATGCGACTCCATTGAAAATGTTAGCTAGTCCAACTAAATCATTACCAGGAACTCCAATTAAAACGGCATTTACTCCAAAGTAAGTATTATTTAACATAGTAATGATATTTATTGGTAACTTATTTCATTTATAGTTTAGGCTCAAGTCCTCTTTCTAAAAGACTTTCGTTAAATATTAATAAACGAAATGGAAAAGGTGAAACGCCATTGCATATAGCTTGTAAAACTAAAAATTTCAGAAGAGTGAAAGCTTTGTTAGAAATTCAAGGCATCGATGTTAACGCTGTTGATAACGCTGGATGGACTCCTCTTCACGAGGCAGCTAATCACGGAGCAGTCGAATGTGTACGGGAATTACTAGCTTTCAAACCCAAAAAAACTATTAAGAACTATTTTTCAGGTATAAAAGTATAGTTTATTTTTTTATATTATGATCGTTTTATAAAAATGTTTTACTATACCATTTATTTATCATTTTAGGATGCAGCGTAATCAATGCTGATTTGAATATATTGGCTGTGGCGCGTAATGGCTTTACAGCGTTACATGATGCGGTGATCAACAATCACATTGATGTCGTGAAACTGCTGCTTCAACATAAAGGTAATAAACAGTTAAAGATAAAAACAATTGCCGGCTTAACAGCATTAGATTTAGCGAAGACCGAGGTAATGAAAGAGACTTTAGTGAAAAGTTGTGTCAAACGCGCACTTTTTAATACAGAACAAGATTCGTCGGTAGCACCGTTGAAAGTTGATTCCATTAATGAAACAAGTGCTGGTGAAATTCGGTTGTCACCGGCACCGGTTTGTTCTAGTCAGCATTTTGTTTCTATGTACCATTTTATAACTAACTTTTGCGCAATTAACAAACTTTGTGAAGTGCGTAGTGCTTTAGAAGAGAACTGCGAATTACGTTCTGAACTATCAGCATTCGTGAATAATCAATTTGAAAATCTTTGGCCTTATCACGAAATCATCAATTTAAAAACAGCAATTGAACAGTTTAAAGCTATGAAACCTGTTGGAACTGACGAAATCGAACTCTTAAATACTCTTGGTAGCTTTTTAACTTTTATACCTAACTAAATTTAAAAACCTTTTTTTACCGAATTTAATATCTTCTTTCGTTTATTAAATGTAAATATTCTATTTTAAAAAAAAAACGTATTTAAACGCTTTCGAGTCGTATAAACGTTAAATTGTTTAGTAGTATTGTATACTTTATTGGTACCGGTAACCAATCACTTTGGTTACTGTAATTTGCGAAAGACGAGTAAATTAAACCTTAAAAAAAAGTTTGTTTTTTAATATTAATTGCTGGGTTTAGTTTCAGAAGCGGTTTCGATTTGTTGCAAGTCTTTTGTAAATTGTTCCTGAAATTCTGATTCAGTTATCTGCAAACGACACGTTTTAAGTTGTAATAAGATTGATTTTAATGAACGGATTGATATTACCTTCTTCTTCTTTAATTTATTCATAAGTCTTACATCGTTGTTCAATTCATTAAGTTCATCATTGTCCAATTTTTCTGATCGCTTTCTCTTAGCTACTCTTTTCGCTTTTTTCTCTCGTCTTTTATCTAACTTTTCCTTTTTTTTCGACCAAGGGATGCTCTAAAGAAAAACCGATATATTTGTTTACTAACAAGTTAGTAAGATAAAGTATTCGCATTAATTTAGAATTACTGTACTTTTTTAACAGGAGCTGCTCTTCCTGGCCAACTACCCGTTTCCCTATATATGGATAATTTATTTTGCCTTTCTTTTTCTCTGTGTTTATCTCTAAACATAATTACATTAACAAAATATTATTAACGATATGTACCCTTTAACTATTGATAGTAGTTACTTGTAAGCGATTTTGTTGGGATCTGATATCGATGGAGTAAAGTTTTTAATTATTTTGCCTTTTAATTCAGGCATCTTTGGCATAAAAACTAATCCAAATCCAGTTGCTAATTTTCCAAAGTCCAAATCTAAAAAACGAAAAATATATTAAAAACAAACTACATTAATTATTAATGAAATGTTTATCATACCTTTAAGTCTTAACAATAGATGACATTCATGTTTTGAATATGCTTGAACGTGAGACACAAAGGCTCGTTTTCCCATATCAAAATTTGCCCTGCAGCATAATTATTAATATTATTAGATTAGTTACTATAGATTATTCAGTAGTTATAAATACCTGTCACTTAAGCCTAGCTTTTTTAATGTTGGCAATACATCTTTTAAATCTTCATCTGCAGGCGGATCCATTGGATTGACTATAACCTGTGAAAGTTATTAATTTAATATCCTAATTTCTAGCTCTTAATTGAGAAGGGTCATGAAAATATAAGAGAAACTTAGAAAAAGTTTAGTTAAGTCTGTTTTACAACCAAGAGATATTAATTTCTGCACTAAACAGCGGTGCTATTTTAATCTTATGGCTTCTCTTTGATTCTGACCCTCTAAATAAAACCACTAACTTTTTGATTTATTTTTAAAAATTCAATATAAGAATCTTCATTAGGTAAAAGTAACATGATAGCATTGCCTTTGTTTCCTATCCTAGCAGTTCGACCACAGCGATGAACAAATTCCCTGAAAATCCAATACAGTTAAATTAATTGTAATGTTTTATTATTTTTTAAAATTCTAAATAATTACGTTGCAATTGTCGGTGGGTCATACTGTATTACCCAATTAACGTCTGGGATATCAATACCTCTTGCCATGACGTCTGTACAAACCAATATGCCACTGAAAGAATGTACATGATTATTTAGTAAGATTTATTCCATTAATTAATAAGTACATTAATACTGTAGTACAATATATACCTATTCAACTTTCTAAACTCGTCAAATGTTTTATTCCTGTTTTTCTTCATCTTTCCATGAATACTTAGTACAGTTATATTTTTCATTAACCTAAACCAATGGAAAAATATTTTTAAAACAAATGAATTACATATTAATTGATATTTTATGTATAGTTACTCTTTTAGATTTTTAGAATGAAACTGTACACAGGCACATGTGCTGACGAAGAGCATGATTTTTTGATCACTCCACTTCTTTAACAAATATATTAAAATATTGAATTTCTTAACAGCATCACAAATCTATAGTAGAAATACAAGCAAGTTTAAGTAAATATGACACAATAAAAAAACAAGTAGTTACCATGTAATAATTTTTAAGAGTAGATGGAGTTCTTTGAGCCGAGTCTGATTCGTTGATTTTCTCTTTTACTGTAACACAAACAGGATTTCTTAGTCCTGCCCTCACCAGCGCTTCTACTTCTTTAGTTTGTGTGGCAGAAAACAGACCAGTTCTCCTTTGCTTCGGTAAATAACTTAGAATAGTGTTTAATCTAGTAATAATTGGTTTAAAGTCGGTAAAACGTTTCGCTTTATGTACTGTAATTATAAAATTTAATACTTACTGTTTCTCAAAACCCATCTCTAACAGTCGATCAGCTTCGTCTAAAACTAACACTTCCTAAAAGAAAAATAGCTCAAATAACAGTAGACAGCTTTGCAAAATGTAACTTACAAGTTGTTTAACGCTTGCGGCCAAGTTGAAGTCTTGAGACTGCTTTCGCGTTAATAAATCATGAAAACGTCCAGGTGTCGTTACTACGATATTTCCACTTAATAAATCCAAAATAAGCTTAAATAAATATAATTTTAGATCTATACTTTGATTAAAATTACCCATTTGAAAGAAAATTTTCAATGTCAACTGTTGTATTATTTCCACCAATAAACAATATCTGGCTCACGTTGACTAAGAATTTTGTGAAATTTCTCAGAACTTCGTCAATTTGAGTAGCTAATTCTCTGGTTGGAGTTATAATAATAGCTGCAATCTATGTTTAATAGTTTTATATGATCAGATTCATTTACCGATTGTGTTTATAGTTGCTATAAATATATTCAATCATACCTCGTTCCTTTTCCATGTTTCTTGACGTCTGAGCATAATTTCCAGTACTGGAATAACAAAAGCTAACGTTTTGCCACTGCCTGTTATTGCTTCAGCAGCAATGTCCTTATTTTTCATAAATGGGGAGATGCAAGCAGCCTAAAATAATCAAAGTACAACAATGTTGAAGAAATTATAATGAAACTTAAAATTTAAGACTTACCTGAACAGGTGTCATAAATTTAAAACCGAGTTCCTCTATTGCGGCCAACGTAGACGGTCTCAGTTTGGGATCCAAATCTTTCCACGTTCTTATCATCTTGGATTTTTGTTACAGAAATTAAATACTTTCAATAATATTACTAACTTGGGTCACCTATTTCAAAAATACCATGTGGAAAACTCACATGGTAATCGACAATGAAATTGGCAAGAAATTTAAATTTGGAATCGAACGATTGTATCGAATTAATTTAATCGATACTGGTTTAATCGTGAAACCTTTATTGAATTTATATTAAATTTTAATGAAGTAATTCTATAAAAGATTGTCCTGATAAACACAATTTAGTTTAGTTAGTACTTTAGAGCTATTTATAAACAGATAAATGGTATAGGGAGAACGTACTCTTTTATTGATGTTTATCGATTTGGTTTAGTTAAGTGACTCTCAACCTTTTGATAGCGAGACATTATTAGTGGCATTAGCATCGGTTGTTTAGTGATTTACGTATGTTACGTAGTCTCATCATAGTTGTGTACCGTATTTGTAAAGTTTTCGTGTTAAATGTTAAGTAATAATTTCGATAATTATTCATCTGCTGGTGCTTTAAACTACTTTTTTATGTTACTTCAAGTGAGCATCCGGATTGTTAAGTATAATAATCATACGTACACAATGATTGAAGTGATGAATAAAGTTTAGATAACACATGGGAGGTTCTTATCAAGTATCACGCCTGTAAAAAGTAGGAGGAGGGTTATGCATTTTGTCGTGGTGCAAATACAAAATTCAAACAGTCGATGGGATAGATGCAATTCATTGACATCGGCTGTGTATGTGTGTACGATACCGTGTTGTGCAATACTTGAGGCTGTGAACGTGGATATATTCAAATATCAGACCGAAAACTATCTAATTACAGGTGAGCTTGAGTTAATCTTACGATTTCAATATACATTTGAAGTTTCTATCATGCACCTGTGACATACTTTACATTTGCAAATAATAAAACGTGGGCGCTCAGTTAACATTTTATCGTGACAAATACTTTATAATAAAATCATTATTCACAGGGAAAAAATAACGTATAGTTTGTTGTTTTAATTGCTGATAATGTGATTATTGATGGAAGTTTTGAGTGAACTTACGAGTAGGAAGTTTATTTTGTTGGAAACTATACCTTTGGTTAGCCTGAGAATGAGAAACCAATGTTGCATAATTTTATTCCATGTTAATCATTGTATTAATATTTTCAAATTCTGAAGTGACTTTTCTTAAGAGTTATAGAGCGTTAAACCGTTTTAAAGTGTATTGTTTTATGTTTAATTACTGTCTTTCATTGTTAAAACATCGTGTGTATTCTTATTGTTTTACCAAAATATCTATGCTGATGCATGTTCTGGAAATAATCATTACAATAGGTTAATACTGTAGCAACATTAATACTGAAAGACACTACCATGTGTTCGTGTAGTTTAAATAAGCAAATATATTTTTTATGTAGAATTTTACCTAAAATGTAAAAAATTAATTTAATATTAATCTGGAAGTTAGATAAAAAATACAAATTTAGAGCAAGTAGACTTAAAACTTACAGAAAGTGTGTTAATGATAAAACTTTGTACAGTAATAAAGATACAATATTAAGGTCTGATCGAGACTTAGAATAAGCCAATTTTATTTTAGTAGACTAAACATTTCAATCTATACGAATTCCAAACGTTTTTCAAATGAAAAATTGATAAAAAGTGGTGAGTTAACTTCAATTTTTTTTGCATTTGACGTTCATTAAATAGGAAAGTGAGAACCAATTCCATTTATTTAATTTTATAATAAGTAGTTATTCATTGTAATTTTATTATGTTGTTTTCTTTTACCTTATTGAATTGAATTTAACAATAATTATAAATGACTAGTTTTATTACATTTTTTTTAGAACAACTATTAAAAAGCTACAGATGTTTTAATTTTTTTACTTAGTATTGATAACGGTGCACCGTTTTAACTTCTTTTTTTTTTTATGAAGTTAGCGCACGTCACTGACATATTATGGTAAAATTATATCAACTTTAATTTATTTCTACGTTTAACTGTAGTAGTTACAATTTTAAACATAAACAAAATTTTGTTTTGGATTTTTGGTATTTTTAATATTTACTGAATATGTGCCAAGTAAACTGCAGTACAAATAGACGTCTTGTTTCAAATAAAAGTGACACTTGAAATCTAAAAATAATATGCATAATACTGTATATAAAATAGTAATTACGTAGGAAAGTCATGATCATTTTAAATGCCTTACTCCTACGTAAAAGCCTACATTGACTTTTTTTAATTTTGATATTACCTTTTGAAGTTTTATATGATTTTATTTTAGTTTTTATTTAAGAAAAGGTGACGCTTGTAGTCCAGCTGTCTATATTTCTTAAGAATACAAATTGTACTATGTAAAAGCCCCAGGAGGAGGAAAGTTATTATTTGTTTGCTTTTCATGTGCCGTAATTGCTTTTGTTTACCGGAAATAAATGTGAAGCAATGTTGGGGGTTTGTATAGAAAGGGGGAAAAGAAGATATTTCTAGAAATGAAAATCCATTTTTAGTTAACTTTAAACTTGTGGCAAGCATTTTTTTTTTTTTTCTCTGACGCTTATACCGGTACTTTATGGGTCGTAGAACTTAGCAAAGTCTTTGTTCCTACAGTATGTCTTCCATTCACTTTTCTATTTACAGAAGTTGCAAAGTGAGACGGTTATTGCCAACGTTTACGTCAGCATAGTTACATTTAACAAACTATGGCATTATTTTAATTTATTGCTGTAATTAATTTTTTTTAATTACTTATCTTAAATTCGTTACAACTGTTGGCAGACAGGCAACTTTATATCAACAATCTCTCTCTCCCGTTTTTTTTGTTGTTGATAAATTTGGTATCAGTTTTCTGTATATTTATCTTGAAACCGATTTCGAGTTGTCATTTTATTACGAACTTGGATATAAGTTTATTTATTTTATTAATTAAATTTATTATACAGTATTGATAAAAAAAATAATGCAATTGGATATGATACTGTACAAGTAGTTGTTACTCATAAAGCACGAGTGATTTCACTGAATTGTTAATGTTATACCGGTATAGTTTGATCGATTGATAAATCGTGGCTCCATACATAGTCAAACACTTTATTTTCCTGATGAGATAATTTTAATTGAATAATGTTCATTTGAAAGCTTTTTTCACAGTTACAGTTTTAATATTTTATTTATACTGTATATTAATTTTCATCATGGTTTACTGAGCGAGTTTTTTTACACATTAATAATTAGTTCAGCAACTTTGAATTTTAAATTATAAACGAGCATTTCTATGAAAACGTTTTCACTTAAGTTATTATCAAAGAGAATTGTATGCGCTTTTAAATTTAGTGTTTTTGTAATAAGACTTGTTTTTTTTTTTGGATAAATTTTTACAACCGTTAGTTTTTAGAGCATTTCAAAACTCATTGATATTACAGTACTATAATAATTTTAAATAAGATGTCAGTCACGTTTAGCAGGAGATGATAACATCTTCAATTATTTAATATAACGAGTAGAAACACTTTAAATCGGAAATACTATTTCTTCAAATCTAACCATAAATCAATTACTACAGTATGAGAGTAATAATCATAAAATGTGCCGATTATTTTTATAAGATAATTATTATGTTTGGTAAATTTTAACGCCAAGTGACTATAATATTAAATTATTGAAACATGGCAGTGAAGGTCTCTTGTTTGTTATACTTTAGAGCTTGAAAAGAGCAGAAACCGATCTTAATTTTTAATGGAAATTGAGTAAAATTAACGTAATTTCTTTCTGTGTCGATAAAAGAAAATAAAAACAATATTCGTATCTCTGCTATTTTAGTTATCAAACTTCAATTGAGATAAGTAAATTGGTTATTTAGCTTAATATGATATGCACTCCAATTATTTTGGCAAACATACTGCACGTTTATATGGGACGTTTCAAAGATAGAAGTTGATTAAATATAAATGTAAAAACTGTCACTTTGATATAGTACTAGCATAAAATAAGTTTATATCTTTTTGTATTTAATAATTTAATAGGACATTTTTTAAGACATTGTTTAAATTGTGTATCATTTTAATTGACAACTTTATCTACTTACCAATGACAAATGATGATAACCAGTATCAGTTTTGATAATTTTGACAGATTTTTATATAACAAAGTTTGATATATTATGATTTTATAGTTTTTACCAAATCTATTATCTTTATTTTATTATTTTATGTGCTTGCTAAGTTATTTTTTCCTCCAACGTAAAATTGTTAAATTTAGATTTACTGTAGCTGCTGTGGTTACTTAGTGAAGTTCTGTGAATGTTTGGTATGCTAAAATTATCGTAGAAACGAGCTCACACGAGCAACATAGGCAGTTTTACTTTTTAGACTTGTATCGGTAGCTGTGTTGTTATTGGGCTGCGTTATTTTTATGAATATTAAGCAGAAAATTATCTCAATATGTTGATGATGCTCTAATTCAAATCCTACACTATGCTTAAGTTATACATTCTGTGACCAGACGACCTTTATTTTTAGAGAAAGTCCTTTACTTCAAAGGTCTGTCCTTTAGACTTATTTTTCAAAATTGCACTATTATCCATTAATTGAACTTTTCAACTGTTTAAGTCCTTTATTTTAGTAGTATTAGGATAGGAAAATACAAAATAGCTAGACATATAACTTGATAGTGCAAGACGAGTTGTGTCTATTTTGTTTAAAATACATGGCAAATGTTCCCAAAGTATGTCTTACGACCTCATGTATGTCGCACATCAGTTTTTATTGTTTTTAGACCTTGAGAGACCTTTTATAGTCTTGTTAATTGATACAGTCATTAACTGATATTGAAGGGAAGACTTGGTTCTGCCAGTATCACTGTATTATTATATACTGTATAAAATTTGCATCGGAAAGTTTGGTCTAAATTTGAAAACTTTTGTTTTAAAAATCTAAAAATGTTCAAAATATGCTTTATAAAACTATCACTTGGCGTCTGGGAAACTTTCCCCTTCTCAGACCTCTGCTTTTAGTTTTGCTTTATGTATATTGTCATATAAACATTTGATAATACGATACAATCAGTAATAACTTTTAGTAGAAGCCACTGGGTTGTCCTTAATTTGAATCAAAGAAATTTGGTCACCGTGGTTTTAGTTGCCCGCCTTGTATGGGGAAACGTGGTGTAAGTTTCAGCTTTCCAAGTTAATTCAAAAACCAGCTTTGTTTTTGTTTCCAGTGTATTACGTAAGACTTTTATTTTAAACATTTAAATTTAGTAAAGAAAAGTGTTTGTTATACAGTAGGTACGGTTATGGTGATAATGAAATTTTAAGCATATGAGGTCGTGAAAATGCCATAGATTATTTCCAAAATTTCAATAGAAACGATTTTGTTTTCTTTATAGTTAAAAAAAAACAAACAATTGAATTGCAGTGCATGTTGCGTTGTTGTTAGTGAAAACACGACGCGTCAGTGTGATTTTTTGTTGTTGTTATGATTGATGGGGAACAATTGGTAGTGGTGAGTTGACGCGTGACTACGATTGACCCTTTTTATGCAACTATTTACATTATGTGGAAGAGAGAAGGAGGGTTACTTTCAGTTTATTTCTTGGATATATGACCTCTGACACGTATGCGTGTTTATTTATGGCTATTGTTGTCGGGATCATTATCAGCTCTCATGGCTGCAAACAATGCAATACCATTTGGGTGTGCATGCTAGAATGGAAATATCAACAATACACGCATACAGTCATGTCAACATTTTTATTTGGAAAAGATTACTTTTCTTTCAAGTCCTTTCTCTTAATGTTCTTCAGTATCTTTATCTCGCTATTAATTTACATGACATTTTCTATATCGTATATGACAATCATTAAGTTAGTAATATACTGTTGTATTTCCGCCTGCTGAGGTTAATTTGGCTGTGGTACTTTATATAAGTTGCCAGTTTTTAAAGTTATTAGGGAACTGTAATTATTTTACCGTGAAAAATGAGCGCTGAAGTAATCATCATTAGATAACGTAATGCTAGGTTACTTTTGTCCATTTATTTTTATAATAACGAATTGTGAATATACTTTAGACGAATTCATATAATTTTTATGTGTAGAAACACTTCGTTAAATTTCTTTTCTTTAAGTTGAAGTTAAAGTTGCAGTCTAGGTATTACTGTATATTTTATTTGATACTGTAATTTCAAGAGTTTACTAGAAACACATGGAAGAATTTAAGTTGACGTCAATTGTCGACTTCCTCTCACTTTTGTTATTTATAAATGTTTATAACTGTTGTCAGCATTTCCTTTATGATATGGAACTGCTACCAGCGTCATTACAATTAATTAAAATATGTTTTAATAAACCGCTAATAAAATACTGAACTTTTAAGGTGGAGCAATCTATTGATAATGACAAACTTATTAAACAAAATCCACTTTAAAAACAGTTTGGTATGATGTATAGCAAAATTGAATACAGAATTCGGTAATCTGTTAATTGTTATTTAAATGAATTTTAAGCATACTGAAATACCGTATTGTTTTCAGTTTCATTATTTTTGAGTTTTATATCTATAAGTTTTATCAATGAAAATCCAAATTTAATCTATACGGATGTTTTCGATGGGTTGGTCGCTTGGATGGTTCACAGAAAACCAGTTTATTATCTAACATTGCAGTATTCACATTACTATTAAAAACTTTAAATACAGTACCGATTTCGATCGATTACAAGTTATTTCCAGATTCTTTTTGTTTGACTATACTACAAAATAACTTATTTTGATATGTTATCGTAATAATGTACCATAAACATTGACTTTATTACTGTACACGCTTTACAAATTGACTTATTATATTACGCAGTTTAGTAAGTCTTGACTATATTAAGGTGTTGCTTGGTTAAAAATTTACTTAAAAAATTGTAATGGTTGTCTGCTGTTGTGTTAATTGGGTTAAAATGATCATTGTATCAGTTTTGATTTTTAGCGTTTTAACTAAGATATTTTGAACTGAATTGATAATAAAGGAAGATTCCGTTTGTTTATTTGACGGGAGGAGCGAGTTTAATATGCTCTTAACTAATGACCCGTTTATAGTCACAATCATAAACAAATTCTTGGACAACTAAATTTAGTGTTTGTTTTAATTTAAAGTGCGAACTTACTAATCCTTTATTCCCTGGGGTACTCAAGCATTTTATTATTAGAAATAAATTTTCTTAACATGCAATAGTTAGGTGGGCGGTGGTTGCATAATTCACTTGATGGATTTAGTTATTATTGATGCTGGTTAACGTTATGGTCGATATAGTATAATAATTAGTAGAACGAAACAAAATGACTCGAATGTTCATCTGCAACGAATCAATGATATAAATTTTTAAAAAAGATTTTGAAAATGAATATGATCAAATTAAATTAGCTATTACAGTATAATGAAAACTACTATTTTTTTATATAATTCATTAAAAAGTTAAAACAAAAGCGGTGTTAATTATGCTATTATCCCACAGATGCACTATTTTACAATTGTCGACTAATAATTTACACATTGTAGTGATAAATGTTGCTGACAGTAGCTATAGTTCACCTAAAAAAGCATAAAGATGAATTTTATATGTAGGTCATATTTTTCTATAGATATGTATTTTCCCTTATGGTATGAATAGGTATGCGTAACTTATATTGTAGTTGTGATAGCAATTTGTTGTTTATCTGGTGATAAATGATGATTTGCACAATGATAATTGCTAAGGTCATCAGCCCCTGACTAACTTTTATTTTACACGTACTCGATGGTATTATTAGCTAATTAAAGATTTTTGGGTTGAGCTTAAAATGCCAATTTGTTAATAAAAATGCAAACTCTACAAGTGACGATTAAAATGCGTCAATAGACGCTTACTGTACGTAGGTTCTCTATATGTTTACATAAAACAGGCGATGCAAATACTCATTGGCGAGTAAATACGTAACTGTTTTTACCATCTGTATTTTATGACAACGGTGATGACTAAGTTGATGGTGTTGGGGGACTCCAAACAGCTGCTTAAGTTAAAACACCCACTATGGTGATTCATATTTATAGGTTATTTGCCCACTATTATTGTTATTTAGTTACAGAGGAATAATATCGCCACGTTTATTCCTTGAAAAAGTAGAACTAAATTCGGGGTTTTTATAGTGTACTGAGCTGCTTTTTATATCATTTGTAAGTTTAAAATAATTTTTTTTATTTGTTGAGCGACTCTATTATAATTTAAAGTAACTTTTTATCTTTTTTTAGTTATTTGAAATACTGTAAAACATTATTGTTTATCTTTATATCGAACAATATGTCATTGAGAATTTCTGATTTGTTAACTGTTGATTTATTGCTTACTGGCGATTATAAAAGCGAAATAAATCAGTTTCTTTATTAATAAAGTATTTATATAAGTTATATAAATTTGGAAAAAGTGACTGGTATGTTGGCTTAAATTAGAGACCGAATACTATAACAGTTATTGCTTAACGTGAAAGACATGTACTCAGTAAGTGTTTAGTCATTCTTCAAACGAAATATTGAGAAATATTTATGAATTTAAGAAATTCGATAAACCAGTTCTAGTGTAAGGGTGTAAAATGTTTATATTAAAATTTTTAAATAATTCAAACATTTTTTTAAGTTGATGTTTTTGTATCTGATATGAAGAAAATTATTGTTTGCGTAGAATGAAACTGCAGAACTCTACATAGTAGTTCAACAGTATACACATGTTTCTCTATTATTTGTAAATCCCAAATAAGGAAAAAAAGCATAACTTTCATGTGGTGCCTTGACAAAAGCCAATTGAAAACAGTAAAGCGATAACAAAAGTGTGAATTGTTTATCTAAAATGCTCTTTTGGAATTTGAAGATAGTATTGAAGTGGTTGACATTAACAATTTCTGGAGAACTTTGTCTGTTGCGGTGCCGTTTGAGATTACTTTAACAGTTAGCTTGTTATTATTGACGTAACTTATCAATGATTGTAGAAGAGAAAATTAGCTGATGCCTTTAACTTACTATGAAAGCTGCATAAGTTAAAACAAACGTTACAGCTAAAATTATTTTTAAACAGTTTCATCGATTTAATATGTAACATACCTTCTTATATCATAGATTCTGGCTATAAGGAACGTATGAAGTGGTCCTGCTGTGGTGCCAACTCATCATTTTCAAGAAGTGTTTCATTATTTAATAGTGCAACATGATGGAGAATGCGTTATCGGCTCGTGATCGAGTTGGAGTGCAAGACTTTGTTTTATTAGAAGACTTCAAAAGTGAAGATGCTTTCATTGAGAACCTTCATAAAAGGTTCAAGGAGACACTCATTTATGTAAGTTTTTGTTAAATTAGTTAAACGAGGACGGTGATGATGAGCCCATTTGATTTATATTTGATAATGTCATTGAAAATACTTTATTGCATTAATGTTTTTATTTTTTTTTGGCAGACATATCTGGGTCCGGTGTTGATATCAGTTAATCCGTACCGTAATTTGGACATTTACGGAGAACAATATTTGAAACTGTATCAAAATGTTAATTTTTATGAACTTCCGCCTCATGTGTGAGTATGTTTGTAAATTTTTATACATTTTGTTTTGGAGTTTTTTAATTGGGTTTAATATATTATGTTGAACTTTTGCAGATTTGCGCTGACAGATGCAGCCTATCGTAGCATGCGAGAAGAAGTAATCGACCACTGCATATTGATATCTGGTGAAAGTGGTGCTGGAAAGACGGAAGCGTCGAAAAAAGTTTTAAGTTTTATTGCAGCTGTCAGTCGAAATGTTCCAAAGGTGGAATCGGTGAAAGACAAATTACTGCAGTCAAATCCGGTCTTAGAAGTGAGTAATTATTTTCGATGTAATTAATTCATCTTTGGCTTGTGTCAGCATTTATTCATCCATGTTTTTTTGTTGTTGTTGTATTTAGGCGTTTGGAAATGCAAAAACAACTCGAAATGATAATTCTAGTCGATTTGGCAAGTACATGGACATCGAGTTTAATTACATGGTAGTGCATTACATTTAATTTTTTGATGGTGACGTAAAGATTCTATTGAATTTTATGAAACTTTTTAAAACAGGGTGGACCAGTTGGTGGACATATTTTAAATTATCTTTTGGAAAAGTCCCGTGTTGTTTATCAAGCAGGCGGAGAAAGAAACTTTCACATATTTTATCAACTATTATCTGGGGCTGACGATGCAACATTGGAAAAGATGCAGTTAAGAAGAGATCCAGGACATTATTATTATTTAAACCAGGTAAAATAGCTACTTTAACTTCAATGAGTTTATTGTGCAGTTCTCTAATAACATTTATTGAATTATTATCAATTTGTTATATAGGGTGATAGCAATTTAGTCGAAAGTATTGACGATGCAGCCATGTTTCACGCTGTCGAGTCTGGTCTGAATACGATTGGATTTAACAATACTGAACGAGATGTATTTATTTACTTTTAGAAATTACTTTTGAATGGTATTCTGATTACTTTTTATTTGAAGGCGTTATATGCAATTGTGGCTTTAGTTTTGCACTTGGGAAACGTTGGCTACACTGAAAATAATGGCTTTTCTGTGATTGCTCAAACCAAACCTGTTCAAGCTATTAGTAAAGTAAGTAATAGAAAGAATGTTTACTGTATATTATTATTTATTTAAGTTATTAAACATTGACTTATTAAATCAGCTTATCGGTTGTGATGAAGAGCTTCTAATGCACGCTTTGACCAAGCGAACTATTGAAGCTAGAACTGATAAAGTTATAACTCCACTGAATAGAGATCAAGCGATATTTGCCCGAGATGCTCTGGCCAAGGCAGTTTACGAAAGAATGTTTAAGTGGCTAGTCCAGAAACTAAACAAATCACTTGAATATGTGGTAATGTTTATTCTTAAATACAGCAACTAGTGAAAATTATAAAATTCTGATGTTATAATTAGGAAAAGAAAAAGCAGCACACATTGATGGGTATTTTAGACATATATGGATTTGAAATCTTTGAGAGAAATAGGTAACTCCAGTAAATTTGTTTAATTAACTACATGCACTATAGAACTTCTAAATGTCCGTGGTTTTTAGTTTTGAACAGTTTTGCATTAATTATTGTAATGAAAAACTACAACAATTATTTATTGAGTTAACACTGAAGTCAGAACAGGAAGAATATTTCAGAGAAGGAATTGAGGTAAAGTATCTTAATTTCAATCTTAATTGCAAAAAATGTTTTCTTAACCATTTATACATTATAGTGGGAACCAGTCGAATATTTTAACAATAAAATTATTTGTGATTTGGTAGAAGAAAAGCACAAAGGAATTATTGCGATATTGGTAAAGTTTTTTTTATCTTGTAGCTTACAATTACATAGTAATATAATATTAATTTAGGATGAAGAATGTCTGAGACCTGGTGATGCAACTGATAGTACATTTTTGGCTAAATTGGAACAAGTGGTGGGAGGTCATGCACACTTTGTTACCCACCGAGCTACTGACAATAAAACTAGGAAAACAATTGATCGAGATGTTAGTATTACTTTCACTACATTGATTAAAAACTTTTATTAATTTTAAATTGATTTTTGTTGTAGGAATTTCGTCTAGTCCATTATGCAGGCGATGTGACTTATAAAGTTGAAGGTAATAATTTAATATTATTTTTGTTTTGTAGACATTTAACTAACGTTACTTCTTGAAAAGGTTTTTTGGATAAAAATAATGATCTTCTGTTTCGCGATATTAAAGAGGTATTATCATTTGGGCTTTGAATTAAATATAAATAAGTTTAGTACAGTATATGTTTTCTTAAATAGGCGATGACTAAGTCATCCAATGTGATAATTAAAGACGCATTCCCTGTTTCTGAACTTAACAGTAAAAAGAGACCCGACACCGTAATTATATAATCATGATAGCTAAATATATATTTTTTAATTAAAATCGCTCTTAAATTTTAATTAGGCAGCTACACAATTTAAAAATTCTTTGGCGGAACTTATGGTTATTCTTTTGTCTAAAGAGCCATCCTATATTCGTTGCATCAAACCAAACGAGACTAAACAGTCAGGTATATTTTAAATTGATTTAATTGTATTCGTTTGATTTTTATGTGTTTATTTGGTTGTTTCAGGTTTCTTAAAAGACGAAGTAGTGAGGCACCAAGTCAAATATTTAGGTTTAATGGAAAATTTACGAGTGAGAAGAGCTGGTTTTGCTTATCGTAGACCTTATGAAGTTTTCTTAAAACGGTATCTTTATTTTACATTTTTATGAAGAAATTAGTTGGTTTAATCATCCGCATTTTAGTTACAAGTCTCTGTGTCCAGAAACTTGGCCTAAATATGAAGGAGCAGCCAAAGACGGTGTTAAACTGCTCGTCAACCATTTGAAATACAAGCCTGATGATTTCAGAATGGGAAAGTAAGCAAATTAGCATATCATTAAACTTCAGATATTTCTTTATTAATATTAAAATAGACATTTTATAATAATAAATTTTAAAATATTTATAGAACGAAGCTTTTTATTCGATTGCCAAAAACATTGTTTGAAACAGAAGATGCTTTTCAACGCCGTAAACATGAACTTGGTAATTAACCAATCTAGTTTTTAATAATGTATGAAATTTGAATGCTATTTCTATTTTTTTAAAGCTTCCAAAATTCAGGCTTTGTATAAAGGTATTTTGCAGAAAAGAAAATATCAGAAGATGCGATGGGCTGGTAATTATACTTTTAAATTTTTTGTTTTATAAAATGCAGAACTTGATAAAGGAACAATTGCTTATAGTTACGGTCATTGCCAAGTACTATAGACGTTGGGCTGCCAAAAGGCTTCTTGTGCGAAGAAGAGCAGCTGTTGAAATGATAAGAAGGTTGCATCTTCAACCAATTTCAATTTTCATGAATTGACTATTATTAGATCCTGTATATATCCAATTCTTATTTTAAATAGGTTCATTAAAGGGTTCATTACTCGTGACGCTGCTCCAAACGAATGCAATTCAAAAGTGAGTTTTAAAAATTGTAATAACTCTAGTATTCGTTAATTAAATTGTATGTGTCCCTTATGCTTTCTTAATGGCTTTGGTTTAAGAGTATGTACTTGTATATCTAATTCCTGAGTGTTTAACTTTGTAACACGTTTTAATCATTTTATTTTGTTACATTTTAGTTCATCAAGCAGTCTCGTCGATTGTGGCTTCTTAGACTGAAAGATCAACTTCCGACTTCTGTTTTAGACAAAAGTTGGCCACCGTCACCAAAGTGCTGCGCTGAAGCATGTTAAACTTCTAGATAATATTTTAACGGTTTCATAATAACATTTTTCTGTATTATTTAACAGGCTTCCGAAATGCTGCGTGTGTTGCACATGAGATGGCGAGTGAGAAAGTATGTTCGTGGTTTGACACCTCAGAGAAAACTGCAGGTATTTATTTATTTGAATTGAAACAATAAACGTTTGCAGTGTTGAAAATGTATAACATCTAAACTATTATTATTATTAGTTTCAACAAAAAGTGGTATCTGAAGAATTGTTTAAAGAAAAGAAACAGTCATATTACCAAAGTATTCCGATTTTATTTGAAGATTCCCGATTAAGTACTTGTTTTGTAAGTTGTTTTGTTTGAATCTATGATTAATTATTGACCTTACAGCGATTGAAGAAGATTCTCGTCGTCAATTTTTTGAAAAATCTATTAAACCTACTGAAGAAAAGACAGTGGTAAGATGAATTCTTGTGTTTAACGTATTGTTGTGGTGTATTTGGGGCGAAATATTTGCTATGGGAAACTTTAACTGACATTTGAGTACAACATTTAACTTCAAGTGGTAAAATAAGATAACTATTAAAACGCTAGAATTTGTATTGAATTACTTTGGCAGTTGAAATGCAAATGATGACTATCCAGTACGATAGTGATTTTGACACTAAAATTCACTAGAGTTTTTGAAAACATTCATATGAATTTATTTGCTAAATTGAAGTTGTAAGATTCATGTAAATACAGTACTTTTGTCGATATTTGTTGAGTTTCTAGGTGTCAGTTTCAGAACTTGCTATGGCCATTTTCCTGAAATTTGACACTAACTGTGTCTTTATACTGATATAAATTAACATTTACAGTTTTGTTGTCGAGCTACTAAATATGATCGTCGAGGTTATAAACCTCGTCTTCGAATTGTGGTGCTAACTAACAAGGCATTATACCTATTAGACATGAAGGATGGTAAAATGAAGCATCGTTTCCAACTGGATGCAATTCTCGGTTTGCTAATTTTATTGAAGATGTAATTTTTATGTAAAAGTTTTAAGTGATTTTGTTTAGGAATACATGTGAGTTCTTTAACTGATGGATTATTGGTGTTAAGGATACCACCAGAGAAAAAAGATAAAGGCGATTTAATAATAAACTGTGAATACCTCATTGAACTTGTAGTTAAAGTGGTAATGACGTCAGGTCGTAAAGACGTTTTGAATATAGAAACGTCTGGAACGTAAGTTTATCTTTAACTGGATATTTTCGTCAGTTTTTTATATTTTCATTGAATTGCGATGTAGCATGTCCCATTCACTCGTAAGTGGAAAGCAAGGAATGATAGATTTGAGCACTGGCGCTGAACCAGTTATTTCTAAGGGCAAAAATGGACACTTGATTGTGGTTAGTGATAAGGTTTCTTTTATGGTTTTTAGTAGATTTATAATTGCATGTTTGTGATATTGTCATTAGGTTGCAGTTACACCGTGAGTGACATTTTAAAATTCTATTATACAGTCCAGTTACGTGTTTGCAAACATATTAAATTAGTGCTAATGGATAAGTCGATTATGAAAATGAAATGTGCCAAAAGCATATGATTTTGGATGTCAAAAAATTTATTTGATTGTATTATTAATATATTGTCAATAAAAATGGACCATTTTCTGAAAGTTACAGGTTTTTTTTAAAATTAAATTAGACATCATTATAGGAACCGAACATCCAAGTTTTTATTGTTTACTCTCCCACACATTTCTAATGGTGAAGCACTTTTTTTAGGGTAACTGTGGTCAGGTTGTTGTTGATACTTCGCTGGATGCCCTGCTCTTAGACATAACCTTCCACCCACTCCTTTACAGCGTTTCTTGCGGCACTTTGTATTTAATGCTTGAACAGCACCATGTTTGAGCTTTGCCACTTTCAACCCCTTAACACAAAGTGCAGTTGATCTTTCATTATAGTTTCCAAATGTAGTTAATGCTGATATCATAGAACTGTCCGTTTTCATATTCAAGAAATTATCAACAAATTTTTTAGTTGCTTCCAAAAATTCAACTGGAACAATACCACTGTTAATTTGACTTAGTTTACCAATAATAACTTCAGTTACAGTATTGACCTTTTCACAAATTCTTGCTATAAAAATAAAAAGATTTTAAATGTTGTATACTACATATAAAAAAACATACAGTGCATTGATTATAATCATTAAAATGTTATAAATGCAGTCTTTTTAGTTCCTGCAATGATTTGCAAAATAATTATCATACCAATTCTATCCTGCAATGGAATAGTGAAATTTAGATGGGGTTCTTCATAATTGGAGTATGGTTCTTCTTGCTGCATATGTTGCTCAGGTACTGAAGCAGTACTTGGACTGATTGGGCTGGAATTCAAAGCAGTGGAAGGAGAATGATCCTTGCAAATTAAGTAATCAAGTTGTTCTTTTTCAGTATTGGAGACATCTTGATGTTGCATGGCTGCAGCACTTTTAATGGTATGATTGTGGTTGAAATGGATCGATATAATGGCTGGCAGATGAGGTAGATGAAAATCAGTTGTTCTGAAATGTTAATAAATTATAAATGCTAAACATTTAATTTGATTCATTCAAGTTAAATATATACCTTGAATACTTATATTTGGCATATCCACTAATTCTCTTTATAGTAATTGTCATATATGCACCACAATCAGTGTTTTTAGTGTGGAATTTTCCAGGGCGGTCAACATGATACTGACAACGATATCTGCTCTACAAGTTTGTAACAATATCACATGAGTTGTATAAAAATATTTATAAATATATATATATACATAAAATAAATCTTATACTTTAAAAGTGTTAGAAGATGTCTTAACTGATGGGTATACATTTGGATATGTGTTTGCAATTCTCCATTTAACACCACCTTTCTCATTGACAGAATCCAACCACAACTTAAGTTCATTTTCATTAGTTATAGGCAATCTCAAAACAATGTTAAATTTTGGTGAATAATGAACTGCAGAATTATCTTCATTATAATCAAATGAACAGATATGGTAGTCAGCAATTGGTAAATAATTCTACAACAAAAAGCAAACCATCAACTATAGCATAATACAAAACTACATAAATTTGAAATTTCATATACTTGTATATATAGTGGTAAATCTTCCTTTACAATAGATGAACATTTTTGTTTCACACATTTCTCTGAATTAGTCATGTTGATGGAAAGTGGTGTTAGAGCAAAATCAACACTAGAAACATGTGAATAAAAAGTAATGGCAAACATCACTAAAAATTAAAATCGATTGTTTCTTACCTTTACACAATTGGCATCACTTTATAGCTACCATAAAACTGCAAAATAATGTACAAAAATAAAACAGTAATGAAAATTTGAGTTACAATTCCAGTGTTTCTCACCTTTGCATTACTGAATAATATTTATGAAATTTAGGGGCGAGTCTCCATGCAGTCATTGCTAAGTGAATAGGAATAAATCCATAGGGTCGGTACAACCTTAATAACTTTATTAATTTAATTCAGAATTGCTTGAAATTGTAAACACTAGTTTTAATTAATAAGAAGGATCTTCAATTACTGTAATAAGAATTCACTTAGCATTGAGTGAAAACCTCTGATTTAGCTTACCTTGATTGGATGATGTATGCACTAATTTCTAAATTATTTAACTAATGTAAATAATATAATTTGTGCTCGTTAATTATTTAAAAAATTTGAAAATTTCTTTCAAAAATGATATTCTCCAAAATGTACAGTACAGTATTTGCAAAATTGCCACGCGGAGTGAATTTGTAAGCAGTTTCAACTTTCAGGTAAATAAATAAAACACGTGACCTGTTTCACTAATAGAAATGCGTGGGGGAGTGGCTTTAACACGTTGTTAGTCCCATTTACAATAACGCTTACAGGCCTTCGACATTCTATGTAAGAAATGGCGGTCAACGCTGTTAATGAATTTTCTATGGCTGTAAGTATATTTTTGAAAGTAAATATTATTGCAGGTTATATTTTAGATCTTAATTGATTTTGTTTTATCCTATATTGTTCTAGTACCGATTTCAGTGTGCTTTAGCATTGCCAATAACTAGACGATGTGATGAGATCATCTTACTCATGAATGATTGCGGTTTCAAAGTAAACACAAAAGTTTAAACAAACTTTTATGAGTGAATTTATAATTAAAGTATGATTGTTATTTGAATAGGATGCTCATTCATTATTTCCATTGCTGATTGAAAGTATATTTGGATTTGGTAGTCATCCGGGATGGGGAATTGGAGGTTTATATCGACGCCTGCAACCAAAAGATTTTGACACATTACGTTATTTGTTATGTCCTTCTGGTCCTTTGTTGAGATTCATCTACAAATTAAACACAGATGCTTATTTAAAGTATGAGTTTCCTACACAGTGTTTACCGATTCCACTTCAGAAATCGTTGGAATGTGGCATTATTCCTCCAGGTTACATGAACAAGATACAAGGCCAGAGTCCTGGAAAATTGTCGGGATATTTGTCATTAAGTATGCCTTCTTATTTTATATTTCTATCTTAATAATAGTACAGTTTTATAAAAGTACTATTTATTTCCATTTAAATAATAATGGTTGCACGGAAAAAATTGTTATAATGAATTTTTTAAATTTACAGATCCTTTTGAGTTTTTTATTTACCATTTGGCTTACTTTTTGATTGGCTCGCAGTCTCAAAAGGTATTTTAATCAACTTTTATGTTGGTAAATTATTTCTTTTGGCATTCATAATACTATTATACATTTTAGAATGAGTTGGAATATAGAGACCATGGAGAATGTTTATACGTTTGTATCGTTGACGATTATCTTCAATATTTCTTGCCATGTGATGGAAATGTTGCGTCCGTGGCTTCAATGCAGACCAGCTCGCCAATTTCTAGTCCCAAACTTGACAAATCATTTGGCTCTTTTGATCAAAATGTCAAGCAAACCGCTTTTCGTTTGTTTAAACAAATTCCACTGAATAGACAGCCAGTCACACCGTCTGTGTTGACGAAGAAAGTTTCACAACCGGAGTTGTGGCGGAATGAAATTGTGGCTCAAGCTTTCATTGATCTTTGGATAAACCATTTTATTTCTGATTCGCAACTTAATGCCATGTCAAGTCCAGAAAAGGTACAAAAAAAATTGAATGAAAGTTATCATGTTATTAAACTATGTAATATTACAGGTGAGATTTGGTAAAATTGGTGCGGCAATGGAGAGTGTTTCTCCTTTCAGAATGGCTTTTGAGGTGAAACATGGTGAAATTTTAATTGTGTTTTTAATATTTATTCTTAAATTTTGTAGACATTTTTTCCAACCAATTCTCACATCCGTCTAGCTCGCATGTTGGTTAAACATATCCATTATTTCGTGAACAACGCTCTTCCAGTAGGAATAAGTGCATTTGACGATTTTAAGAAGTAAACGAACTTGTTAATTTTTATATTTAAATGTTATTAAGCTTGATTTCAAAATATTTATAGATCTATCATTCCTGAAATGTTGCAAAAAAAGTTGTACACATTTATCAAGCACTTATTTGAACATTGGCCTTTAGACACTTCATTTAAATTGGTAAGTTTATTATTCAAATTGCCTGATTGATTGATTCACAGTTCATGTTTAAATAAATTGGATTATTCTGATTATTGTTTCTGTTAATTTAAATTAACTATTGTGAATGCAGGTTTTGGAATTATGGCTTAGCTATATTCAGCCTTGGAGGTATATCGATGCAAGAGCAGTGTCATTATCAGCTGAAGAAAAGGATCGATTTATTTTATCAAACTGGTCAGTTTTTATTTATTTTTTTGACTAATCTGGTCATATATCTAACAAGAACATTTATAAAGGCAATCATTCGTGGAAGAAAATGTCATGTTTTATAGTATATTTTTTCAAAAAATGATTCAGAGGCTATTAAGAGTTGATCTTAGGTCTTTTAAGAATGTCAGTATGCTTCAGAGGCTTTGCAAGGTAATTTTAAATTAATTATAATAATTTCTGTTTTTAAGATTTAAACTTCAATGTTTTGTTTAGGTGTTTTCCCAGCCAAATCTATGTCAGTTAATTAAAGTTGGTAAGACTTCTTACGTTGATGGTTATTTAAAAATCTGCTTGTTAAAATGTTAGGTTTTCTTATTTGTAGCCGAATCTTTGGTAATAGAGTCAATGTTTCGTATATTGCCATCAAGCAACATGTCAAATCGAAGTTTGTTAGCTCGAGCTGCTTGTGAAGCAGGCCATGCAGCAGTAATTAAACAACACATCGTTGAATTAGAAGGGCCAAACTATAATTACATTCCAATGTTTGGTGAAAAATCGACTTTACAAGTAATTTTTATTCAGATTTAATATCAGTTTTTTATAAAATCTCTATTAATGGCGTTTAATCTGTTTATTAAAGATTAAGCTTCTGATTATGAAAATAGTTCAAGCGCGAAATGACAGTAGATTATCCAAATCAAAATCTGCACGCAAAGAAAAAGGTTGGTTTGGAAAATTTGTTGCAACGATTGAATCAGCAATGTCGTTTGATCATGAGCACGCAACTTCAAAATCAGACGAAGAAAAAACTGTCAATTTTTTGGATTATGGTTCAACTCAGTTGGCGTACATGTTCCAGGTAACTTTAGTATTTTAGAATAGTTTGGAACATTTACCGGTATTTTTAATTTATTTTCTAGATACAAATTGAAGATCTTCCTGCTCGCGAGCGTTATGAATGTAATGGCTCATTTGTCGATACAAGGCAGTTTGAAGAGTCTTCTATGGAGATTTCTGATGCAGATTTGTCAGTTAACCGATGCATTGAGGTAATTTTATTGTCATCTAATGATTGCTAATTCGGTATCGCCAGTTACTACAGAGGATGCTCTGGGAATTGAAACGAGGGTGAAATGAAGGGGGATGAACTTGCTGCCCTACAGTATTTAACTTCTAATCGAGAACGCATTTAGAATGATAGCATTTTCTAGTTTATAATAAATCCGCCTGGGGTGCATAATCGACCTGTCCCGTTTGATTGGTAGTTAATTATTAGTTTTATTACTTCATAAATTACGGTGAGAGGGGGCTAAAATCAGTTTGACTATTGTACACACATTTGCATAATACTTTAAAATTTTGTTAATGACTGTCAACTTGTTCAAACAGGTTGGTAGTTGACGTATACAATTGGTCTACTGAAAAAATTGTGAGTGTTTCCATAGTTTTAAAGTTCTCAATTGCTTAGCCGTAATAAATCATTATTATCATTGTTGCAAAGAAATAAGATGACTTATGTTTCAGATATTAAATAAAACACGGAAGCCGGTCATGGAGTTTACAGGAGATCCAGATCTTCAAATTATTCGAAGTTACGAGATTGCCCCATTGGTTAGAGTTTTGCACCAATTGTCTTCTGTAATCAATGATCAGGTATAGATTTGTCTGAATATTTGGTTTAAAGTAAATAATGTATTTTCCCCATTCAGTTTAGTACAGATATACAGCATTTGTATGGAAGAAGAGATTTTGTAGGACGGTTGTCTCGGCAAGTTCTTCAACCTCCCCGTTTGTGCACAGTTTCTAAAGATGGTCATTCACCAAATCGCAAGTATTACGCCCTGCCACCTAGGATATGTTTGCGACCGTTAGCAGCTAAACAGAATGTTGGTTTCATCATGGGACTTTACATGATCGCTTACGTATTTGGTTTCAACTTGTTTGCCACCACGATTTTCTTTTTGTTTTGTGCCTTTGTCTATTTGACGTTTAAAGCATGGACCGAACCGCAAGAACCTCAGGTAGTAACACAATGAACTTGAATATATAATTTAATGGCAACTTTCAAAAAAAACTCGCATGTTTCTAAAATGTAAATGCGCCATAATATCTTTTTTGTTATCACTTTAAAGAATAAACAACGAAAATACCTACAAAAACAATACTGTACACAACTCGCACTAAAGTTCACTTATAAATTATTTAACAGCCTTCATTTAAAAAAAGCTATCTTTTAAAATTTGCTCCGTAGGTTGGTCGCCCTGCTAGTTCTAATATGTATCTATCTGGATTCTCATTCCAGTCCACAGCATTTATATTAATCTACGATTATGCCAGACGACAAAATTAGTTGTCCATTAACGTTATTAACATGCATTATTAATACCTTTTTGTGTTTTTCTGCTTGACATTGTTCCCACTTTTTTTGCTTTACTTGTTCTTCCTTAGTATCATTGCCCGAACAGCCCCAAATCTATTATTCACAAAATAATTTTTAAAAAAATGAATTTACATTTAAATTTTAAGCCGGTACCTCTAACAATTCTAACTTGTATGGTATCTGTTCTACTTTAGCAATACTCATATCTGGATCTATTTCCAAAATGGGACACTTGGGATTCTTCCCGACGTGTAAACCCTTTGGGTAACCTCTCGTCGTCAAGTTAAAGTACATTAATTTTTCACCAGCTGCATGAATTAGAAAAATGTTATTATATGAATTTTTCATTATTGGAAATACAGTAATAATGTTAAGAAACTTACATTCAAATGACTTAAATACTGGCGTCACTTGTAACACACAGCATTGACTTCCTCCCCATCTTGGAACCCTTTCTCTAAAATGAATGACAAGTAATTAAAACCTATTTCTTTTCATTAAATAATTATATATCCAAACCTCCACTCATGGTCAATAGCTACACAAAACAACATGTCACCATCAGTTTTAATTAACATTGCAGTGGGACCACGATATGCAAAAACATGATGTTGAAGTCTGTTCATGGAATGTCCGTGACTAGATGTACTGTACAGTAATTCCCAATCTAAGCCACATTCGTATTTCATCTATAGTTAAATTTATAAGGTAGTTAAAATGTTTATTACATATATAATGGTAATTAATTTATTTACCAAAGACGAAACTATATCGTGCGGGTTTATTTGAAATTGTCCGCTAGATTTTCTGCCCGGAAGAGCTTTCGGTTTCTTTTGGGTATATATTGAAGGTAAAGTGTTGGAAAAGAACCAGACTATAACAGGGTGTAATTGGCTCTCATCTTCTTCACTATGATGACTTTTGACAATACTACATACGTTTCTGGTGGATGATTTTGGCATCATGCCATTATAGTGTCTCTAGGGGAAATATTTCACAAGCTGTCATTAACTTTATACAAATACGGCAATGCGATTTTTTTTAATTTTATTTGTAAAGAAGGATGTATAGCATGAAAGGCTAGCGATTACAAAACAAGTTTTAAAAAAAACTATAATAATATACCTGTATTACGTTGGATGGGAGGGGTTGAACGGTAGAAATTTTTCTTAGTATCCACCGGTGTAAACTGGAATGGATCAGATGTGGAAAATTAATTTGCAGAAAACGGTGCAGATTTTCAATTGAAGTGCTTTTTTCTCCTAACACCTATCGTAGAAAAACAATGATTATTATGATAAATTTAGATAATAGGATCAGTTAAGTATGCACTTACACAAGCTGTTGCGATTGAATCGACTACAGAGGCCAAAAAAAGTGAATCACGATTACAAGCATATTTGCTACCGACCATTTCGGCCTCAAGCAGAAAACATGTACGAAAAAGGTCTTCCACAGCTGCAATTAGTCGATAATAAGTTCATTAAAATGATTATTGCTTAACTATTAATAGTAACAATGCAAACTTGTAATCATTAGTTTTAGACAAAACATCTAAAACAATTATTACGAAATTGAAATCTTTTTTTATAACTATTTAAACTGCCAATTCAGCAACTCATTCCCTTCGCAGATAATCATCAATTAATAAAATCATAATAAAGTAATTATCATAAACATTAATGCCTAACTGCTAACTGTCATAAAACACATTGTTCAATAAAAACATGGTAATAAAATGCAGTATTTGGACTCTGACTTTATAGTTACTGAGTGAGAATGGAAACAATGGTTTTCTTAAAAATAAGTAGGAAAATGTGTCGTGAAAACTAAATTACACACTTTTAATATAATGAAAAAACAAGACTGCAGTGGTGGTTTGTAACTTAAAAAACCAATCTGATTACTCGGAGCATTTTTTGAAATGTTACCTATGCGATCTATAGTAGCTTTGCATTTGCTGAACATGAGTAAGTATGTGCGTTCGAGATGAGTCTCAGTCAGCTGATTTCTCATCCGCCTACAAAATCGGATGAAGGTTTCGGAGGTGATGAAAGGAGTAACGTCACTATATTTTGGATGACATACGATGTTGTAGAGAAGTACATTAACATTAGTGGGTTGCTCCGATGAAAAATATCTCTGTAATTTGACGTCAAACATAAACAGATAAACATTGTGTGTAGAAATCAGCAGTGACAATTGCAATTTTGTGACCGAAAAAAAATAAATAACAGATTTTTTCAATGTCATGTTATCATTGATTGTAAATAGGACAAAACAACAGATTACAATGAAATGACTTGAAGTGGTACTTGGATGTTTCTCGCACCACCTGTCTATGCAAGTATGAAATTAGTCAAGTAAGGGGGGAAGTAATCATCACTGGGAGTGGGAGGAAATTTAAGAGAGCTATTAGCATGACTAGTGACCCACTTCAAATAGGCATTCATTATAAACTATACAGTATTTGCATTCGACAACCAAATAATAGGGGTGGAAGTACAAAAAAAATATATATGTATACGGTGTAAATTTAGGCTGATAATACATGGCAATGTTTCCCAAACGGTGGTACTTGTAGTCTTTTCAGGGTTGCATGACAATAATAATATTATTATTGTTATAACTTGACTTCACAATGAGAAAAACACACAAGTCTCATTGTGAAGTCAAGGATAGATGCATCAGTACATGTATTTTCAAAGTGTAAAAAAACAAATTATTTTAACATTTACATTACCCCACAAATCTAAACTTGAAATCGTTTAAAATAATATTTATTGTTTTATATAGTGACTAATTTTTTATGTTCATATTAATAATTTCAGATGGACATAGCACGATTTTTATTCAAATTTAAAATCTTGAATGCAACTTATCCTTCTTTTTACTCACCCGCTTACCTACACTTTTAAAACTAAAATGTATAAAAAAGGATTAACTTTTATACTTATAAAGTTAATCCTTTTTTATGAACAGTTAGTATTGAAATTGGTGCCAGTGTGTGAAACGTGAGCAATATATTGTGCCATTGTGTATACATCCAATGTTTAATGATACTGTATTAGAGTCAGCATAGTATTTAAAATGAGGGTAGAATTACTCTGCACTTTTTAACCCGAGGTATCGAAGGGGGTGGGTGACTCAGGAAAATCGTTATAATAATAATTGTAAACATTAAACAGGATGTGATTCGATTGCCTATAGTATACAGTATACTAATTTAGAAATAAAAATTTTTTTATTACATATACAGATTTTAGGCCACCTCAAAAAAAAAATTGTCAAAAGTTAATTAAACTCGTCTTGGTTGGATTTTTTTTATTATTAAGTTATATGTATAATGTATTGAAAGGAAATTAATTTACCTGAAATGTTTGTGCTGATATATTATGCCCAACATCGTGCTTCTCTGATTTGGTTATGAGAATCTATAATATAAAAAAACAACCGATTAAGTAACACCAAAAAGTCAAGTTTTTTTATATTAAGTTATTAGTGTCTCAAAGCAAAATTTTAAAACAAATAACATAGAGGCTATACTTATTAATAATATATGAAGTACTGTATATCAATTTATATAAAGAATATCGCAGTATGTAGCAACACGAAACTAATAAATTTAAGTATACACGTTTAATCCATTTGCTACGCCTGGGTGAGTGCCACAAGCAAAACTATTAAATTATACATACTTTTTTTCTTTCTTTCATTCGCAGGTAAATGTGGAAATCAAGAAAAGAAAGAAGGAAAAAAAATATTTTGACTATACATTGACGCCAAATACAAAGCTATTTAAACATGATGGTGTTTTGTAAATGCCACATAAACAAGTAACGGTAAGTAAATCAAATTAAAGTTTATTTTTCTTAATGCAATGTTACTTTATGTTAAAGGACATATTAGTGGAAGTACTGTAAATTTTCATAACCAAACAAAAACATTCCTCCCGTACACTCCCCATTGTAGCTAAACTAGACGACTTTTTGGTGTTTTGTTTTCCTTTTTTCTGCGAGGTTGTTAACTATTAAACAAATAATAAAATAATAACAAGCCATGGTAAGCACCACGCGCTCCCTTGACACCGATGTCACTGATCCCTTGCTAAAATGATACCAGGTAAACAATACGCATGCCATTTAATATACCCACACAATACAATATGCATACAATTAAATTCATAATAATTAAAAATTTAAATAAAAAACAGCCACGAGGATATAGGGTGTATTATAACGCCTAATTAATAACAATAATTGCCTGATAAATTAGAAACATTTAAATTTATGTAGTATTTTAATTTTATAGAAAATTCTTTGTTTTCTCCTAATTATGATTTACAGTGTTAATCTAAATAATTATATGTGTACATGTACAATGAATCAATCGTTGTGGATCCAGTAAAATTGTTATAATTATGTAGTTTATTCTTCTTGTAACTCAGGTTGGACTAATTGAGGTCTTAAAGAAAAACAATTAACTAGTCCACATTCAATAACATTACTTTCCTAGCAGCTCAATTTGTTTATTAGATATATAATTGTTTCTAATTCCTAATGACTAGATTTAGCAAGTGTCGACCTTATTTGGGTCCTGTGTTGTTGTTGTTGTCAAATTCGTCTATTGAAAAAAATACATAACTGAATATTTTAACTATAAGGAAATGCTAAAGTTGTATTATGAAATTTAACTAAAAAAACTGAATACAGATTTGCAGCAAAAAAAAACCGGTATATTCCTATTTAGTTGTTATTCTAATGTAATTAAAGAGAGGGGTAGACTTGCCTGGCACAATTCGTAAATTGGATCCGATGTTGCTGCCACCGCCGTCTGGGAACGTAGATCGGCGGTGGTCGATCCATCAACTCTGTCGTACATGTCAACGTCGTGTGAACTGCTGGAATGATTCCCCATTATGTTGATTATAATAAAAGTCAATAACAGTGAACTTGTGTGTTGTATGAGGAAACTTTTTAGTGGTGAAAATGAAGACGGCTGCGACGATGGACGTCGACTCGTCCGCCACGACGAGCTTCTTCTTTGTTAATTTTTGTGAAATAGCTGTAAACGATTTTTTCTAAATACCGGTTTTTTCCTGGCTGAGAGGATAATACGATTCCCCGAAGCATTTCCCACTCATGGCAGTTGATAAAAGTCGTTGAAATGAAGTTGCACACCTGTATCGCGTGATCAGGTATCTGTCCATCCTCATTTGATAAATTCCCCTCCTACTTCTCTTTCATTTCTATCGGGCAATGAAGAGCACTAGCAAACCTGTTCTCTTTGCGGAGCAGGATGTGTGTGCTACGCACGCGCCAACGTCATCCGTAAAAGCCCAGCCTCCCTGTCGACGTTTTCACATCCTGATCGGTCAGGCCAAATTATCATTACCGCCCAATATCCATGTGTTCAACTCATGATTATTTTTTTGTTATTCAGCCAAAAAAAAAAAAAGTTTTGTATTTAAATGAATGTAGTACTGTCAGTACAAACTTTTTCCTTTATTACCCAAATCCGCTTATCTACTTATCACAAAGAATTCATTGAAATTCTTTTAGTGATACAATTTGCGATGGAAGCAAAACACAATATAACTAATTGTAATCAAAACATTACTGCAACGGTTAAGAGATTAGCATCACATCAGTAAGGGTATTTGAATCGGATAGTGAAACTTTTTTAAATTTTGATACATTGATTATACCAGCAATAATTGTTAACAAACTTTAAATCAATTATAATGGGTTTTGTTAATGTTGGCTATTTCCACAAGGAAAATATTTTGTTTTGGTAATTAGATGATAATCGTAACTTACTCAGGTATGTTAATTATGTTGGTTGGAAAAGTAATGACAGGTTGAAGGTGTCATTGCTTTTATCTGAGGTACAACAATAGGGGTTCATGAGAAATTAATGCTGTTAATTATTTGGAAATTTTTGGCCATGGTAATTTGGAAAATACCGCACTAAATAATCTCCGTAACATAATGCGTAACAGGTACTGTTATGAATTAATTAATTTGTCAATTGAAATCGTAAGCTATATTATGATAAAATAAATCTTTGTATTAAAGTACTGTATATTAAAGCTAAATTCAATATTTAATTTTAAAATTCAACAGTTCTTAACCATTTATGATGGTCATTTCTAAATAAATATTTTTTTGGATGCTAGGAACAAAATTCATAAGCATATATTGATTGTCAATACTGAATGGATAAAAGTAATCGAATTGCAAGTGAAATCATATACCAATTACATAATTATTTTTAAATTATTGGACAAGCACTTTTAAGTACAATCTCAATCTTAAGCTTAGGTCTACTAACTTTAAAGTCTCTAAAAAGTTCTAAATCTTCTTCCTATGCTTTAAATTTATTACCGCAGTAATTTACACCTTCATATTTGATGTCTATAAGTTGATTTTAAAAGTCAGTAAATGAGAATCCTGTTAAACTGATTTATTAAGAAGGATTATATTATCACTTTTTCATGTAAAATATCAAAGGAAGCATTTTTCACCAGCTGACCAGTGTTTTTACATCGACCTTCCAAATAAATTACAATTTTGGCATTTACTTGTTTTCGTATTAGTAAGCAGTGTATAATCAGTCACTGCATGTCGACTTAATTAGTCAGATGACTATGTTTATTTGATAATCGTACTTTATTAAGCCTTAATCGTACAGTACTTTACTGTTTGTATGGTTTATTTCTTATAATTTTTCATATTACGACATTACCGCGACGAAAATACAGCAAAAGTAACTGCAGAGAAGGATTAGAATAAGTTGATAACTATCGTTTACAGAAAGATTTTTTGCCAAACTGTACTGTGGTGAGAAACCGCTGTTTAAAACTGTACACATTTGTCATTTGACAAAAGGAGACTGCAAGGTTGTGACAGGCGTGTATACTATGCTTAGCTAATAGATACGGTGTCGCGTTGGAAAGTAACTTGCAGGCTACAGCTGGTTTGAAATTCTAACTTGAAAACATGGCTGCCGTCGGCGTTGGAAGGTTTTCAAAATTAGGTAAAATAAAATTTTCTGGTTTTATTTATGGTTGGCGTACATCATAATTTCTTTTGTAGCTTTAACGGCTGTTCAAAGAAGTATTTGGCGTATACCTAATCGATCATGTTACAGTAAGTCAATGGCAATTTAATGTTATATGCATGCCATATTACAAACAGTTCACTATTGGTACAATGTAAGTTTACTATAGATTAACTTTTATTGTCTAAATATTGTATTTTTAGAGTTAGTTAACACTTTGGAAGAAAAGCTTGATTGGAGCGATATGACAAATAGAGCTGCTCATACATTGTTTTGGACTGAATTGTTTCGAGGTAACTGATTATCATTCCATTTAAGTTATACTTATCATTCTGCAGTTACTGATGGACATGTCGAAAAGGATCAATCTTGTAAATGTTTCTGCCATTTGGCAATTGTAAAAATAATTCCATTAATTGTAATAGACATTTAAGCGTTTTGCGATGTCATTTTGTTCTTTGAAGTTAGCAGCTTTGAAAAATGAATTACATGCCTAATGTTGATTAATATGTATTACAGGATTAGCTATCACCCTGGGTCATGTATTTAAAGAACCTGCCACTATTAACTATCCTTTTGAGAAAGGGCCTTTAAGTCCAAGATTTAGAGGAGAGCATGCTCTTCGTCGATATCCATCTGGAGAAGAACGGTGCATCGCATGTAAATTATGTGAAGCCATTTGTCCAGCTCAAGTAAGATACAATATTTAACTGAATATTTTAAGTAAATGAGTATATTATAGTTCCAGATAAGCTAAACCAAAAGAGATAAAACTATTAAAGCATTTTCATCTTAATTTCTAAATATAATTTATTGTATTTTTTACTCTTTTCTTATAATGTTTGGATTTTTTAATTTCAGGCTATTACAATTGAAGCTGAAGAGCGAGCTGATGGAAGTCGGCGAACTACTCGTTATGACATCGATATGACTAAATGCATTTACTGCGGTTTTTGTCAGGAGGCTTGTCCTGTGGATGCTATCGTTGAAGTACGTTTATTGGACAATATATGAGTTTATAAAGCAATATAATGCCTGTTTTATCTATTCATTTCTGTGCAGGGTCCCAATTTTGAGTTTTCAACAGAAACTCACGAAGAGTTGTTGTATAACAAAGAAAAATTATTGAATAATGGGGATAGATGGGAGCCTGAAATCGCTGCAAATTTACAAGCCGATCATTTGTACAGATAAGTTAACATGACTGTAATCATGCTTAATAATTAATATCCTTAGTGAAGTAACTACAATTGTGAACAATTTCGATACATGGATAGTAACTAACTGTTAGTTCGATTAACTTAATTTTACTTTTAAGTAAAATACCAGTTGTAAAGTTAACGTAATTCTCTATGATTATTAAATCAAAACCTATGAATTCAGTTGGATAATATCTGTTATAAATAAACATTTCTCTAGCAAGCGATGGGTAATAATAATCCAGATTAGCTGTCATATGAGAATGCGGTTTTTTATTTCAGAAAAATACATGATGTCATCTTTTTGCTACGGATCTATCTCGCTTTTACTACATTTAGTTTTTGGTATAGATAATACTGTGCAAATATGATATTTGCTACCATAAGGGCACTGATGCTGTGATAAGGATAAACATGGTGTGGTAGTTAAGTGGTCACGTTAATTAATGGAGAAAAGTTAGAATAGTGGGCATCAAAGTTTTAATCTTTTCTTTTTTGCGTGGAATTTTAAAATTTCAATGAGATTTTTAATAAAATTCCTCGTAAAACGTGGGAGTAAGAAACAGTTTTATTTAAAGGATGTTGATAAGATGCGTTTCCAGTTTCCACCCACATTCTAGAGTGGTTTAAAATTGATACACATTGAAAATTCAAACGTCTAGTAAACGCAACTTGGATAGATGTTTCAGAAAAATAGAAAAGAGACTAAAGGTAAATTTCCAAATATTTGTACTTCTTAAAGGCCCTGAAATTTCTGAAACAAATCAGTTTGACTATTGCATTTCCACGTAATATATGGTGATTGTCTCAAAAATATTGCGTTAAAATAAAATTGTTTAACTGATGCTATTAGATTTTTAAGAAAATAGATTGAAAATTTGTCGCCAGAAGGATGACCAGAGACAGATTGGCCGAATTGCAAGCAGTTACGTCCAGTATTATACTAGTTTGATTGTTTCTAATTATAAATTGTAGTAGCTAATTGTTATTTAATTTACAGTGTCTAAAACATGATGATGATAGCGGTGATGAATACTCTATCCCCATAAATGCTAGTATTAATGTAGAATTACTTGATGACTTTTTTAGAGAAGTATGGCTACTTAAATACTGTTTTGCATTGTTGACAACAGTCTTTTCACTTTCACACCAACACAAGACAAAATTTAAATATATATTATTATTTTTGTTAAGCCGGAAAGCAATGTTGTATTGGGAGGAAAACCGGATTTATTTTTTTTATTATTTTTGCACACTTTTTCAAAGTACTGAAAAATGTAAACAAGGAAATAAATGTTGCCCTTCAAAGTCGAACTTGTAATACTTGGAATTGTTTTGTTCTAAAAAATGTAATACAATATTTTTAAGTTTAATAATGACTAGTTTATGACTCAAGTATCCATAATCTTTATTACTTTTAATATTCCTTGATTACTGCAATAAAAATTGATGAAATACATTAACTATGCTTTTCGGTTTAATGATGTACTGTATTTATAGTAATTTTGTAGTAATTATTTGGTTAATTATTAATGGCTATTTATAAAAAGGTTCAAGAAATTTGGCATTATATTGAAACACTAGAAACTTACATGGAAGATGTTAGGAAAAAACATAGCTTAATTATTCAGTCACCTCAAGTAGATGAACGTGAGTTGATGAAATAATAAGTTACTTTACGTTATTTCTTTAATATTAACGTTGTTTTATTTGATAGAAACAAAACAGCAGCTTGAAGAGCTCATGGATGTTATTAAAAGAACTGCCAATACTGTTAAATTGAAGTTAAATGGTATTTATTTAATATTAATTTAACAAATGTCAAAGTAAATCTTCAAATATTTGTAATTTTTTGTTTTAGCAATCGATAAAATAGTGATTGAAGGCAACATAGATTTATCGGCAGAATTGCGAATTCGTAAGACTCAAGTACGCAAGTTTGCTCATTGTCTATTCATTCTAAAGTTAGAAACTGTTTTTATCAATTTCGATCATAATGTAGCATGAAACTTTAACAAAAGCATTGATAAAAGTGATGACTGAATACAACAGAATTCAGACGGATTTTAGAGAAAAGTGTAAAGATCGAATTCAGCGGCAATTGGAAATCAGTAAATGAAATTTGAATATTTTAAAGAGATTCTATTAAGTTATTTATCTTTAATTGATAGCTGGTAAAACAGTTACTAACGAAGAATTGGAAAATATGTTGGAATGGGGAAATCCATCAGTATTTACTCAAGGGGTAATTATCTTAGTTTTTTAAAAATATATTGATTATATTTGAAATGTATTACTTTTTCTTGATACAACACACATCTGACAATTTTTACCAAAATACAAAAAATAAATAAATAAACAAAAATCAAAGTTCAATTAAACAATGGTATTATTTGCCAATAACCAACACTTTTAAATGACAGATTGTAATTGAAACGCAACAAGCTAGACAGTCATTAGCAGACATTGAAGCAAGACACGCAGATATAATTAAGTTGGAAAGCAACATTAAAGAGCTTCATGATATGTTTATAGACATGGCCATGCTGATTGAAAATCAAGTAATGTTTGTTGTAAAGTGATGCTTTGGCTATAATCATTGGATTATCTATATGTTTTAATTATTGAAAATAGGGAGAAATGATTGATCGGATTGAATATCATGTTGAGTGCGCTAAAGAATATATAGGCGAAGGAAAAATAGTATTAAATAGGGCAAAGAAATTTAAAAACAAAGCAAAAAAGGTAATTCACAAAATAACTGTAATTGGACTATCAAAGCTCTTCTTTTTTTTAAAGAAATTTAACATTTAAACTTATTTGTAATGAAATTGATAATTTTGGTTGCAGAAAAAGATCTTAGCAGTCATCTGTCTTGGAGTGGTTATTCTAATTATTGCACTTCCCATCGGGATAAGTGTAAGATAATGATGCAATATGGTATTTATACTGCAGACCATATTAAATATTCAACTTCAGTAATACATCGTGTAATTACTGTATATTCTTAAAAATTAACTGTTCAAAAAAACCAATGCAACTTAATTATAATTAATTTCTATCGACGCATAGTAGCAAATTAAATATTTTTTAAACATGACATACAAATTAATTTACCTGAAATTATTGACAGAGTTTACCAATTAAATGTAGATTTTTGATGGTTGTTTTTTCTAACGTACATCAATATACATTTTTATAATTATTAAATACGGAATACGTATAAATAATATGTTTATTGCAGTATAATAAAACCAGTTCATTATGCAAATAACTAATTCTCTTGACTGTAGTTTTAAATTTGCCGGGTAATTTTGCATGAAACCGTGTTGTGTTTTGAACGGGTTTAAATTAATATTACTCCCTAAGGTTATATTTATAATATCTTAATATAGAACAATTGATATTTAACCTTCTAAATTTCTACAAAACTAATTTTCTGCTTATGAATAAAATGTTTTGTGTGCCGCTTAACAAAATACCGGTAATTGCAAGTCTTGACACTGCTGATCGTCGTGGTTGAGCAGACAACAAATATCCTACTTTGGGCAAAATATAAAATCACTTTTCGTAATTTTGGAAACATTAATTTATAAGTTTAATTCAAAATACAAACTTACAGTATTTTGTTTTGAAGGAAACCTCTTCTTCGACACATTTTCAAGGTGAGCTAATCCGTTTATTGAATTTGTAATTGTTAATGACAATGTTTATTAGAAAACATAAAAAGTACCTCCACGAAAAAATTCTTTACAAATTAGCGGGAAAAAAAATACAATAAATTAAAAACGACAAAAAGCTATCTTTAATACCAGTTATACTACAGTGAAACTTTGGCCTCTTAAGCTAATTTATTTCTAAAATATGACTTTTCATAATCTTCTAATGAGAGTGTAACAGGAGCATCATAGTTGTCTGAATATTCTACTTGCTTTTCCTGAAGAACAAAATACTTGATAAACGATTAACATCTATACAATGACAATAGAAATTACCTGATTTTTTGGTACCAGGACAACTCCCTCAATCGTAAGGGCCTTCAATGTTTCTTCAAAAAGATTTTCATGCTTGTTTTCTTTTTCTAATTCGATGTACTTGTCTACAAACCTATACCAGAAAATAACTTAAGCAAAACGATTTTAAAATGTCGCATTCTTTAGAAACTTAATTTAGTTTCAAAGTAATATAAATTCAAATCCATTTAAGATTTCTAAATTAGTTATTGTACCTCTGACACAAACTACTTGTCGATTCCTTGTTCATATCAACAACTCCAGGAGATCCATATGCCTTGTAAAAGTTTCTATTAAGCCAATAACCCGTTAAAAACGTTACACTCTGCCAAACATTCATTATGACTTACGCTCTAATGACATCTTCTTTATAGAAAATGTTAGGAATTTCATTTGTTGGTTTGGGTCTTGTATAGGTTGGTTCATATTTTGGTGGAAAAGCTTTGTATATGTCGTACCATAAAGGTCTATCGTCCTCCTTCATAGCTCCAGACCTCAATAATCCTGTTGTTCTATGATGATAAAATAGAAAATTTGTTACAAAATTTCAATAACAAGACTTATGAAATGTATATTACCTGGAAAAAATAGTTCCAATTTTGTGCAATCGTGACCCCGCCATGATATGATTTTAGTTGTTAGCACAATCACATGTGAGTATAGGGAATTTTACTTCATAATTTCAGAGAAAAGTCTACATCAGATAGTAATAAGCAACACTGCCGAGATTTAATAGCGGTTGTTAAGCGGAAAAGTCTTTATTGTTGTGAAGTTATTGGCTTAAAATAGCGCTTTCTATTTGCTCCACACCATGTTGCGGTATCTATGATTTTGACGTCATAAAAACTTCAATAAAATAATGATGTCATTCGGAGCCAGGTGCAAAGTTACTTCAAGAATTTGAATTTTATCATACTAACTGAAAAGTGAAAAACTTTAAGAAGTCAAATGATATTGACAACTTGCTATTTTGATTTTTTTAAATTAAACTTAACAAACGTGATATAAAAGGTAATTAATTAGTTGATATCATAACCAAAATATTGCAGCCGCTTGAAAATCTTACTTTAGTTGCAACCGTTGGACTAGTTACGGAATTAAGTTTTTGATTATATTATTAAACAATAAAGTAACCGGTTAAATTTTGGTGCTTAAGTTACTTTATTTGCATTCGAAGAAATTGAATGTGTCATACATTTTAAACTGTAGTCTACTACACTGTCTTTGTTTGCGAAAAGTTATGGTGATAATGACTTTCTTAAATTAATTATCAAACGTACAATTTTCTTTGTTTAAATAAAAGTGACAAAGAACATCTCAATATGTATTAAAGATTGCTTTATTTGAAAACAAACTTGATTATTAGTACAGTATTAAATACTGTAAATAAACTTGCCAAAGTATTGACTAATAAAAGATCGTGACTCTACAATGGCTCCAGATGACGTCACATGGAAGTATGACGTTTATAGTGTCTCTGCTAGAAAGTAGAAACCGAAACGTGATGGACTCAGTTGGTGCATGCGGAAGGAGAGTGGAAATTTCACGTAATGGTGAAAATCGGTTGATTTCAATTCCCTGTCGTTATCTCTGCCTGTGCTATGCAACAAGGCTGTAGTCGGAAATTACAAGTTAAAAGACCAAAAGAAGTAGCGAAATTGTGCGATTTGATTAGTATTTATCTCTCATAGTTATAATAATTCTTGCTTATTATTGATCCGCAATCAATTGGAAAGGCGTGACGTCACTGCCGTTTTATTTTGGAGCATGCGCATAAGTGGTACTCGTCAATGAAGGCGCTGGGTCGGTAGATTTTTCCCTTTCGGATAGTAATTTTTCGGAGGTGTTTTAATTCCGTCAGACATATGTACCAACAATTGGATAAGGTTGTGATAGTGAATTAAATTAGCAACAAATTTGGGTGTAAATCTAGTGGAGCTTACAAGATGACCAAAGACAGATTGGCGGCCTTGAAAGCTGTAAGTATTGTACTCGCCCTAATGTTGTATATTCCATGACACATCCAGACAAATGGCATCTCTCCTTTAGTTTTCACTCTTATTTTATAACCATTCACAATAATATTATAATGTCTCAAATTAAATTATACCCAGATAATGTAGTGAAATTAACATACAAACTTAAACAGCTCTGTTGAGTTTGGTTTACTAACTGAATTTAAAATGGCACTGAAATTGTGTGGTTCATTTATCTTGTAACCGTTTATTTTTTTATTATTCTCTGAAGACGTGTGGAAAATATTGATTAAATATTATATTAAATATTAATTATATTTAAAAATGCTTTTAAAATAAGTTTCCAGCTCTTGTTATGTTAAAAGTGTGTCAGGTTTAGGGTCCCAAACTTTTTTTGAACAGTGTATCTTGTAGGAAATTTCATAATAATTTCTGGTAGATTGGAGTTCATTATGATTCTAAAAACAAAAAATAAATAAAATGATTCGGAAAAAACTTGATGGATTCAAATTGGTTTTTGAATGGTGAAATATTACATTGAAATACCAAATATTGAACTAACTTTGATATCATTTTTAAAACTTAAATCTTATCAATTTACTTTTTTTTCTCCACTTACCGGTTCTGCCATGTCATTCGTTTTGTAATCAATAAAATTAACACTGGAAGTTCTTCGTTTGTAGTTTAATTATCAAATTGTTAGATTCATTACTGTGACCCAGCATTTGAGTGTTTAATGTTCTAAATTTTTTGTTTAGTAACTGCTAAATGCGATATCCTTCCATTTGAAGTATTAGTACGATGCTTATACTGTATTAGCAATTGAAATAATAATATAATCATTATTGTTCATACAATCATCAGTCCGGATGAGTTCTATTGAACGCATGGTGCATGAATACTTAAGTAAGGAAATTATATTACTTGGGAGGATGGGGTAAAATGGTTGGTTATTAATTGATCTTTCCGCATCTTTTATTAGCTTATCTTCATGAATAGCTTACATGGAAGATAATATGCTATATTTATACAGTATAAACTTTAGTGAATTTTAGAAAACTTTTGACTGCGGTTTTCCTTGAAAGTTAATTGATAAAATTATTTGATTTACAGGCTCAAAGTGATGAAGAAGATGTGGGTCCAGACGACGTTGCTGTTAATGTGGACGCCCGAGATGGGTTTATGGACGAATTCTTTGCAGAAGTAAGTCAATATGAACTTTACCTTGTTTATTTAGTCTGATAAGTTCTCAGATCATAAAAGTTAAGGAGTAAGTTTCTGTAGAAAGCAAATGTAGGTCAGGTCATTGGTAGGTCTAACTGCCAGTAACTGGACATCGCGTCATGCTGATTTTCAAACTTATTCAATCAAATAAAAATATGAAAGCATTGTTAACAGTAATTGACAAGCACAATAGCAAACTGGTCTGCACAAATCTCAGACGCAGATTGAGGGTGGAATCAACTTTATTCGAATTACTAATACCAAATCGCCTTATTTTGAGAGAGTTAAGAGAAATGCAGCAACCTATAAAACCGACATCGGTGTTGTCGGTTTTATTCGCTTACAACGGTGACGTTTGTGTATTTACTGGGGGGAAACATACGCTCATATTGTATACACCCATCACGCTGTATTTCACCCCCCTGGGCATTTTCTAACGTTAGACAAACTACTGCAGAGATGAGTCACCGTTTCATTCAGACACACACTGAATCGGATCGATATAAAAATTAAGGGTTTCTTTTTATTTGTGCACAGAGATAACTTGCTATTTCAGTCACAAGTTACTCTAATTTTCATCAGTTCGTCTCGATATGTTCATAACAGTACCATATGTACAGAGCAAAAAGGAAGCCTTTGGAGACTGGGGAGGATGTCAGAAATGTACTGACACTTGGTGCTTTAAAATTTTACATTTGACTTGAGATTAGGTATCGAATTTGACTTAAGTTTGGTTCTATATTCGAGTTAATTAATTTGAGAAACTTGATCAGCCAGTTCATAATTTCAGACGCATAAATATTTCATTTTAAAGAGATAATTCTAGTTTTGAATTGTATGACTATACAATCTGATTTAGTAACTACATTGTCGTGCTAAGATGTTTGTAAGATGCTTTTTTATCTATGGTAAGAATGCTCTTGGTATACTGAACACATTGTACAGTTATTGTTCATTAGTTTGATCAAAAAAAAAAGTGGTTAACAATTGATTCTCAGTTTCTCACAATATACAGTAGTTACAATTTTGACAGCGAGTGATTGACATTGTTAATTTGTTTTTATTGGCATATGTTTTCGAGTTTAATTTCAAATGAGCAGACTTGTAACTGTCTAAGCCGTTTAAACTTTAAAGGAGGAATGGAATTTAATGTTCGATGATGATTTGATTTCAAAGTTAACATTTGCAACAATGATAGCAAGATCAACTCGATGATAATTACATGTACTTGCCAAAAACTAAACCTTGAGTTTGCTCATAAAGGCGTTTTAATTATGCATAGTAGTTGTTTTGGGAAATATTTCCTGGCCATAAAACAGCTGGTGTCAGAGTTTGAAGTGAATATTTAATATAAAATCTAGATTAATGTTTGGATTGTAATTAAAATTGTTAACCTTAAAATGAAGTATGCATTGGAAGCGATAACAATAAGTGTTTCTCAGATAACAAGCGGATGGATGAGTCGAGTGTGTGTAAAGTTGAATCAACACTATTATAATACCTGCATTTAAAAACGTCAGAAATCAGTAAATGACTTGTAACTAAGTTATGACTAGATATGTGTGTCATGTGTCATAGGTTCGTGTGGTGTCAGACATTCACTACGCAATCTATAAGATAAAATAAATGTGATTTAGTTCTTCATTTTCTGCTTTGAAAGTACCGCACTTATTTGTCACCAAAATTAATGCAGATTTTGTTTCTAAAAGCTAATTTTTTAAAACTTCCAATGGTCATCATAGAATGTTTGTGTAAGGGCGTAATTTTGGTGCTTTTGTTTTTCTAGATTCTCCACTAATTTATAAATACTGTAGTGTATAAATGGCTAAATGTAATGTATAAGTCAACCTTGATTCTATTGTTGTACAATTATCTGCTGTAGGTGTCAAAATTTAAATAAGCGTTAACGGAGAGGAAAAACGCTTTGACTGGATAAAACTGTTCGTAGAAACCGTTATATTTTTTTACCGAGGGTGGAGAACTCTTTGAAGTAACTAATGTGCATAATACACTACTGTGGATATTGCCGTGTATGTATAGAGCGTTATTGATAGCATGGTTGGACAGTTATTCCGGTTGCGCCCTGTTTGTATTCTTCATAGAATATTTCTTAACGAAGACTGACACATATATACAGTACAGTATAAACGAGAATGAAAAATGTGTTGGTGTCATATGCGATGTTTTATGATTTCGCATTTATGCTGTTGTCGTTTTCGTACTTTAGATTGGCGTACTTTCGCTTCTTGCCAGACAAATGAAGAAACAAATAGCTGTATCCACTTATTACTAACTTGTGGGTAGTGATATTGATCACATGTATGTCTGTGGGTGGTGTAAGACGAGTAGGAGTGAATGTGAAACGCAAATGTTGGCATGTTTCCGATACTAGTCAGAAAACAAATTTAGTCATTTTTTATTGTCATCGAAATAAGAAAAGTGTCTTTTCAAGATCAATCAATTTTTTTTGGGTTTTATATTGGGAGTGAGCAACAAACGTTTATTTGATAATTTATTCTTCAGTTATCATTAGTTGTGACAGTTTTTCAAGTTGGGCTACTCACCAAATAGTTTGACTGAAATTGTGCGGTTTACCGCTTTACGTACAATATGTTGAATGTAACATAACTTACTGTAGATACTAAAAAAATAGACGTGTAAAACCAATTTTTTAATGATGTTTTTTTTTTAATGTAGAAATACATGAGAATTTATTTGTGTTATGTGAATGATTGAATATTACTAGGCAGAGTTTAGTGATATTTGTTTGATTGCACCTCTATTTTTAAATGTTTAAATTTAATAATAAGGTCATTAATTACCAATTTTGATCAGTGTTTCTCCCACGTGTTGGGAGACCCAACCTCTATTCATTTTCGTATGTGACATTGTAATTTAAAAAAAAAGTATTTGTATTTTTTAATATAATATCCGATTTGAATATTGCTTTCTGAGAATTATGTTTTAATTTTTAAGCTTTTCGAAGCAAAATTGTTTAGTATAAAATATGGTAAGATATTCTAAATCTTTCATCTAAAACTACATTTTAGTATACATGTTTCTACAATACTGGATGAATTGTTGCTGGTGAAATTGATAGTCAAAATTAAAGAGTTTTTAATCATGTATTTGATACTAAAGATTAATCGTTATTTAGCCGAAAGTTTTCTCTAAGGATATCACTGCAACCCTTTCTGGTAAACACTGATTTACAATTTCAGATTAATGGTTATCATGGGAATTTGAATCATTGACGTTTATTAAATTTTTTTTATACAATATACAAGAAAATAAATACTGTGCATTTTGAACGAATGAACGTTTTACACTTGCATAGTAAATAAATAGCTTAAATTGACAAATGTTTGAGAAATTCAGATTTATCTGATGCCAAAAAAAATTAAATTGTTGCTGATTCGGACTAAATGTGTTGTGCCGTTTTTTTTTGCTTTTTTTAGTTTCAGCTATTTACATAAAAATATTTCTAGTTGTATAGTGATACTACGTGTTTACTTTTCGTTTGCAAATAAATTGCAAAACGCGATGCATGATATAAAAATGGGCCTTGTTTGCATTGTTGTGAAAAAATTCAAGGTACAAATACGTGTATTTATACAGCACAAGATTGCACGTCGAGGAAGCTTTTAGCTTGTATGATATGTTTTGCTGCATTGATTTATACACAGTTGAAATACTCGACGGAATTTTCTGTCAGGTGCTACTGAATGCAGTACAGCATGATGATGGTTCATGCAGAGAAATGTTAAATGTGATCGAATCATAGATAAATTTTTGATTTCTTAACGAGTTGTGAATGCATGTCAGGTGTGTATGCGTGAGTGTAGATCACAGTTATAATACTTTTTGTTGCTCAAACCTTTTGTATTTTTTTTTATTTTTGATCACAAGCAATTTACTTTGTGTAAGTTTGTTATTTCAGAGTCTTTGTTGCAGTTTAGTATAGGAATTCACGATACAGCTTGTCAAATAGCGTGTTTTGTCGTTTTTTAATTACAAAATTGTTATGGTGCTCAGAATATTATGATTTTCAAAATTTTAAGAAATGTCACTACTTGCTTTTCTCTAATCATATTAATGAATGAGTGATAAAATTAGAGATTGGAAACGAACAAAATGGCAGACTAAAACTACAGAAACATTTGTTGCAGCATCGGTATTTGTTAATTGAAATAAATTCACTAAAAAGTTTACAAACATGTCAAATAAGAATGCCATTATTTTTTAAAGTAAGTTACTGTTACTTGTTTAATATGCTGCGAAAATATGATAAAAATTCCTGCAGATAAACGCCAAGATACTGTACTTAGAATGATGGGAAAGGGTTGAGCTTTATGTTCTTAAATTTAATGATCAATGCCACGTACAAATACTGGTTTAAATGTTAAGAGACTTTTACTTTTGGTTTATTTCAGATTTAAAGGCCCTTAAATCGTTGAAATCGATATATTGACTAGAAGTAACATCAGTTTTTACCGTAGCTAGCTGACTTGAATTGCAATGCATAAACATTGACATTTATAGTGTTTACTGACAGATAGTCATTTATTACGATTGTAATCATTTTGACCCGTGTCTACTGTATATTCTGTGCAGTAAAGTACGGAATCTCGCCATTGCATCATTACATTACTAATGATTTTTTTTGTTGCCAACTCATCAAACAAATGACCGCTTAATTTTTGGATTGTGTGACAATATGAAGTGAATTTGACTTAGTAATAAGAGTTATTTTGCTGTTCGTATTTTTTTGTGGGTATCCTTTTTAAAATGTTAGTTTACTTTGTTGTAATGCAAAGTAAAGAATTATTTTTGATAAATTTATTTATAGTTTATAGTAAACATTTATAGAGTATAGTAAATATATTTTTGGTTTTTAGTACACAAGTTATAGAAAATATTTGGACTGAGTTAGATGCTGTTTTTACTGTACTGTATATGTGGTTAATATTTTATAAATTCAATCCAAAATATATTTTCTATAAAGTTAATTTTTCTCTTCGAAGTCTTTTTTTTTTTGTGAATGCTAGGTCGAGATTTTAACGGATATTTTGCATCCTACGAGCTGCGCCTACGTGAAATAAATTCTAATAAATAAAAAAAAGGATATTGCATTTATAGACATTATTTTTATCCATTGCTTAATATAGTTTTCTAGTGGATATTTTTGTCATTTGTTCAAAAGTACTTTAATATGGTAACTATGGTAGCAAGTTATTTGTAAAGGGGCTGGTAGAATGACCCTCAAGTGTTTGTTGATCTACTATTCCAGCTATCGAAATTCGATTGACGCAAGGCGGACCTGTCAAAATTTATAAATGAGGGGTATATACAGTGTTTTATGCTCCTTAAGTTATGTCTGTGCCTTTTAAGTAGAGTTAATCATATTTACTGACAGAGTTTCCTGGATACACTGTAAGTAATGACAGCATTGTTTGTAAACATGTTATAAACTTCATGATTATTTCATGTCAAGTTTCGCTAGTATATTTTTTTAATGTTGTTTTCAATAGTTGATAGTTCTTGAGTATTGTCATTATTACTGCGAATTCTCGTTCTCAATCTGTTTCCGTATCGTAACGCATGTAAGAAAATAAATTGTTAGAATCATTTGACTCCCATTTTGGTTCTCCCTCCTCCTGTTCGCCCTCTCAGTTCCAAACGATAATAAAAACACAATTCCTCCACCCCACGTTTATTATCGTAAAAATAAATGCGGCATTAAAATGCTTCTTGCTAATGGATTTGTTGTACTGTACCTACGTAGAAAGTATAGTATTCAGTCTCTAGGAGAAACAAGCTTTCGCTGTATTTATGTGCATCGTGCATGTAGCACTTGTGTAACCTTAATTCTATTTTTAACCAAGGTACGAATTAATTTATAGAATTTTAGGGTTTACAACGAACCATGCAAAATAAAATACACATGCATTGTAAATCTATTAGAAAATGTCTAGGAAATTTTGTCAACGTAATTGTATATTCAGGGGGATCACAAACATGAAGATGGTGAATTGAAGCGAAATTATTATCGTTTTGCTTGGCATCTGTGTAGCGTCTAAATATGAAGGTGATTCCGATGATAATCTCGTCTATAATGCAGTGATTTTATTTTATTAGAAACTGTTATGGTCTTCTTGGTATGAATGGTACTTAACGTCTACTTTTTCTAACCGTTGATATTCGCAAAGTCTGCGATGGTGCCCTTTTATTATACTGTGTTTTAAAACGATTGTTTTTTTATTTTTGTTACATTTTAAGGTCAGTTTTGATTGACTTTTTTTTTCGTGCATGCGGTTCTTTTTTTTAAAGGGGAACTGGATCAATTATTCTTATGAAATCTTTTCAAGTTCAAGATTTTATTTCGGTTACTAAAAATTCTGATAGAGCTAATAACGTCGGAAATAACGTTCTGAACTTTATTTTATTTGACTCGTAAACGTCTATGGATAATGGACAAGGAATACAGTACAAGTTACAAAAGTTTACTGCTGCTTGCCAATTCATACAGTAACTTGCAATTTGTATTGGCTTTTTGCATAGTCGAATCGATGAGCGCAAAAATCACGTCAAAAGTCACGTTTTTATAAATTTTATATGAGAGCAAAGTGGCTGTGTGGACTCTTATATTTGAATTCAACGCAATTTAATTTTAGGAATGTATATTGGAGTTTTTATTTAGATAGTGTACCAATAAAGTTATTTAATTGCGTTATTTACTCGTTTGCTTGCTAAGTTATTTTTGAATTTTTTATGCTTTGGGTGGTTTCTGCACTCATCGATTCAGTATGCACTACTATTTATTGATATTAACTGTTACTCAGATTAATTTCCTTTATGTTATCACAATAGGTCAATTTGTTATTACGGAGCTACAGTACTGTTTTTAACGTTAGAAATTTATAGTTAGTTGTTGTTTTGAATAGTACAAGTTAAGGATTAAAATAAAAAGACGTCACTGATAATTACAGCGCTACAAAATTTGTTGTATTTGTACAGAAGCCTTTTTATGGAATAATTAGGCAGATTTGCATTTCAAAGAATATCGCATTGAATAAATTATAACGTTATTAATATTATTGTGATATACCGTTTAAAAATATCGACGGCATTAACACTACAATACGATCAAATAATTTGAAGAAAGAACTCGTTTTAATGAAATGATTTCGATTATTTTTTTAGCATCTATAGTGACGCATATAAACAGTGTATTATCGTTATTTTTTTCTTGCTTTTTAAGAATTTTTCTACTATTTTGCTTCTTATGTAGATTTTCAATGTAGCTGGCAGGGTTATAGTAATTGAATTTCACTGCCATTTTACGAGCGTTGTTGCTTGTCGACATAATTTCTTATTTGCTTCCTGTGCTGTTTTTTTTTACTTTGGTGTCTTCTCTGTCGCGTTGTCTGATTTATAAATGTTTGGTTATCGTATGTTACTGACAAACGCTTGCATATTTTGTTTTAGCTTTCTTTGATTAAAAGTAAGGGATAAATTTCTGTCAGCGCAGCTAACTCATTTTTTACGGCTTTATTAAATTATATTCAATTCCCATTCATCTTCTCGCATTATTAAAATTTCAGGACTGATGCTTTTTAAACGTCATTTAAAATGTCTTGTAAATTATGGATTGGCATTCAAAAGTCTATACCATTATACATCATTAGATTACTTTTTTTGATTTTTTTACTACTGAAATGCGATTCACCGTCAGTTTGGCATTGGCAACGATTTTCTATGTTGTGGTTTAGTGGCTGAATCAGATTTATGTGACCATTTGGATGCTGTTTGCTTTTCAATGCACTTGATTATATGTTTAAATTTTCGGATTTTTTTTTTTTTTTTTTTGCATCCGGAAAATGTGATTAGTGAGATTTCAGAAGAAAAAATCGTGATGCTTACACAGTATGGTATAAAGCAATGAACAAAATCCGTCTGCAAATCACATTTGCATTTTCCCACTCATTAATTGACTATGCTCTCATACCCAGCTCACGAACACAATATTTACATTTTAATATTCTGAGCTTATACCAAATGGTTTAAAAATATTGTCAATCTTGTAGAGTTAGGATTTTTCAAAAGCCAGTGGGCGATTGAGTTCCAGTAGACATACTGGTGGAAACGTTCAGAAAAAGAAACGATAATGAGGTTTAAAAAGATAGTTTTCACTATCAATTTTATCCGGCAAAACTTTGTACATCAATCTATAATTCTAAAGTAGTATTTAGTTATTATAATGCTGCAAGTTTATCGTTTAAGAATTTGCGTTTAAATTACAATAGAAGTAAATTAGATACACTTAGTTGCATAATTATTCTGTAAAAAAAACAATGTAAATAAGTGGACATCGGTTCCAAAATACAGTATTTTGAGCAACACCAAATTACAATAATTTCTTTGTTTTTTTATAATGTTGTTGCTATGACGAAGACATTATCGTTAATGTGATGCAAGTTAAGTCACGAAAATTTAAAATTACATGTTGTGGTGGTTCTATATTGAATGTTGTTGTGAGATATTGCTAATTAACAAGCGTACATTTTGGTGATGAGAAGTGACCCATGCACAGTTTGTAACGTGGAAAGGAAGTTCAGAGGCAGTCTTGAAGTAATAGAGAAGAACCTTTTGTTCAATGTTTTGGTCTAAATCTCATGCACTCAGTTGGCTGATGAAAAAGTCGAGATACGCGTTTTGTCATGCTTAAGAAAGTGGCTTTTGTTGTCTACTTTCCATTTTGTCTTCCGGCACTCTTTTGGGTTTATTTATTGCTTTGCTTGTTTGACTTTTATCCTGTAGATTATTTGTCAGTTTATATGGTCGTTCAACTTTAAAATCAAAAGTGTAGGATGTAGATTGTTTTTGTACGCCTTTAAAGTGTACCGAACTATTGTACCAAGGTTGTTTGTTTTGTATTGTGGGCTAATTTGGTGGACTTGACCATAGCACGAGTGCGTGGCTAGTTTGTATTTTCCAGCTTTAACTTTAATTACCCTCTTACAGTATATGTTAGCAGGGTAAAGTTGTCATAATAAAATCGTCCATCTAAGCATTTCAGAATGACGTGACTAGTATTGATTTTTCACTCTAACTATAAAGTAGCACTTTTATACAGTAAGTATATTATTATGATGTCGATGAATCCAGGAACAAGGACACTTAAGGGTCAAAATGGTTGGACATTTTTCGTAGTATATTTGTTCATTACTATAATTTAATTTTAAAAATGGTATAGAAACATTCTATGAAGGTACTTTATAGCACTTGTTAATACAGTATATTTCAGCAGTTTACAAACTATACAATGCTTTTTTTTAAGCACGAAATTAATGGTCAAGATATTTTATTGAGTTTATAATGAAGTCATTTGATTGGTGAGACGAATAATTTAGTTTTAAATTTGTACTGTATTGCTGATTTTAGTGGGGTTGTTTTTAATTGGGTTTTAGTTTTCAACTATGCATACATGACAAATCTGAAATAATTACTATGGTTGTTTTTCCTAATTTCTGCATTTCAACTGCAAATCGAATTAAACATGCTACTGAAGAACAGTATGGTACATCGAATATTTTCTGCATGGTGAAAATAAGGCGTAAGAACATGCATGAATAATTTTAAACAAAGGTGAACATTTTGGCATATTTCGTGTTGTATGGTGTCTGTTTGATGCTAGTTGACATTTGTATGCTAGTTCTTCATTATGATTATTTAACTGGTAATTTTTTTAAAAGGTGTTTTGATACTGATCTTTAACGGTAATTCGAGTGTTCTGCTATTACAAGTTTACAATGTTTGTTATTATAAATATATACTGTACATTACTGTAAGTTATAAACTTATCGTTGTACGTGTAACTCACGTATTATTGTAGTACTATGGTGCAGCAGTACAATAAGGGTGTGGGATCTTGGGGATTAACTGGCTTTTGGAAAAGGATTAATCAATCAAACGGAGTGAGTGGAGTCTTATGTCGGATATCATTAAAATTCTTTATTCGACAGCTTATTCTGAACATGTTTAGATTGGTTTTATAATACAGTACTGGTATTTTGTTCTTCAATTGTCCGACATAACATTTAACGCTTTACAGCACTGGCTACAAAATAACAACAATTGCACAAAATGAGAAACATTTTGCTTATGGTAAAATGAATAATGACAAAATATCTAAAATGTGACAAGTGTTAACAAAATCTTGATCAAAATTTTTTATGACGGATTTTGTAGCATTACTTGTCATTATTGAACTACAGATACTTTGTAAATAAATTATAGACTCGTTTTTTTAATTGGCATATTTTATTTAACCTTTTGCCATGGTCTATTCTGTATATTTAAACTTATCACTGTTGAACTTGGTCGATGACGATCGTGTTGAAAAGCAACTGCTTACAAGGTGTTGAACGATGACATCGCAGTTTAACGAAGATGAAGCTGGGATCTATTTGTCTCAGCAAGTTCACTTTTCTCATGAAATTCTTTTCTCCTCCCAACATCACAGTAAATGCTACCGTAGTGCATGCACTATTTACATGCACCACAAAGAAGACTTAAACGACAGACGCTGCAGAATCCGTCTTGTTGCTTTTTTTCTTCTTCTTTTATCTTCTGCTATCAATCTGCCATACAATTGCTTCGGTAATATCCGACAGTTGTTGCAATCGTTTATTATCATAATAGATGTCCTTCTAAACTCCTTGGTCATTACTATTGTATTAACAAGGGTACACGTATTTCTTCAGATGGAAAATTCTTTTTTTATTCAATTCAATTGTCAGCTGTATTTTTAAGTTAACTTGTGCACGAGTAAGCAAATTTAATCTTTTGAAGTAACTTATGAGGTTCAAGACTTAAGGTTTTTTAGTGAGTATCTAACTTACAGTAATGCTGACATTTGAAATTTAGTTATGTTTTACTAAATCCAAATTAGGCTAACACATAATTTAGTTTTTTTTTTTGCAAAAATAAAAAATAAATGTTATAACGTAAAAGGAAACCATAAGACAAATAAATTGTATAGCCAGCTGTGAGCTTACTGTTTTGCATTATTTTGTTATTGAAACATGATGAAATATGCGTGTATGTTATTTAATATAAATAAACAACAGTAAACATTTTAGTCATTTTAAAAAGACAAAACCAAAATTGAAGTAACAGAAAACTGTGTGGCTTTCGAGTATCAAATTCATCTGTTATTTAAATTTTTCAGTACTTAAAATTTATTTAAAAAAATATTTGATAAGACAGTTGCCACTATTTAATTATGCTTTAATAAACACAACTTGTATTACATTTCATACAGTATATCAATTTATGCACATGTTGTAAGTACAGTATATCGTCCTAAAAGTCGAATTAAGTAAATTGTAAATTTATTGTACTGTACATCAAAATAATAGTTAACCAGTTCATTTCTTTTTTATTTGTTATATTTTAATTGACTTTTAGCAAAATATTTTTGTAAAAATTTAACAACTTTAGCATTTTTAAATAAGCCTATAGAGAAATCATTGTGTGTTGATAGTAATGAAACTTGTAATGCCTCATCCTCATATTTCTTTATATTGATATTCGATTATTTTTTCCTAATTGATATTAACATCATTTATCATCCGTGAAAACATGTCATGAAGAAAGCTGTTCATTAATCATGATTATATAAATTTCCATTAAACTTTTAGATGAAATGGGGAGTACTTAATTCATCTATACATTTTTTTTTGATTATTAAAAGACACGAGTATTTACAAGTGTTTTTGTTACTGAGGAGCTTTCTGTTTAAGCAATTTAAGATCGACCTATCAATTACATTTTTTCTTTTTGTGCAAAATTTACTTGTAAAAATGGTGGGCGTAAATTGTCATTTGGAGTTGTATCAAATAACCGCATTTGAGTGGGTTACAAACAGTAATGGTGCGATAAATCTGCCATTTTTCGTAGATGTTTTCAATCATAGTTCTAAAAATCGTTTCCCAAAATTAAACCACCGCTTTTATTTCTGGGAAGTCAACGCGCCAGACATGTTAACGTACTTAGAGCTATTGATATGTTGTGTGTTTTTGTCTTTCATTGGACATTTTTTTTGTATTGGGTTACGCTTCACTCAGACGGTCCAATCTTTGTGCGTGTATAAAAAAATGTACTTTATTTTCGTAGTGTGTAGAATAAATTGAACGTCATATACCTATATCCTCTATGTATTCATTTCCTTCCTGTATTGTAGATGTTACTGCAGCGATTTTTTACGTCAAACTATAGATTCCGGCATCATGTTCGCGGTTCACCTAAGCACATGATCGATTCGAAGCTATAGTTTGCGTCAAATAGCTGCATTTTCTTACTTTATACTAGTCTGAGTGTATAAGATGAGTACAAACCTACATGTAAAGCCATTTGGTGTCTTCAGACTGAAGCTTAACGCGCTTCATTAGATCTGATGTTATTCGCATTAAATTGTTTTTACTGCTTTTCAGTTTCATTTAAATTTAGAAGTGTCGTGTAGTTTGTTTTAGACTACAGAAACTCTTAACTTGTTTGCTTAAGTTACAGGAAAAATTGTGAAGTTGTTTTGCACTTTTTTGTGTTTTAATAAGCACCATCCTTGTTTGAAGTAGATAAATGTTGGTTCTGAAAATTGAAAGCATTGCACCATAAAGGAAACTCCGATTCAGACAATTATTGTTTTTGTTATTACGTGTCTTAGAAATATTGTTATTAAATATTATACCGTTAGAATTTGATGTTTAAAATACCGGTTTTTTTTATAATGAATGTATAAGTACATAAGTTTATTAAAATTAGCTGATATCGAAATATGCCAAAAATATTCGACATAATTTTTGCAAACATGTACTAAGACGTATCGTTTTTCTAACTATTATGACTGAAGAACTTTATTATTAAAAGATGCTTATTGTTGGTTATGTTTATATAATTATTGTATTTTTATTGGTATAGGTTGAAGAAATACGGGAGAATATAGACAAAATACAAGCAAATGTGGAAGAAGTTAAGAAAAAGCATAGTTCTATTCTGTCAGCGCCGCAAACAGATGAAAGTAAAATAAATGAAATTATTATCATTTATGGAATGATTAACGGTGTTTTTGTTATTGGTCAGAGGTTAAACAGGAACTGGAAGATCTTATGGCTGACATTAAAAAAACAGCAAATAAAGTCAGAGCGAAGCTAAAGGGTATTAAATATTGATATTACGTAATGTAACTTTGGAGTGAATGTCGTTTAGACCCAGTTACTTAATGCTCAATAAGCTTCTTATAAAAATACCATATGTAACATTTTTATGAAAGAATTGAAAATGTGGACAGATGTTATGTTGCTGCAGATAAGAGTAACTGCAGTTCGATTAATTGATTCTTATAATAATGTAATTACACGAGTATACTGTCTGTGTACTTGTTAAATTATTTGTATCACTTATCAGTTTGTTATTATACGGGTCTACATCACATTTACCGTTAAATATTGATCATTTATTAAAATGTGCGAACTGTCTTTGGGTTTTTTTTATAGTAATAGAACAGAATATTGAGCAAGAAGAGCATACTAATAAATCATCAGCAGATTTAAGAATTCGCAAAACACAGGTAACTCCAAACAGGCTCATATTAACCTAACAAAGACTTGAATGTCATTTTAATAGTTATTTGTTTCTTTATACAGCATTCAACGTTATCTAGAAAGTTCGTAGAAGTGATGACAGAATACAATAGGACGCAAACTGATTATAGGGAGCGGTGTAAAGGCCGTATTCAACGACAGTTAGAAATCAGTAAGTGAATAATTTAAACGTAAAACCAATTATTAACATAACCATTGCCTTGGAAATAGTTTTACTATTTGTTTTTATGATTAAACATATGAGTGTTTAGTTATGCTATAAAGAGTTTGTACTCTTAGGATCAAATGAATGTTCTGAAGCATACTTAGTCATAAGTGCTTAAACGAGAAATTTGTCAAAAATCAAGTAAAGGCATTTGGAGCATAATAAAAACTAAATATTATGTCTTGTGATCTAAGTTTTATATCCTGAAAGTTTGCAAGTTACTTAGCAATTTCTTATTGTGTGCATTTTTGTTTTGCAGCTGGTAGAACGACAACAAACGAAGAATTAGAAGATATGTTGGAAAGTGGAAATCCAGCCGTGTTCACGCAAGGGGTAAATTATTACAGTTTGATTTTGCATTTCAACAAAATTATATATTAAACATTGGTGATAAAGAATTGTATTTCTTTTAGATTATAATGGAGACGCAGCAAGCCAAGCAAACTTTAGCAGACATAGAAGCGAGGCACGCAGATATTATCAAATTGGAAAACAGTATTAGAGAATTGCACGATATGTTTATGGATATGGCGATGCTGGTGGAGAGTCAAGTAAGACTTGGTGGTTGTAAACCGATGACTATGACTATTGGCTAATCTGAGTATGGGTGTGTGTGTGTGTTTGTTTCACTTTAAAAAGGGAGAAATGATCGATAGAATTGAATACAATGTGGAACACGCTGTGGATTATATTGAAACGGCCAAACAAGACACAAAGAAAGCTGTCAAATATCAAAGTAAAGCAAGGCGGGTGAGTCAAACATATGCTTTTTTCATTTATTTGTCAAGTTTATTGATTATTGTTCATGTCAATGTTGTGTACTTTGTTGTACGTTAACGGTCAGTTAACGTTCAAAATCAGGAAAGTTATTTAGTTATTGTTTGTTTTTATTTATTTAACTTATTATTTTTTTTTGGTTTATTTTGTTCATTTATTTTGATTTCAGAAAAAGATTCTTATTATCATTTGCATTGGAGTTGTTATTCTGTTATTAGCATTAATCATCGGTTTAAGTGTAGGATTAAGGTAAAAGGTTTGTTTTGAGTTTTTCTACTTTCTTTTATTACTGGAAGCAGGATTGTTTAACTAGAGAATCTTTGGTTTTCTTGGCAACTTGTTCTCATACTTTTTCATTTATTATCTAGACTCTAGAGTACTTTTAATTTTGTTAAAATTGGGTGATCCTTTTATATTTCACTTCTGTTTCTACAATTTTTTTAATATTGATTTTTTTTAAATTTTTGTTTTAATTTGATACAGAAAAACATAAAGCGAACTTAATAATAAGTTTTTATCATTGATCACTGCCTACAGTACATTTACTAAAAAATTTGAGTGGAATTGTCTCATCGAGCAAATCTGGATGCGTGAGGCTTATGAATTCTTCGATATCGCAATAAGAATATTGGCCATCTGTTTGTAAATTATAACGTCTTTAAATTGATTGCTGGTCAAAAGTTTATTTTTGAAATGATTAAATTAGTTTATAAAGTTACGCCGATAGGTTACAAATGTCGGCATATAAACTGTACATAAAATTTTAGCCAAGAAACTTAACTATAAATCGTGACGGCCATTTGAGCGATTCCTAGTCACATACCATGTGGATAAGTTATTACCATTGAATTTACGTGCGTGTCTGAAAGGGAGAAAAACTTTACAAAGTTGGCGATTTAAGTTTTCTATCTTAACTTCTAAAGCTCAAGTGATTATTTATGAACGCCAAAGTAGGAAATTACAAAATTATAATACATTTATTTTTAAAAATCTTGGCTCAAAAAACAAAGATTCAAGACTATTGTGAAATGAATCTGATCATAAAGGTATTAATCGCCTTACAAACTTAAAATCTGAACTCTACCGACGGGTACATTTATAATGTAAAATAATTGTTAATCACGTATATAAATTTCTTATGAAGTTATGATTATTATGTTTTTTTTTTTGTTCTGATTTATATGTATCACTAATGAAGGTAAAGATCATTTTACCTTTATAATTATTTAAATATATTGATGTAAACTTGTATTTAAGTTCTTATCGTTTGATTATTTTCGTTTTGTTTCATTTTATTATGTTTTCCACGAAGTTTTTTTTTGGTTAATCAGTACGGCCTTGGTAGTTGTTATAAATGTGCTATAGTTGTGTGATCAAACCCTCTGGTTTTTCTCTTTTTTTTAATCTTCCTCTTGGCCATTTATTATCTGTGTGCAGAAGAAAATCATGATCTTGATCTGCGTAGCTGTGTTGGTGGTTGTGTTGGTGTCCACCGTCGGTGGGTACTTTGGGATATGACTGACCCCCGCGACCAGTGGCCAACGTAAGGGCAAAAACTTCCATTATATATTTTTAATTTGGCACAAAAACAAAACAAAAACTTTGAAATTTTTTGTTTGGCCACTGAATGATGTTGCATTGTGACTTTTAAATATTTTATTTTCCTAAACCGAATATTACATTTATATTTTAATAACTATAAAGTGAACGACGTACTTGAGAATTCTTCTAGATGAAAAGAAATACTGAGCTTGCTGAATTTGTTTGCGTATAATATTATACAAGGGACGCATAAAAATTAATTTATTTACTGACTTGTTGAATCCTGAACCTATATAACGAATGCTATATTAAAAATAAATGTTGACATATTCCGAATGCTCAATTTCTTATCATTGTTTATCGAGAAAATGTCAACATTTATTTTTCGAGCGATATGAATTCATAGAAATTTAATTAGCGGTGATTGCTAAGTTTACGATTATTATTATAAAAGCGAAAGTGACATACATTACGTAGACGCGATTAACATAATTTTTAAATGATTCCATACGGTAAGGAATGATGGTGCATGAATACTGTATATTGAATGTGCCGTAAATGCATGAGTAAACCTTCATAAATGCTCTCTGCGTAACAAACTTTGCATGGTGTTTATACATTTTTAAATATTGTATTCATGAAATTAATATTTGGCATGTGAGCATGTTTATGTAATGGCTATTGTAAATCTTTGATTGTTTTTTTATATTTAAATGATATGATGACATTATGCTGATTTACGAATAGCAAACTTGGCCATGAGGTTTTTTACATAATGTCACCAGTTAATTTTGAGACACAAAATTTGGCTTTCAGAACTCTTACTTTGATACATAACGAATGAATTTAGATTTGTTTTTAACGAAGCTGTTAAAGATCTAAATATTAGTGATTGAATTTCACTATTTGGTTTTGAAAGCTAAAATCTGTTCTCCAAATTTACTTGATTTATTTTACTAACTCACTAACAAGATTGCTTGTTTATTTACAGAAGAAGATCATGATAATAATATGTTTAGCGATAGTGGCAGTTGTTCTCGCCATTATTTTTGGATCCTTATTCGGATAACAGTAGCCACTCATGTATCAGTGGTTTTAAATAAAACGGATTCTAACTTCTTTATTTCATCTTTAAATTCCAAAAAAAAAAACAAAAAAACAACAATCTCCTATATCATCTTTAGTAGCTGTTGACTCCTGTCATTATTATGGTTGACTAACCATGGGTTCATTATTTCATTATTAACTAATTACGCTTAAAACTAAATTATTATGTGTACATCGACTGTTGTTCCTCCATAATACTTAATCACTTTTTTGAAGTCTACGGATTTGCAACTTAGTTGAATTGAAAATATAGGTCAATTCGTGTGTGTGGACTCAGTTTCAACTTCTTCAGTGTACTTGTAGCCAAAAACAAAAAATAAACCAATTTGAGGGTGGTCATTTTAAATGCAACACCACAATAAGCGACATATAAAAAGAGGCGTTCTTTATCAAAATGTGTGCTGGAAGATTAAAATAGATGATGAAGTCTGTTGTGCTGTGTGATATGTATAGTCGCTTATTCGACATGTAAATTTTTTGCTTTTTAAAATTCCCAATCAACAATTTATCTTTATCCGGGGTTGGCGCTATTTGACGAGGGCTGGAGAGGCAAATGCACTTAAATTGTTATGTTTTTTTTTAATATAAAGACTATAAAAGTCACAAGTTTGAAATTGACACATAATAAGATGCATTTCAATACCTTTTGTTTGAATCTTTAGTCACTTACTCATCCTTTAATGTTTGCTAACTTATTTTCTGAATGGGATTCTTAGAATTGATCATGTATTTGTTCACCACAGTTGCATAATGTAAGTTTTTGTAAACAAAAGTTGGCAAACATTGATGGTTGAAATTAAGGCAATCATTAAGGATGTGTTTAAAGAGAATTTTATTCTTAGTTGGGTTATCTTTTAAGCTACTCAACTTAGACTTTTTACAAAATTTAGTAAATAATTAATTTTGCCATCGTTTCATCGAGGAAGGGATCAGTTGAGTCACTCGATCATGTGTGGGTAAGGAATCAATCAAAAGGCAATAGGCTGCAATTTTTGTATGCCACTTTTAAATTGTGTAGCATTTTATGGTTTAGAAAAGTATTGGGAAAACAGCATTAAATTATTAAAATTTCATCGATAGGTTTAACGTAGAATTGACCGTGTTACTTTTACCGAGCGCTTAAATGTTGAAAGCGGAAATGTAATCTTATACGTAAGAGTAACTAACGGTGTTCTTACTTGTATATATTATTTTTGCAAATACAATAATTTAATAATTTGCTGTTATAGGAGACAATAAAATGATGTGTAGCAAAGATTCTAAGCCCAACCGTTGATAAACTATTACTAGAAAAACCATGCAGCAATTAAAAAATGTGTGATATAGAAGAAAAAAAGTATTGAGAAAGTTATTAGTTACATTTTTATGCCAAGACACTGTAACTCCACATGTTTTAAATTCGGTTCTATGCAAAATTTAAAACTTTTCACATTTGCTGAATTCCAGACTGAACTTTTACAACGTTAGTTTAATATGTGAACGAGATAATATATATAAAAACCTCTTAATACAGAATGTAAGTTGAACTTTTTATTTATGTGTTTTCCTAGGGTGTTTAGCGGATTAAACATGATGCACTCAGTGGATTATGTAAGATTACGGCAGACATGTTGGCTTGTGCTATCCTGTAGGCAAAAACTCACTTTATAATCAACGACTTTCTATTTGAAATCTCACTATTGCTACTAGCAATCACGGTACTTTTGACTTCTCTGATTAAAATAAGTTTTCAGTGATTAATTGAACATTTAAGTCATAAAATTTGACACCTTGTAATGGTAGTAATTTACTTTAGCATTTGGAATGCATAAAGTGGCTCCCATTGACTGTATTCATTTATCAAAGCTATTATAGATGAATGATGGATTTTGGGAACATAGGGAGGATGCAATTGGTCAATTTCATGTCTTGCCGTGGATTATATACGTCATTGAGTGTCGTTTCCAAAGGTTTCTACCAATGAATTTTTAATATTTGCGAGACAACAGACAGTTTTTTGCCATATGCAAAGTATTGACTATTTTATGTTATGTTTGCCAGTGATTCTTAGATGAAACTTTTAGTGTTACACATATGCAAATTCAAATGACATCCATTCAGATTTATTTTTAGAAACATTTTATTGTTTCCGGACGAACATTTTAGCTGAATTTGCATTGAAAACACAGACGGAAGGGTTATTAATATTCATCGTGAAAATATTATTGGTCCATGAATGCAATAATTAGTCCAGGGTGATTGAGGTTATTTACATTTAATAGATATTGGACTAACAGCTTGAATTCTAACGCTATTTTCGGTCAAGGGCTTTCAGTGTGTCATTGTGTAACTAACTGTGTATTTATAGAAGTTAGATTTCTTCTCACATTAAAATCGATTAATTCAATTATATCATGCATTTTATTTAATATCACAAATATTTATGGTTAAAAATTTTAAAAAGTATATAATGTCAAAACTTTACGTAAAGCAAAAAATTTTAAAATTTTGGAATTGTAATATGTATAACTAAGGAATTGTTTGAGAATATAGTGTAATGGTGAATTTAAAGGTTATTCACGATTTTATTCAGCAAGAAATTTGCAAAAAAAAAGTTTGATTTGTGTTTCTTTCTATTGATTTTTAAATGAGTCATTCCATTATATTTTAACATCCAGTTGCATTATACATGGAAGGAAATTGCTGTTTAAAATTACATCTATGAAAGATAGACATGTACTTATTTTTTTGTGAATTTTATCTCTCTCTTTAAGATGTGATCTATCAATTTAGTGTTGTGCTTTGTTCAAACATTTCAACTTAAGCCTAGTGTGACCTGTAGATGTATGGTCCGTGTCACAGCTCCATGCACCTCAGAGTTTATGGAGCTCATTGCATTGTGCATGGTATTGTGCTACGGAGTACAGTTACCATCATGTTTTTTTTCTGATAACTAATTAACCGAATACTAGCGCATTTAGGATAAAAGCCATCTTTCAGATCAATATTATATATTTATATATGTAGAGAAAATATAGCATTGTACACTGGTGTGTAAATTACAAAATTATACATAAACGTATCCCATTTTTTTAATTTCAATTTGAAAACTGAAGTAGCAGTGGTGGGAAGCAATATCAGTTGAAGCAGCCAAATTATCATCATTCACATATGGAAAAACAGTATTTAGTGCCAATTTACTTTAGAGAAATCACTAGATCTTGTTATTGTACAATTAAAAAATCATAAAAAAAAATAATAACTGCTTGTTTATTTTGAAATTGCAATCAGATGCTCGTTAACTCGACACTGTGGGCAATTGTCAGTGGCGGACTAAATAACTTGGGAGGTACCTGGCAATGTTTAAATTACCGTATTTTCCTGTTTAAATTATTTTCAGGTGTTCCACCCGTTTAATCCGTCACTGGTAATGGTTAACACAACGGAGTACCATGGTTACTATCTCACATTAACAGTGACTTTGGTAATCTATGGTAACCTTATGAAAATACTAAATTAAAGTTGTAATTCAAATTAATGTGATCGCAGTTGCCACCCACTACTTTCTTTTAATTGAAAATCTGTAAAATTGTTTTATTTAACACTAAACATATTATTAACGGTTATAATATATTGATATCGTTGTTTTAGTTATTTAATGAGAATTTTAGTTTCTAATAAGAGTTAAACTTTGTAGTAATGAAAGAGTTGATGTAAAGTAAATAATGTAATGAATATACTTTTATGTGCCATCTTTAATTATATGACTGTGATGGGACCAAAATAAATGTGAATTGTGTATGCTTTAATAATGTTAACTTAAACACTGCCAGGAGAGTGTAACTCTATCAGAATAAGTTAATTGTAAATGGAGAATGGGATCATTGCAAAAAGATATCAAATTCAAATAACTTAATACATCATTATATTTATTAATGTAAAATATGATTTACACACGTAATACAATGCCAGTAATATTAAAGTAATAGTTCTATGGTGTTTTTTTTTTGTAAAGTAAAATTCTTAAAAAGAAAATCCATGTTCAGTAGTAACTGTTATGAATTTTAAATTTGGTACACATAAAATGCATTTAATTATCACTATTGCACTTTTGTAAATTACCAAATAATGTATTGGAATCAGGAAACAAATATAACTCATCTAACATCTATCTAAAGTTAAATAGTTAAATGATTATTTCAAAATGGATTAAATATAATTGTTTCTACAATATATGTACCAAACTTTAAATTTGTAGCATTTTATATAGTTTTATAAGTTACTTTTCTATCAACTTACTTTTAATGAGTTACATTGTTTGTTATTTTATTAGTTTTTAATGCACATAACCGTTAGTAATCTGTTTTTTAATTCATTTAAATTACAGTATTTGAATGATTGATTTAAGGATATTCATGAGGTAACGTAATCTTATGGTCCTTAGTAAACAATAAAATGTAAATGTATTTATCTTAATAATCATGTTAACGCATAAATGTAATTTATGATATGTTTCTCCCAGGGTTGCGTTTTTTTTCCATGAACATCCTGCACAATCGAATTTCATTATTTTATAATAGCTGGACTAATGTTAAATCTATACTATATGTCTAAATTTTAACTAAATTGTTGATGTATTTCATAACTGCATATATAAATATATAAGCATAATCCTTGAATCTTATTCCGCTAATCTATAATTATTACAGTAAAAAATAACCTGTCATTGTAACTATGTCAGTGTATTAATATAATGGTGGTTGGCGCATAATTGTTTCTTTTTTAGGCATAAAAAAGTAAATCTGAACGCTTTGTGCGTTTGTATATAATATATTATACTGTATAAGTGGATTTTTTTTGCTTATCACTGTAATTATCAGATATATAATCATTCTTCCTCGAATCTGATTTATTGTCAAATCATTAATAATTATAATGTAACAAAAAGTTGTTCACCATGTATGGTGGAGGCCTTACACATATAATTGTATAACTTTATAGAGTCGTTTAGAAGATGACATTTGTTTGTAGTTTTTAATCAAAAAAAACAAACATTTGTTTAATATGTTTTTTGTATCATTTTTGTAAATTTTTCTTATTTGGCTTAATTAGACAATGTTATTAGCTCTAGTGTACAGTCGAATTTTTGTAATTAACATTATTACGCTTGGCCATAGTCTAAAGATGTGTGGATCATAATATTATTTGACATCTTTAATCTATGGCTTATTTTGTCCTTTGCAAAAGACTTTTATTGCAATTTAGGAAATTATTATTCATGATATTAATTATTAGTCCTTCTTAAATAGAAAAGTTAGACTCCGCCCATTTTTGTAAACCCTAAATTAGTTAGGTTAGTATTATAAAAAATTGGTTGAATTTTTCGGTTTTAATATACAAGGGCTATTTGTGTAATTAATAAACAACACTAAGCTGACAAAACATCAAATGTGTAACTGTTTCATACATTTATAGAATCAAATTTGAGAAACTAAATTAGTTTCTGTGATTTTCTTAAAAATGGCACTACTGTATTAATTTTTTTGCTTTCTGGAATCCCACTACTTCTTAAATTGCCACATCAAATTATAAATTCAACACTAATTATCTCACACCAAGTCTCAAAACATAGTTGTCACCATTTGTAAACTCGTTTTCATTTTGAGGAATGCTAATTGTTTTTGAATCTTAATATGTAATTGTGATTAAATTGTTCCAGACTTAGTATAAGAGCTACTGTAAACAAAGGCAATTGGTGACAGAATGGCTTTATGTATTAAGTATGGAATTAAAAAGGATTAACGTGATGCTAACAATTTTTCTAAATTTGCACCCAATTTAAATGTATGAAACTTTTATACATGTCCTTTCAAAGTATTTAGTCAGCGCAAATGAACTTATTGCAAAAAAAAGTCCTCGTATTGATTTATACGCTAATTTTTAGTAGAAGAAATTATCATATGATAATTTTATTCGCATATTTTGCTTATTGTATATGATGTCAGTAGTGGGCATCATGTAATTACGAGCAGATAAAGATTTGCAGTGAGTAGAACATTTAAAATTAAACAAGGGAAATAAAAAGCCCCGATGATTTCACTGTTTTTGACAAATTTTGCATTATCATTTATTGTGTATCTTTGCTACACCAATTGTCTTGGCTTTTGGCTCTTTCTCTCACTTTTTCCGAGTTTCGAACAAATTATAAATGACTTTAAAATTGGGAAGTGAGAGTGCGAATAACAATGAGAAATGCTGTATAGTTAACCGATGGAATTTCTATGTTGGCGGTTATATCGTTTTGTAGATTTAGATTAATCTATTTCTCTCTCGCTGTAAATCTCGTATAAGCTTTATCTGAGACAATACAATCATAAAAAAATCGAAGGCGGAAGATATCACATTGTGCAACACAGTTGAGGATCTTGTTAAAAAAATCTAAAGAGTCGTTATTAAATAGTCACATGTATTTTAAATCGATTTTAGATTGAGAATCATCTTAATGATAAGTGTGAAATGTTATTAAAAAAACCTTTTATTTATTAAGAAATTATTTTTTTTGAAAGAGTGATTTTTGCTTCATTATCAGAGGTTTGTTATTTTTAGTTGTAAAACATACAAAATATATAATATTAAAAAAACCCAATAAATGTTTAATGAGTTTTTATTAAATGTCACTTCCATTTTTTAGATGAAAAACCACTCAAAGCAGAGGTCGACTATTAAATAATCGTAAAAAATAAATTTCCAAAACTGTTGATATTATATTACAAAAAATCAAGGCATCTAATACAATTATTGGCTAGAAATGAAATACAATCGGCTATGTTGTTAGCTTACTCTTTATGATTAACGAAAATCTTCCAAATGCATTTCATATTAATTTACTAACGCAATAATGTTCCTTTTTGTATATGAAATGGTTGGGGAGAGAGAGAGAGAGAGATGATCTTAAACGATGTATAATTTAATAAAACGAGCACGAGTCTGTCAGATTGGAAAAATAATCATTAATTGTTACTAAGAAAATGAGAAATGCGTGTCAAAGAAAATAATCAGCTTGAGGTTTTTTCGACGGAATGCCGCGGCTCTCTTGTGGTGCTGCCTCGAAAATTGTAAAATTTCTCTGCAAGTGTTCATCCAATTCTAAAATAGCAGCAACGTTCCCACATCTATTTTAAAAGAAAAGATTAATAATCACGACAAGAGGAGGTATAGCAGCCTAAATACAACATGCAACGAGACTGAGCTTAAACTCTGAATTTTAGGGTACCAAATATAGTCGTTACGTTTTATGCTTATACTAATCTCTTTGGCTAATTCGAATCTGGCATTAACTAAACTTTGTTAAACGAGATTTTAAATATGTCATCGCAAGCAGTAAATGTTGTGTTTCAACTACTTGAGACTCTCGTTTCATTGTAGAATGCTTGCTTAAACGTCGATACAAAAACATTTTAAAATAACTGCAATATTGGTTATTCTATACTGACCTATAACAGTAGTTAGGCGCTGACCAAACTGTTAACACAGTTTCACCAAAATGCCATTTGTATCCTTCCATAACGAGCTGATGAGCTCTGCAGATCATTGCTATATCATTAGTAGCATTAAACTGAGCTACTACGTCACTGCCAAATAGGAAACCAGCTCCCCTAGGACTCACTCCCCATCCCTGAGTATCTGCTTTATATATGAAACGTCAAATGATAATAACGTACAAATAACAAATTAATTATCAACTTAAATCGAATACCTTCAGGATCAGACCATAACAAATCACACATTGGTCCATCATGCGGTACCTCTTGCTTTCGATCAATTGTTCTGATCTGGTCAAGAGTATGGATAGAAGGAGATAAACCTCCATGGACACAAAAAATCTATTATAAATTAAAAGATATAATACAGTATGAACTTATAACTCTTAAGCTAAACCATTATTTACTTTGCCATCAATAATTGCGGAAAGACTTAAGTAATCAAAAATTTCAGTGCAATATCGCCATACAGTTATGGAACCATACTTTCTTAAACACTCGTCATAAAAGCCATAAACTTGTGTAATTTGGCGACTTTCGTGGTTACCGCGAATCAATGTTATTCTGTCTGGATATCTAACCTGTTTAATAATTTAAATGCATCTTTAAACATGTTTTAAACTGTTTGCATATCATTACTGTACTTTAAGAGCTAAAAGTAGCAAGAACGTCTCCACGCTGTAAAAACCGCGATCAACAAAATCTCCCATAAACAAATAATTGGTCTCTGGTACATCGCCGCCGACTTTAAATAGCTCTTTTAAATCGTAAAATTGACCGTGGATATCGCCACAAACCTAGGAATAGAATTAAATTATTAGAAAATGTGAAATAATTTCAATTTATACGTCATAATACCGTAACAGGCGAATCGACCCTTTGTACATTGCTTTCTTCGATTAAAATCTCTCTTGCTTTCGAACACAAAGCTTTAACTTCACTTTCTTTAATCGTTTCACATCTTTTTAGCTGCTCAATTTGCCTATAAAACATATCCATTACCGGTAGTTTAATTAGTTAAATGTTATCGTGAGTACTACAACAAAATTACGAAGTTAACTCGTTACCTGTCTAGATCGCTACAGTCACCCATTTCTTTATAGTTTAAACACACGGATCACGATTATATAAACCCAAATTCTTCAAATGGCAGAACATAAGCTGCTTATTGCTAGTAAATAGTTTACACTTTAAAGGTATAAATTCAATTTCGCGACTGCCAAAATCATCAGTTTCTTAATCTAGTTGTGTCGATTACGCATGTACAGTACGTTACCACCTTCGCTGAATAATAGTCACGGTTCTCAATCTTTGTTTGACCGGTAAATATGGTCAAATTGTTATGAGGACCACATTCAAAATTTAAAATCTTTTAGTGAATTTATCAGATATTTAAGTAATTATATTATAATTGTTTATGTTTTTCATGTATATTTTCTTGTTATTTTGAAGTTTCAAAAACAAAACGAGAGTGAGAAAGTAGCGAGTGCATAACTAACGTAAATAACAAACGAGCCGTTTAAAATGGATTAAACATAAAAATATATGGAAATGTAAAAAGAAAAAGGAATTAAAACAATTAATAGACTGTAGATATTCTCCAATTACATTAAAATAATCTTAAAATTCAAAATCTTGAACTGATTTTTAATGCTTTACAGTTTTCATTCAAAGTTCTTGGCAACCATAATAAGCTCGAAAACCACATTTTGAGAACCATAGGGTTGAAGCTTTAAAACGTTGATAGCTCGCTAGATGTCGTCATTTATCTGTACCCGTCATTTCGTCATAATGGTGGTAATTTGGTTTACGGATAGAACCTCGCCAAAAAAATCTTTGCCGATATATCGATTCCCACATTGTATCACTAGGAAAATATTGCAATAACGTTTCTGAACGTCAAAGACGTATCGCAATATTTTATTAGTGATACAATGTGGGCATCGATTAATCGGCAAAGTTATGTCCGGATACCGGTAATTTAATAAAAATATTGAAAAAAAGTTTAAGCAAATACGTTATTGCAAACATGACTATTAAAACATCTTATAATATGATATTATAAAAGAATATGTATTTTTTGTTTCGATGAGTCACTAGTAAATTGTGTAATGTACCGTAATTTTAAGGGAGTTCCCACTGACGTCACTCACATAATTATTTTGATGTAGTCAAGTTGGTCGATTTTTTATGGGGATGAAATGCCGGATGTAAATTTCAGAGCATGCGTGTTGAGTGTCGTAATTATAATTTCTAAAATACAGAAGTTGTTATTATGGTACGTCAATAATATTTAAGCTTCTTCATTGTTATAATTATAAACGATAAATTAATTTATCATTTTTCTACTGCTATATCTTATCGGTGAAATTAATGAGTTATTGACGAACATGTGTGATTTAATTGCTGAAAGAGAGCAAAACAAGTGCAACAGCTCAAATTGAAAGCAGGACTGACCGTAAAACGACCTTGTTTTTTTAAGGATTTTATAGTGTGTTTAATGTTTTTAGTTTTATAACTCAGCGTTATTTATATTGCATGTTATATTTGCAACATTCTAGGCGATAGTGTTATTTTAGACAGGTAAAATATTAATTTTATGTACAGAATGGTTATCCAGCAAGCTTGTGGCATTCCAGAAGTGAGAGTTTACCCACCTGATTCCACTGAGGGAAACGTTATTAGTAATGGACAATCACATTCAGAGGTTTCTAATCATCACAGACAATATCGCGATCAGTGGGAAATTAATGAAGTAACTGATATGAAGCCTAGACAATCATCTGAGATCTCAACAGCTGCTGATTCTTCTTCTGGAGAATGGGTACCTATATACACAAATTAACTTTCATAATTAAATTACAGTACTTTAGAAGTTAATAAGGTTGCATGCATTAATTTAAAACCTTCTTTGATAGTTAAACAAATTATTTCCTACGTTTTAAGCATGATTATAGAAATGTCGATTTAATAAACTCAAAACTCGATTAACACTTTGTCAAATTTTGAATTTAGTTAAAAGTATTGAGTGTTTAATCACAACATCAAAATAATGTAGTTGGAATGAAAAGTATTGGATTGCATTGCTTTGCATTGATTATTTATTTGAATTTTGATTTTAGACTCCTTTTCACATGCGTCCCACCAATCTAGCAGCATTTACAACATGGCAAAATACGTATCGCAATTCTTATCGAGCTCATAATGTAGCTATTCAAAGAACTAGGTATTGAATGGTTATTTCAACTTTTTCCATAGATCTCTTCATAATTGTATTTTTGTTCTCAATTAGGACCGGATGGGTATCTGCTTCTTCTAAATCTTTAGATTTAGTTAGACAAAATATTCAGCCACTAATTAACAAAGAAATTGCGGAAATTATCAAACGATATACCGATGTAAGAATTTAAAATAACTTAAGGCCTGCAATTTAATGTGTTCAGGGCCGTATTTTATTTTTGCATAGAAATTCATAGTTCCAGCCGCTGAAAACATAAAACATAATTTAGGAGAAAATTCTGTATCTGATCAGCACATTAATAATGTTTGCCAGCAGATATTGGAGGATGTATGTAGTAAGTGTATATTGCAATAGCAAAATCATTTTATTAGTGATTTTAAATAGGCCAAGCGAATGTATACTAGAGGAAGTACTCCTTTTGGAGATAATTCGGACTCTGAAACTGGTAGTCATGGTGAAGAAAGACCTGCTAATTTTCGAAGTAGTTATAACCGAAAACGCAAAGAATCGGACAGTGATTCAGAGACTAGCCAAATTATAGCACCAGTCAGAAAGGTTCTAGTTTTGCTATTGATTTATAACTTTTATTAATTTAGTTTATACTTATAGAAAGGAAGACCTCCACTTTTGGGATATGTGGCTTCAGGGTAAAAACAATCATATTTATTATTAGAAAGCGGGGTTTTTTATGTAAACGATTGTTAATGGGCATTTTGATTTTGATAGTCGGGTAACACCGTCAAAGCAAACAAAATCTTCAGATACGGTTAAAAAAGAAGGTCCAAAGGTATAGCTGTAATTTAGAAAATATTATATTAGTTCTTTTTGAAACATAATTAATGATTTAATGTATAGTGGGATTCTAGTCGAATTACAAGTGAAACAATGTTTGTGATGGGTTCTAGAGCAAACAAGTGAGTCATTTAATACTGTACTTGAAAAAAATTAAATAATTTGTGTATTTTTATATAGGGCTTTGGGATTTGGAGCAACAAGAGGACGTGTGTATATGAAACATCCGGACATATTTAAAGTATATTTTGATTACAATATTTGAATTCGTTTTATCGGCAAGTATTAAACTTACAGCGTGGCTTTTTTTATTTTAATTTAGTATTGTGGAGACTCAGAAGATAAACAGTGGTTGTATGAAAACAATCGAATGCCTGCTACGGGCGGCAAAGCATATATGTTGATTTTAGAAGATATTAAAGAGTTATTGGAAAGTGACGAATATAGGTAATTAGTTCTTGTACAGTTTTGTACTAGTTTAACTTATTAAGTGAAATGGTAATTCTTTCGCAATAGAAATTCACCTGGTCTGGTATTAGACGCTTTGATTGGATTCCAAGTTCCAGAACACATGCAAGTGAAAATACGTTCCAGCATGAACTCGCAAAGAACAGATGGAGGCCTGAAGAAGATTCCTTATGAGAGTGAGACCGTGTCTCACGATTTGAGCATTCCATTGGAACATGTAAATTTACTTTTTTTTTAATATTTTGCACAGTAAACTAATTTTCAAATGATTTGATAGATTAAAACAGAACCAGATATATCCGAAGAACATAGAACTGTTAAACCATTAAAATTAAAGGTACTATAGTTGTCACTTTTATTCACTCATTATTACACTTTGAAAGTAACATTCGTACGATTTAAAATTCTAAATGAATATGCGTGCAGATATCAGGGCTGTTGGACCATTCAATGTCCACACCTCATCCGTCATATTTGATTTCATCCAGCGATGGTGAAAACAACGCAGACATTCAAGATAGTATTGATGCAGATCCGCCATTAACCGCGCGTTTTGATATTACAGAATGTCCATGATTTTTCAGCTTCATAATCTATTTGTTGATAAATATTAAATTATGTAATTATAATAAATGTGTTAATTTTCTATAAAGAAATATCACAGATTCCTCGACGCTGAAAATAGAAACGTTCAATAATTAATAAGAACGGTTTTATTATTTAAAATACTGTGCTTACTTTAATATCAAATAAGCATTCTTCTACTTCTCCATTAGGTGATTTTACCAGTTTCGCAGACCAGTGTTCGGTCTCCTCGGTATATTCAAAGCAGACTCTGTTACAAACACAATGCGACCAATGAGCGCCTAATGCAGGCACCTGAGTTACCTCGTCGCACTTAAATTGGGTTGTCATTTGATTTGTGATGACCACCTGCAATTTAAAATATTTGGTACAATAATTATGGCATATATTACATGAACATCATAGATTTTGCCATATATATATTTTCGAACAATAAAAAATTGTCATATGAAATTGACTCGTTAATCCTTAATGCTTGTTTAACGTAAATATGTATAAACAAAGTTGCACATTGAAAAACCTTTCGGTTTATGACAAATGTAGTTGGTATTATACATTACGTACTGCGATATTGTGTTTTTTAGCCAGTCTTAAAAGAATAAAAACAAATCTCTGCAAAACGCCGCTTCTTTCTTGAAACTTGGAGTCAAATTTAGTTCTAATAGGATTGGCAATGTTATCAATGACGATTAATCGAACCTATTTACAATGCTAATTACAGATTTTGATAGCGAAGTAATTTATGCAATATTTTATACTTGTGGATGATGAAGTAGAAAATTTTCCAATCCTTTAATATTTTCAGAAAACGCTTTAAATGTTGAACAATGCTTATAATGAATTCCACTTATCAAACTTTCCGGTGTTAATGCAAGTTTTCGATGCAAACTCCCATCTGACAACAAAAAAGCCAATTTAGTATGTAATGTTGGTACTGGTACCCTAAAAATTAATTGGAACCTAAGATTTTTATGTGAGAATGGACTTCAAGGGCTGCTTGAGCAATCTCATAAATCCGATCATATGTAAAACTGTTTTCTGTATCGAAATAGACAATTTCTCCTTTAACTCCATTAATAACAGATGACAACTGAGCATTTATGGATAACTGTAAACTAAAATATCACTTATAATACTGAGTTATTGTTTTAATAACTTCACCATAACTTAGTATACCACATTTGAGTTTTCCCTGATCCTGGTAGTCCATAAAACTCAGTAATAACTTGATATTGAACTCCTCCGTTTAATAATTTATCAAGTCGCTTTGAACAAGTGCTAATTACTGTTGGATGACAGTTAGACAGCAGTTTGTCGCTTGTAATAACCGAAAACTCCGCATTATGTTTAATGGCCGACAAGATCTGTTTACACTCTTCTAGTGAAAGTGACAGCTCTTTACAAAAAAACATAAAAGTCAGTATTATAACTTACAATATTGTTATTGTTGTACATAAAAATATAAGAAACCTGAACTGAGTTGAACAGCTGATTTTCCATCCAAATCAACCACTGTGTAATAATTGCATTTAATTAATGCAATTCTAGCACACTTAGAAATGTTAAACGAAAATAAATCACGACATTGCATTATTTAATAGAACAAAATTTTTAAAAAATCATGCAACATAATTTATTGTGAAAGTTCCCGCTTCATTTTGCATTTGTGCGAGCACTATCGGTAGTTCCGCTAAATAGTCGATTATGCTCGGCGCGCTGCCAATCAACGGCGTGATAGCTCGCAAATCTTTAAAATTCATTTTTATTTGATAAAAACAACATTAAATGTTTATTATAAAACATTAACTTAAATATGTATTAGTTAAAGCACTAGATGATTAAGTGTTTAATGTAAATAATGAAGTAAACTACCGAAATCTGATAGCGTCGGCGTCATTTTATATGTGGGAGGGTGCATACGTCATTTTAAGGAAGTAATAATTATTTCGCGCAATCGCAAATTGAGCTCTTGCTCATGTTTCTCTGACGTCACTCACTCGGTATTATAGCAGTCCGCGTGTGAGTGGAGAATGATCATCAAAGAATAGTAAGTATTTTCTTGTCTTATAATTAAGTTTAATTTTAAAAATGCGCCTATATATAATTAACGATATATGAAATGAGATTCGTGGTTAAAGTAGGAGTGCATTTTAAGAAAAGCCGAAGTGAAATTTGTGTCAAAATGAGTGCACCCTACCCTCTCCACTAGCACTGTATGTACTGTACTAATGTAGGTCTAAGCCAAGATCTTACAGCGCGGTAGTAGAGTCGTTGTTTATTACAACACGCAAAATCAAATCGATATAACAGTAGATATACTGTTGAGACGTATCGGAGGTGGTTAAGACTTTGTTTAATTTGCCTAAACATCATGTAATTTGCACATAATCGATTGCTAATTCTGACTTTTTATTTATTTTTTAGCCGAGTTGTTCTGCCGATTACGGTAGAAGAGGTAAGAAATTTTTTTTTCTTATCATGTTCATAGGAATAATTGATCTCGTGATGTTATTAAGAGCAAGTAAAGTTCATTTTAATTATAGTAGATACATTTTTATGAAATTGAAATTTTACTTGACGTAAGCCCTAACTTAGTTAGTCATTATTCAAATGGAAAATGGTTGATTGCTGGTACGCAAAGCACGACTGTTTTTTGGTACAGTAGCAGCTGACAAGTGTTTAATGTTATTTTGCTTCTTGACTTTTAAATACATTTGTATAGCCTTGATCCAATGATTTTAGTTTTTAAATTGCGGGAGTTCCATTATTACGGTACAAAAAAAATAACATAACGAATTTGCTTTGTAGTCGTGTATTGTTGATTATTTTTCTGTTTTTATTGTTGTTCCAATGCGATATTGATAACTTGTTCAATATACTCGCACATGACAAGTGTTACATTATTACAAGTGTAACATCATTATAATATACAATATTTGATTTTAGTTTGTTATAAAATTATCAACCAAAACCTTGACTGTGCTTATTTAAGGCGTTTTATTGAGTAGCTATCAATAGGGTATTTAATCTCAAAAGTTTTTAGAGATACCAGGCACTCTAGTTTTGAGTAATAAAAATGACTTAACTTTAAAAATTCTAGCTAACAATTGGCTACTAAATTTGCCAAACTTCGAATTTTATTACAGAATGTAATGCAAAGTTTAATTTTTCACACTGATAAATGATAAATATCATGGATATGCACTTGAAATTGATTGATAATAATGAAGATTCCATTTATCTGAGATAATTACCCACTTCACATTTTACCTTCACTCCAAATGACGATAAATTGATTAATCACTCAGAATATTGTTAAATTAGAATCTACTAAGCGTGAAATATTTCTGATAGTAATTTATTAAGATTTATGATAAAGACCTTAACTTAGCTTTTGTTAATTTGTTTTCATTGTTTTAATTTCTTGACAACTAATTTTTTTGGAATAGTATCAAGTGGCCCAGTTATATTCTGTGGCTGAAGCGAGTAAAAATGAGACTGGTGGTGGCGAAGGGATCGAAGTTCTGAAAAATGAACCTTTTGATAATGTTCCACTCCTCGGCGGACGCTACTCCAAAGGACAATACACTTATAAAATTTATCATCTGGCCAGGTTTGACCTATTCATTAGATTTTGTGTCAATAACTGCTATTTTAATTTAAAAAAAATTTAAACGTATTTTATAGTAAAGTGCCAAGTTTCATTCGGTTGTTAGCTCCAAAGGGATCTTTGGAAGTACATGAAGAAGCATGGAACGCTTATCCATACTGTAAAACAGGTAATTCGAAGTCTTATCTTGTTTTTCTGAATTATATAAAATCTTTTTTTTTATGGTTTTCCACTTTGGGAATTGACAGTAATTACGGTAAACGAATATTTACTTTTTTATGATGTGCTTTGTTTGATGAATGTTTAATTATAGAATCCTGACTATATGAAAGATAATTTTGTGATATCTATTGAAAGTATGCATTGCCCTGATAGAGGAGAACAAGAAAATGTAAGTTCGTCATAAGTACTGTACTATTTTTATACATATTGATATTTTCTAATTAAAAATTTATTAGTAAGAGGTAAATTAGTCATTTAACAATGAAATTAGTGTTCTATTGAAATAAATCGAAGTTCTTTTATAAACAGTGCTTTAAAAAAGTTTAATAGAACTAAACATTTATAAATCATTTTCGTTTGAAAGTTATTTTTCTATTACTGGGGTGCTTCTGAATTCTGTATTAAAATTGTTTTTAATTATGTGTTTAGGCACATTTTCTACCTCCAGAAAAGCTTAAGCAACGAGATGTGGTTTTAGTTGACATTGCTAATGATCCTGTCCAGAGCAGCGTCAGTACTACTTTTCAAAGATTATTGGTCTTTGTGATTGTATAAGTTTATTTTATTTAATAGGATTTTAAAGCCACTGAAGATCCAACCAAATTTAAATCCCACAAGACTGGGAGAGGACCACTGACAGGAAATTGGATGGTAAATAACTAGTAATAACGTTCTAAGAAAGTATTTGTAGTTAAACTTTTGATTGCATTTTGTGTTTAGAAATCAGTTACACCTGTTATGTGTGCATACAAACTAGTTACCGTAGAATTTAGGTGGTTTGGACTGCAAGGACGAGTTGAAAGCTTTATTCAAAAGGTATTTTTTTTGGTGATGGTCATTACTTTGTTTATTAAGTAAAGTTTGTATTTGTAAAGGGTGAACGAAGGATATTTACTAATTTTCACCGTCAAGTGTTCTGTTGGACGGATTTGTGGTATGGTTTGACCATGGATGATATAAGAGCGTTGGAAGATAAAACGAAAGTTGAGCTGGATAAAGTAAGTTTATAAATTAGGCTTTTTTTAAGTTGCTGATTGAGTTTCGCACGAATTTTTAATATTTTTATTGCGTAAGAAAGTAACCAATTGAACTTGAGCAATTTTTTTGAATCAATATAATTTTTTTTGCTAGCAACGTAAGGTTGGCCAGGTAAGGGGAACCAAAGGAGATGAGTGATGGATTTGAAAGACCAACTGCCACTCAGTCATTTTGCGGCTGACGTTAAGAAAACCTGTCAGAATTTCGCTGTCACTCACAAAAATTAAACCTTGATTATCCCAATTTTCCCGTAACCCAAGAATAAATGCCATGTGTTCATATAAAAAAAATCATAATTAAATGTGATAGTTGACTTCCTTATTTAATGTCTGTAAAGCAGTGATAGAAATACGATGATAACTTTTCGATTACTAAACTCCCAGATCAGTTATTTTACTTTACACTAGCACACTATACAGTACTATAATAATTAAGAGAATACCCAATTCCATTTGATTGTGATCAGGTATTTATATGGACACGAGGTAGTTTAATATGATGTTTGAGGATGAGATGATGATAATTACTACATACCGTTTCCATTCTCACTGGTTTAAGAAATTTGCCGCTATTCGGGGAAGACGTTTAGAAATTTTTGAAATTGATTTTAACGCTTAATTTGCAATAATCGTGTCGATTATAATAAGTTATTATTGTTTACTGATCAGTTGCTTTGCTTTTTGAAGGCATAATATACTGTAAATCAGCTACAGTATTTTGTAGTCAATGGTAGCAGGGTTATAAACTTATCATAAACAAAATTAACATCAAAAAGGAAATTGGGGAAATTTTACGCGTATTTGATAAGAAGTTAAAGTACTTGATATTTATTTCTTGAAATCAAGTCACAAACCGTGATTTTGAAGTAAGTTATCTCGAGGATCAGCTTATTTCAAATTTAATTCGTTGCTTAGCAAGAGTTAATAAATCTCCTCTCCGAATAACCAGTTAAACAAGTGAGATTCCTTTACCTTCATATTCATCACCAAAGTCGCCGTCTACGTATTACTGTTCAAGCATATAAGCGACAACACTTGGCTCAAATCAATGTTTTTGATTTTTTTTATTTAATTCTTATCACATTTGACTTATTTGCAAACTCATTCGAAAACTTAATGCTGTCTAAGTAAATTAATTTGGGGAAAACCGACAATTATGATCTAATGTTTGCGCGTGTTAATTCAACTATTGAGCACATTCCATTTATTTTGGTCAACTGATTACGTTAGAAAGAAAATAATAGAAATAATGTTCCTACATTTAATTATGAAATTGGTAGTGTTGGTCAGTAAGAGCAAAAGTGTCAATATAACTTAAAATCACTTCTGTCAATTATAACCTTTAGCCAAGATGAATTATTCGTAAATAATGAATATTTTTAGTTTATTTTTGCCCTACTTTTTATTTTATTTACAGTCCATCAATCATCGTCGACGTCCAAAATCTTGTTATGTAGAAAATTTAGGAAAGATTAAAATTCAAAACAAACAACAAAGAAGTAGTTTTGTAGATATTCGACAAATTGATCCTTGTAAAGTTAGTAAAGAAAGTGATGAAAATCATATTAAGAAATTAGATGAATGGAGCTGTTTTAAATATATTTGTACAGTCCCAAATAAAAGGTACTGTTACTGTGGTCCATATTTAATAATAATAGTCAAATTTGTGTACATTAGCCGTTTTGGTCATCCGAGTGTTGTGACACTGTAGGTACTGAAACGTTTTCATCGTTGTGACAAGAAAATTAGACGTTCATGGCATGTACTGTACAAAAAATAAAACACTGATAGAAGTCTTGATTAATTGGTTTGAAATTCAAACTTAACAGTTAGTAGAATTGTTAATAATCATGTGACGCGTTTGAATTACAAGAACCAAAGTGAATTCGATTCTAATGTCTTTAATGAAGTTTTTTGAGTGAATGCTACAGTGTTTGCCAGTTTTATGGAAAGCACTTTATAGACTTTTATTAAGTTTGTCGTATATTTGTTTTTGGGTCTTTGATATAATTGAAGTGACTGATCATACTGATTAGTAACTTTTTATCCTACACAGGCGCTTGAATTGTTTTCTTAAAATGTTTTAAATTATTGTGTATTTTTCTTTCGTCCCGCTGTTACCCCTTACATTATAATAATTTGTCAATTTTTTTTTCTTTTTAAATTATGTTGGCTCATATGTTGTTCAGCGCACATAATGTAAACAACAAAAGTCGTTAATAAGTTTTTTTTTGAGACTCGTTGCCATAAAAATGAAAAAACGCGTGGTAAAATTGTAACATGAGTAATTAAAACGATAAAGAGCAAAGTTTATTGAATTTTTTTTTTAAAATAATGAAAATAATCCCGTCTTTGTTAATGCACAGACGACAATTACTAAAATTAAAAACAGAATACAATTATGTAGGAAATGAACTAACACGTATCACCATTTTGTAATTACGGAAAAAAAATTCACTGATCTTTGTATAGATATTTAAATAATCATCCCCTTTCCCGTCCGTTCACCACTTTACACTTTACAGCATCGAGTTTTTTACTATTTTGACATTAACTTTAAATCTATGAAAGTACAACCAGAAGTAATTTGAACACCATCAACAAAACAAAATGTGTTTGAAGATTGATGCTTAGTTCATATTTATTTTGGTTCATGGATTACTTCAAACGCACTTCCTATACTTAAATCCAGTAAGTGGCGTAGTTTTTGAAATTTCCCTTTCCAAACAAACAATACAGCAACTGGAATAATGCAGATGATATAGTTTTTTGTGTTCACGTTAGATACAGTCGGTGGAAGTCGTTGGCACCAAACGCAGCATTGCATTTTGGGCATTTGCGCTGTCTAGTTTCGTAACGAGTCTTTAAACAATCGAAACAAAATACGTGAAAACATTTGGTGAAGACAGCGTCTTTTCGTTTCACTTTGCACGATGGACAAGTTAGTTGTTCCTGTAAACCCAATTATTTTATTACCATTACAAGTTTAAAATCCATTTATGGCAAAGTTCAATACCTTATACTCTCTAATTTCTTCCATTAACACCTCATCAGCAGTATTGGCGAGCTCGAACTTCTTTGCCCTTTCGATTTTTTTCCTCAATCCAGCGATTTCTTCCTATAATTTACAATATCAAAATGGCACCTTGCATAACATTGCTTTTTAAAATAAGGTTAAAGAGAGTTACCTGAAGTCGTTTTATCTTAAATGACTCTTGTTCTAAAGAACAAGTTTTATCAACGACCGCCGCTTGGGCTTCTTTCAGCTGTGCATGATATTTCTCCAAATGCAATTTTAAATCAGCAGCAGACTGTGCACTTTCAATGGCCTTTCTTTTGTGCATTTCCATCCCTTGCTGTCTTAAACTGAAGCAAAGTAATTTAGTTAATAAATCACACACTTCTTCACAAGTAGCAAAACACTAACTTCAGTTCTTTTTCAATGGTTGATAATCCATTTTGTAGTATTCGCTCTTTTTCTTCCAGCTTCCTAACTACTTGATTCTGAGTCTCTACTTGGTTCTGTAAAGTGACCACTTGTTCTGCTAACATGTCTTTTTCTTCACGCAGTAATTTATGTATCTGATTAGACTTAATTCGCTGAAATACACAAACAAATTTGTTTTAGAAATGTTTAGTTTTGTTAACCTAAAATATTTACTTCAGACATCAGCTTAAAATTCGCATCATCTTTCTCTCGCAGTTGCTGAATTAATCGAATATTTTGTTCCTGCATATCTTCAAAAGCTTGACCTGTCACTTCCATTTCATTTAATAAAGCCTCTTCCTCTTGTTTTTGAGCGGCTACATTTTTCTGTAATTGCTGAATAACGTCTTCCAATTGCTTTATCTTTCTTAATGCATCTTCATCCGCCAACTTTCTTCTTTCCTTCCTTTCAGTTTCTTGTATTCTTCTTAATTGCTGTTTCAACTCTTCATATTCCAAGCGAGCTTTCTTTTCAGCAGCCATCAACTGTTAATTTTTTAAATATTGTAATTTACTTCTAAGTTTTCAGAACAAGAGTTCTTATAATTACCATCACTTTGTCACGCTGTTCTTTGGTTACTCCTTTATACATGTCCAACAGAAGTTTCATTTCACGCTGAGCTTCTTGTGACTTTCTGTTATTGGAATAAATGTTAATAATAGCAGATAATGAAATACTGTAGACATATTTTAAATTACTTTAGTTGGACTTTAAGATCTCTTATAATCTCGGAATCTGTTTTGCCCTTTTCACGTTCTCGATCTTCATAAAAGTCGTCATCTTTCTCTTTTTTGAACTCTTCTTTAATCAAGATTGAAGAAGTGTTTGGAAGAGAGAGATCGTCTTTGACTGTATTGTCATTTTGAGAAGTACTTGCAGTTAATTGTTCATGTTTCATCTTCAAAATGATTGCAAATGTAGAATTACTTTTATACGTAGCTAAATACGAGTAATTACCTTTATTATTTCCATATTTGATTCTTTTAACTTGCGTTTATAGCGAGATACTTCACCTTTTAGCTGCTGATTATGGTTTTGAAGACTTGTAATTAACTGTCGCATTTCTCGATTTATAGGACCTGCATTTTAAAGTCTATATTAACGTTTGGATTTCTTTTAATTGAATTATCTCATTTATTTACCCGTCTGTTCATTAGCTGTAATATTTTGTTCAAATTCTATCCTCAACATTTCATATTCCTTCCGTACTTGTGAAAGTGCATCTTCCAGTTGAATCACTTCAGTTCTGGCATTTTTCTGTACAATCAATTCTTCACCCTATCCACCGTTCAAATGAAGAAATTTAATCAATAGTTACTGTACATCTCGTAAAACTTTACTTACTTCCATCTGCTCAATTTGTCTTAAATGAGCGTTTTTACTTGATTGCAACATCATCCTTGTCTCTTCCAACTGCGTTTTAAGCTGCATACTTTCATTGTACAACACCGAGAATTGAGATTGGAGGCATTTGTATTCGGTGGTTTCTACAATTCGACTTTCTGGTAGTTGTTGAAGCTAAATGCACAAAAATAATGAGCACTGTGATAAACACTACTAAATGACCAAACGTATAATAAACTCACGTCCATTTTTAATCGTTCAATTTCTTTCAGCGCTTCTTTGTGATTTTGGTGAAGTTTTTCTAGTTCAGCTAATCGATTGTTTGCTAGTTCTTTCTGTTCTTCTAAGTCTTGTTGCATATCTTCAACTTTTCTCTGTGAAACGGTAGATACCGATGCACCACTATGACTCTTTCCTTCACAGCAACTACTAGTGTTACTACTACTACTGGCTTCATTTCCTTGAAAACCTTTGATTTTCTCTAAAGCTTCGGTTAGATGACGATCTAATTTCTCCTCTCTTGTCTTCGTCTTATCCAAATCATAAACAAGATCTTCCACTCGGTTTCTTAACTCGGCATTTTCAGTCTCAGTAGCTGTAACTTTTTCTTGTAAATCTGCAATCTATAATCAATATTTCCAATCAGATATTTTCTTAAAACCATTCTTTGGTTCGTAGTTTGCATACTTTTAAAGAAATAACATGATGTCTTTCGTGTAGAGAAGTAACCAGAGAATGTAGATTCCTGTTTTCTTCTTGTAACGATGCATTTGTATCTTTGATAATGATATCGATGTTTGGAGTCTCGTCTAAAAGTTTTAAAATTTAATTTTGAATTTAAATTTAATTTGAAGAACAGCATAATTACCTTCAGATCCTTCTCCTTTAAGCGCTAAGCTAATTTTTTCATTTCTCTGAACCAGTCTATCAAAAGCTTGAATAATCTTGGCAACAGCACGCTGAGAAACTTGGACTCTCTGTGCCAACTTTTCTTCCAGCTCTTGTTTATCCCAAGTAGATAATTGCATTAAAAATGATGTAGTAGCTTCGTTCTCATCTGTAAACAAAATGCCATCATGTTTATTTGCATCCTTAATAACTGCGTTTTCAAAATATACTTTTGCATTCGGATTCATCGGCTGTTTCCGCGTCAAATCTCTGAAGAATAACGCGAACATCTTCATTCAACTGCAAACAAAATCATTGAAATTATTTTTTTAAAATTATTTTATTAATAAATTTACCTGATTCCAGTAACGATTTACAATACACAACACGGCATCGTCTTGAACTTGTCGTTTTTCAAGTTGTTCAATTCGCTGTCTTAAGTCAGTTTCGACTCGGTGTCTCTGGTCCAGACGTTCCGCCAACTTTTTATTTTGGTATTTCAAAACTTTAATATCCATCTCCTCCTGTAAACACAAAACAACTGATTAATTACTGACTTTAAAACCCTAAAAAAAGTGTATACCAAAGTTGAAATGGCACCCAGTCTCACAGGTTCAAATTGAGTCATTGGTTTTTTCGGTGGAGGTTGATCACCACCATTACTACTACTTGAAGAATCTTGAGATATGGTACGTTTGCCGGTCATTGTTTACGTGGATACTCTAAGAGTGCGATAAATTCACACGGCAACACACCAACAATAAAATATTTTAGTGCCCAAATGTAAATGAGCAATCAGTCAACTACCGCTGAAATTGCTTTGATTAAATAGATGTTAGCTGTCATAAAGCATGATTAAAATTAAAACATTTCCAGACTATTACTGACTTCTCAAGGTCAATTTTTACCCATTGTAATTTGTGAAAACTTTCTAATTACCCCTAATCACTAAACATAACAAATAAATTTAAATTTTGAAGAAATAATAATAATAATAAGCCAATATGTATGACAACTCTACAACACTATCAGAACAAGGCCTTTCTACAGTTGTGTCAGTTAGTTCTTCATTCAATCGAAAGAGGTCGCTGTAATTGTATGGTACATTTGATCCGGGTAAATGGCCCGCGAGTTATAAGTTGAGAACTACTGTAGCACTATAAACAATCTAGAATTTTAGATCACTAATTTTTATTTTTTATGATTAAAAACTGTTTATGTATTTAGACCAGACATCGAAAAGTTTAGAATATTGGTATATTGTTCGTTGATTTAAGCACAGCACATCTTTAAGAGAAAAATTGCATTAAATTTGATAGAAAACTGAAGTTCGTAAGATTCATCTTCAGCTGGTGCCAAGACAGAGATACTGTACAGTAGGTAGCTATTGTACTAAGTTATCAACATCTGCTTGTAGACCAAATAACGGGTGATTATACTGTATAATTATTATTTTCTGTTATGTATTATTATTTAAATAGCGTGTATGATTTCAATGTTTTATTGAATTTATTTAGTTGAAAAGATGAATTATCTCTATAAACTCGATGATGAAATTGAAGTCACTCGCGAAGTAAGAAACGTGACAAAAGACAGTTCGTCATGGATTCAACGTGACAGGTAAAATTAGGAAAGTTATGCCCGAATTCTAATACCTGTTAATTATTTTTAGATGTTCCTTTAATTTTAATAAGATTACACATCATGTACAATCATTTTGATTTATGCGAATTTTAGTTTCATGTTTTGTTTGCGATTCTGTGATTTCAAACCGTTACCGTAATTGTACTCTTAACATTTTTAAAATGAAAAATAATAGGTGCCAACTATGTATTGCTATTGACAATAATATTAATGACCATAAAATGTTTTAGTAACTACCATACAAGATTATTGTTAATAATGTTATTTTATGAACAATATTAATATGGTTTTCAGGAATGAAGTCGGAAACACAAGTGATGTTCGTCTGATAAATAAACCGTCTAGTATGTACTTAACCTCTTTTCGATTTACGGAGGTTGATGAATCCCCAGTTCATAGAAGTATGGACGAAGAAAGCAGAGGACATAAACCAGACGTCGTAAATCGCATGACAACAATCCTTGAAAATGTTTTAAGGCAAGAAAAGGAAACAAGGAATTTAATTGAACGTCAAGAAATACTCAAATTTCGAAGATATCCAAATACGAGTGATTTATACACACGACGCTCACAACTAAAAGAATCTAACATTGCTGCAGTTGAAACACAGCCTCAGATTAGTCATTCTAGCGATCAAGTATAGCCTATTAATTTTAAATGTTGAACAGTTTTAATAATTAAAATTATGTGTACTTTTAATGTTACAGGATATGCGGATTCCCAGTCAGCCTTATATTAGTGAAGGAATTGGTGCTTGTGCTCAGAACCAAGCGTCAGAATTACCAGTAGATTCAGAGCCAATTCTGCCTTTATGGAAAACAGCTGTTCCGGCTGGAATGGAATCAATAATTAACCAAAGAAAGCCTAAAAAAAAGAAGAAAATGCCAACAACGCATACTCGTAAAGTATGGTTATCATCGGTTCCTAATGCAACTGCCAAAAGTGGAATCATGAATAGCGATCCGCTCACTAGGAAGTCATATATGTCTCGCGTAAAAGAAGCATTGAATGAAGGTGACGTTGAAGTTTTATTTTGTCCTAGTAAACCTCCTAAAAATTTATTCGATCCTGGTTACGAAGATGATGCATGGGAAGATGATATCCAGACATTCTCCAGTAAATACTTAGATACAAATTTCTATAGTGAACTAATAAATCAGCATGAAAATGTATTTTAGAATCAGTAGCAGACACTGAAAAAGACCATAGAAGTAACAAATCGGAATCGGCAGCTTCGAAAATCGAAAGTGTAAGTTGTGTTTTATTATTTACTAATTTTTATAGTTTTTTTTTGTATTTGAATTTTATTTTTGTCATAATAGAATAGGAGTGAAGAAATCCTAAGACTCGTGAATCTTAATATTCAAGCAAGAGAAAAAATGGATAAGTTAAATCAACAGATGAAAATTCTCAACAACCAAAACAATGTTCTACGCAAAAAGTTACCGTTAGAAGACCTCAATACTGATAGTCGTTTGATACGTAATGAGCAGTTGCAGACAAAAATTAAAAGGCAAATTGAGAAATTAGTCAACACTCAATTATCCATTGAAAAGATGATAGACGACCATAGACAATTGGTGAGTTGCATTTTGTTTTTTTTTTTTTGATTTGGAGGTGAATGTCAGCTCATTGTTTTGATAATGGTATTGCCATGTGTATATTTAAGGCAACTGAGGAACGATTCCCAGTTCCAGAAGCAGCGATTAAATATTTTGATTCAGGTCGAAATATGTGCCAGTTTTGTTGTGATAAATTTCCATCTCTTGATGTTTTACTGTATCATTTGCATACCGATCATTTAGAAGTTTTATTGGTGAGTTTCAATTTTAAATTCTTTTTTCAAACGAATGCACACTGATTGATAAATTTGGTAGACCATTAATGCTGAGGACCGACCATGGGCCGATAACCGTACAGAATCAGTGGAACCTGTTAATGATAAAGTTACAAAGCGGCCATTTAAAGGTTAAAATATCACCAAGTAACAATTAAAATAAAACTAAAAGTTATTGAATTTTTTGCTGTTTAGGAAGCGAATTTTTATTTCCTTGTCGAGGTTTCTTTTGTGATATTTGCAAGACTTTTATGGGGGATGAAGCTATGGCCAAAACTCACATGGAGAGTGAAGAGCATAATACCCGTTTTAATGTAGGTTTTTTGCAGTTTTATTAAACAATTTTTTATATTGAATTATAATGAACTGATTGTTATAGAATCATCGTGAAAATAATCCTGAACCTGATGATGAAATGATTCATATCGACAGCCAAAGTGAATATGAAGGAGAAATAGAAAGTTCGCAAAACTTATTGTCAGAAGACAAGCGCTTTGAGATCGACGACGAAGCTATTGCAACTGACCCCTTTAGTTCCTGTGTAAATTCTAAACTGTTTAGTTTTACGGATGTAAACCAAGTTGAAACTAACAATATCGCTTTACAAGAAGCTTTTGTCTCTCGTAATCATTGCGATAGCGATGTTATATTATTATCTGATTCAGATGATGATGGTAGCCAGTCGATCGATGAGGATTTTACCTACAGAGGTGATGGCATTGAAATGGAATCCTTAGAAGATTGGATCTAATTTCGTTTGTTGGTAAATAGAAATCTATTATATCGTTAATTTATATTAGCGATTTCAGTTGTAAGTTAATTAAGTTTACAGACTCTACATTTATTTTTTGAAGTAAAGCTTTATAAAATCGAGTTGTTGAAAAGTTCCATAAAGCATTTAATAATTTGCATTAATAATAATATAAAAAATGGACTTTAGCATATTATAATGTGTCTGTATGATAAACTTGTCTGAGGTTTAATATTGTGATATTCATTAAAGAGCAACAACGTTTTTCAATAGAAATTCTGTATCAATTACATGAATTATTTTGTTTACAGAATTGTTTTGTAGTTGTGTTAGAACCGAAAGTCAAGTCTATAATAATAGAAGCGAACTATTAAACCAATTACTGTAGATATTATTGCGTTAAAGATGTTCCTCGTCAAATAATTTTTTGTTTAATAAATTAATTTCAACCACTGTTTTTATTTAAGTACCGGTAAATCATCAAAACGATCGGCAGATGGCGACAGTATTACAGGAATGTGTCGTGTAACGTCGTGCGCACGCGCTTAGTTTATGAAGACTTCCGCTGCTGCGAAAATGGCATTGGCTGTCTATGGAAAAAGTTATGCCAACAAGACGGATTTTACATGTTAATTTGTGATGATCTCGTGACTTCTGTACTTATACTCTACTGATGTCGATTATATTTTGTTTCAATGAAGTATATTTAGATCATGAGTGAACAAAAACAGCAACAATCAGAGCCGGAAATGAAGGGATGGTTGTATAAATGGACAAATTACATTAAGGGTTACCAGAAGAGATGGTTCGTCTTGTCCAATGGCCTGCTGTCCTATTACAGGTGATTTTGCTATTTAGAAATTGACTTCAAGTTAAAATTTTATGTAGAAGTTTAAGTGTATATAATTGTATACAAGTGCTAATTAATATCGAGTAACTTGTCAGCAATTCTCACAAGATAGTGATTTACCGTACTGTTATTATAATTTGTTATATGGTATTTATTGACTAATGTCAATTTACAATCAGAATGCCAATTTCAATCCACACATTAAAATTTGAAATTATAATATTCATATTTACTGGTGACTACTCGTTTTAAAAGCTTCAAAATAAACAGGACGTATGAGCTAAATCATCGCTTAAATTCAGTGAATAAGCTTTTACTAAAAAAACAAAAACAATCTTCAATTACTTTGTGATATTTCAGAAAAATAAGTATGGGAAGTACAGATCGATTCCTATCAGAAATAATTTTTGGTCTATGTTTTATTTACTGTATAATATGTTTTTTCTTATTTGGTAAATATAAAAACACTTTGGATCGAGGGGATGTGACACTTTAGACTCTACAACAAAACTGCTGATTTCTGATATGCAGTAATTAAATATTTGAGTCTATTGTAGATCAGAATGTAAATCTAGAGGATTAGGTCAATGATTTTCTATGAAACGTTTCATTAAATTCTTGGCTTTAGACCAAGTTTTTTTTTTTAAATTCATATACCGTTAATTAACAATTGATATTTAACAAGCACTTTAAGAAGTCGGTATTTAATTATTTGCAATAAAAAATTTAATATCAAAAGAAATGACAAAGTTAACTTTATTTCATTCGACAAGCTTTATACCAAGCGTTAAAAGCATTTCTGTTTTTTAAAAACTACTTGTACGGTACTCAAAGTGAGTAATTTTTAACTTTGCATATATACAATATTATTACTTGACAGTAAAATATACAGTACTGTATCTTACTATTTTATTAATTATATCGTATATTGGTCTATAGAAAGATGTCATAATTTTAAAACTGGTGACTTTTACTTTTGCCGATACATTTTTTTCGACATTTACATTTTAGACTCTTATTTTATTTACAATATTATTTTTATTTTATACTGATGAGATTAATAACAAATATACAAGCTAATAACAATGACTGAACCGTCTGTTGTTTTTTGATTGATAAACGTTTTAGTGGTATTGTTAAAACCGATGCAACATGCTATCGATTAAACATCTTGTTGTTTAACCAGTTGTAAAATTAACTTTTTGCTGTACAAAATGCATTAACGACAGTAGTATTGGATTGTTATTGAACAAGTACCAGCAACACACGAGACGCAATATAAATGAACCTTTGAAATTACCAATAAACTGTACTTCATGATAATAATGAATCTATCATTTTTATTATATAAGTACAAGAATTTTATTGTGGTGACACTGTAATGTAACTACTGTGCAGTATAAAATGTTTGATGCACAAATACTCATTTTAACGTTCTATGTGCATACAACCGGTTTTCCAACACATTATTTTGTAATTAGTGACTACGAATTTCATTACCGGATAATTAATTTTATCACTCAGCCTAGTGCCTTGTCGCTGAGTTAATTGCACAATACTATACAGTAATAATTTTAATCCCGACTCTTTAGCTTAATGACGTTATCTATTTGCCAGTGGCAGTGCTATAATGAAGGTTTTTTTTTTAAATTTGAATGTTACGATTTGTTAGTTATTGACCTTGTAGTTTGCATTGTTAGTATTGGATTTATCTTTATAAAGTATTGTAGGATAGTAGTTTTTATATAGATTTGTTGAGTGTGGAAACGTGAGACTTATCTTTGGGGTAATCATTTGAAATCTAACATGCGACAAACAAGTGACATTAACTTTCGAGAAATAAATTATATCAGCTTTTCAGGTTTTTATGGATTTTATAGATTGGTTTTTACTAACAATGCAGATAACGCGTTAAAACTTAACGACATGAAAACATGACTTGATTTTGTTTCTGTAAACGATGTTTTACGTAACCGAATGCAGATGTAATGCTGCTGTGTAAACATAACATCATGTCGTGTAACGCGTTTAAATCGATTGTTATACGACAAAACGAATGTTAAGGTTGTGCATTAATCAAAAGTTAAATATACGAATAGCTATTTACATTGATGGTTTATTGTTATTATTTATTTAAAGGTCGCAGGCGGAAATGGCTCACACCTGTCGGGGAACAATCAGCTTGCAAGGTGCTGTTATTCATACTGAGGATTCATGTAATTTTGTGATATCAAATGGTGGCACGCAAACATTCCATCTTAAGGCTACTAGTGAGGTTGAGAGACAGAGATGGGTTACTGCCTTAGAATTGGCCAAAGCAAAAGCCATCAGGCAAATTGATTCTGGTAATCAAATGGATTAATCTAAACACTTGGTGACGTTAACATGATAATTTATTGTTTTAAAGAGGATGAAGAGGAGTATGAGATGAATTCACAACCAGATAAAAATGAGCTCCAGTCTGTTTTAAAGACTTTGTCTACAAAATTAGAGGATCTAAATACGTGTAATGAGCTTATTGTAAAACATGGCTCAGCACTTCAAAGATCACTAGGAGAGCTGGAACAATTGGAGTTATCTCCTGATCTTGCCACTAAGACGAAAGCGGTTAATGAAAGGGCTACACTATTTAGAATTACAGCTAACGCTATGATAAATGTATGTCTAAAAAGTGCGAGATAGTTTTATTGTATGATTGGCTAAATTTATTTTTATCTGACAGGCATGTTCAGAATATCATCAACTTGTACAGAACCAAGGGAGAAAATGGCAGAAAATGTTACAGCATGAGCATGACCAAAGATTGCGTTTGGAGGAAATGGTTGAACAGCTTGCAAGACAGCACTCCAGCTTAGAACAAGCCGCTAAAGAAGTTACTAACGCTTCATTAGCGAATAAAGGTTAATTACTTTTCAAACTGTTTATTAAAGAGTTGTTTTACTTATAGTTGTTAGTAGGTAATCTTTCTGACGATGATGAGTTCTACGATGCTATGGATCAAGCAGAATCTGACTTTGTGGTTACTATTCGTCCAAATAAGAGTCATAGGTTAGCTACTATGCTTCTATATATGGTTGCTCATTTAATCACTGTTTTTGTCTTCAAAAGACGTTCAGCTAGTGGAATCAGTGAAGTTAGCCAGAGTAGTGAAGGTGCTAATCCCGGAAACGACAACGTTTCTACTTCCGATTCTGAAGCTGAAGGTGAACAAGAGAGGCAGGTAGCCAAAATTTTTAGAAATCAGAAAGAAAAGGTTTGTTTTATGCTAAAAAATTACTCGTAATATCATTCATAATTGCACGTTGATATTTTTCATTACAGGGTGATGGGTCTGACTTATTGGAATCTGATCCATCAAACATTTCTACCGCAATGAATCCTTACACGTCTAGTCCTAGTAGTCGTCAGCGACGAAAAGTGATACCCGAAAGGCCAAATCATAGTATAAATTTGTGGAGTATAATGAAGAATTGCATTGGCAAAGATCTTACAAAAATCCCTATGCCGGTAATTGCCATTAAAAGCAAGCAAAAGCGGATTAACATCACTCATTTTTGTTCTAGGTTAATTTTAGCGAACCTCTTTCACTTTTACAACGTCTTACAGAAGAGTTGGAGTATGCGGAGATTTTAGACAAAGCAGCTGCATGCGAAGATAGTTGTGAACAGTTGGCATATGTTGCCGCTTACACCGTTTCATCCTACGCCACTACAAGTAATCGAACGGCAAAGCCTTTTAATCCATTACTTGGCGAAACTTATGAATGTGATCGAATGGATGATCTTGGCTGGAGATCCATTGGAGAACAGGTTTGATTTGTGCAGCTTGTGTTAATATGACTTACCAACTGAAAACTTTGATGTTATTTTGTAGGTTTGTCATCATCCTCCAGTTGCTGCCATACATTGTGAAGGCAGAGGTTGGATTCATTGGCAAGAATTTTCAATGTCTAGCAAATTTAGAGGAAAATATTTGCAGATTATACCATTGGGAATTTCTCATTTAACATTTAAAAAGACTGGTATAGGTTCATAAACGTAATGTTCATTATTACTTAAATGCTAATAAGTTTTAACGAAGGTTATCATTATACCTGGAGAAAAGTAACAACGACTGTGCACAATATTATCGTTGGGAAACTGTGGGTTGATCAGCATGGCGAGATGGATATAATTAATCACACAACTGGAGATAGATGTCAGATTAAATTTATTCCTTATAGCTATTTCTCTCGGGAAATTCCGAGAAAGGTAATCTTGTTTCAGAAAATGTATAAAACTTTTATTAAGATATGTTTGCATTTCTTTAGGTTAATGGTGTAGTAATGGATAAAGATGGAGTTGTGAAATGGATTCTTTCTGGTACTTGGGATAATAAAATGGATGCCGCTAAAGTTTTGAATATTCAAAAAGATGTGAAAGGAAAACCTCTTCTGGAAACATCACAACCAAAAACGTTGTGGAAGAGACGGTTACCTCCGTGAGTAATTCTATTTGATACCAGAAAATTAAAAAAAAGTATTAACGCAAACATTGTGTAGTCCCGAATATGACAAAATGTACAACTTCACTCAATTGGCAATACAGCTAAACGAAATTGAGGAAGGTGTTGCACCGACGGATAGCAGAAACCGCCCTGATCAGAGATTAATGGAAAATGCCTTATGGGAAGAAGCTAATCAAGAAAAAGTGCGGCTAGAAGAGAAGCAGCGAGCTGTCAGGAGGAAAAGGGAGTTGGAAATTGAGGCTGCAATGAAAGAAGGTAGGAAGGAAATTATTTTTTTATTTATACTATTGTATAGTACACAGTTTAGATTTTTAATTTTCCTTGTTATGGAATGATTTGGTGAAAGTTTTGTTGGCTATTATTATAATACTATACTTAATGATTTAACATTGTTTGAAAAACATTTTAGGCCGGCCATGTCCAAATTATGAGCCAGTATGGTTTTCTCTCGGGAAAGACCCAATTACTGGAAATCCGGTTCATTTGTACACTAATAAATATTGGGAGTGCAAAAAGAATCAAGAATGGAGTACCAGTCCAGATATTTATTAAATTGCCAGCAATCTTTAATATTTTCATCGTTTTCAAATTTTGCTTCTTTGCATCGTAAATTGACTTTGACGCCTTACTGATTTTGTTTTTCCCTGCAGCTACTTGTTATTTCATAGAATCGGATGCCCTATCTTCCTTATAACACTTAATAATTATGTTCAGCGCTCTTTAGTTTAAAGATCGTGAAGGTTACAATAGGATTCAAATGTTATTGCTAAAAACAAGGTTTTTCTATTTTAAGCATATGCAATATTTTGAATAATTGGTTACAATGTGGTCTACACATGCACATTTTAGGCAAACGAGAAAAATAATTTAGAAGTTGGTAGACTATCTTAGTTACGTCTTAGCAGGCATTAGCAAAGAAAAAATTGGTAGTCAAAATTAAAACTATTTCTTTCCAGTGTTTACATTTAATGCCATGTTAATTTCGTGACTGTACGTTATTATAGTTATTATTATTAAATTTTAGTCCATTTTATGTAAACACACCTAATCAATCCCGATTTTAAAGAAGGCAGAATGCGGTTAGATGACTCGAAAGTTGTTTCAAATTCTATGAGAAGTGTAAAATGAAGTAACATTAAAGCTTTTAATGAATTATCCAAGTAGTTTAGCTATACTGATATTTTAACATCGTATGTTTTAGAATAAAAGAATTATAATTGCTCAAAATAAATAGTGCTTATTGGCAAATCATATTTTCTTAAGTAAATAAGTTTGGACGGTGGATGATGTGTAAGAAGATGCTTGAATTTCTCTGGCTGAATTATAAGTGAGTAAAGTGGTAAAAAAGCGAAAACTGCCTAGAGTGATTAATCCATTTAAAAACGTCACCACATCTCGTTTTGAAATAGCTTGATAAATAATGGTGAACAATCAATTTTTTATTTAAAAACGAAATTTTCAAATAGCGTAATTAATGCCTTATGTTGACGAATTGTACAAGATGTTTATCGTTACTTTATCAAATTCCGGTACGTAACTGAGATGCGTTATACTGTATTTCCTGTAATGAGACAATTTTACTGTATTTGTACCTGTACTGTTTATAGTCCAAATACAGTACCTATGTTATTGCCATTCTAATTTCTAAGTCTCTGATTGAAATAGATTAATTTGATTAATTTAAGAATAAATTGTACGTAAAAAACGAACGATCATTTTTGAAGATCAAAAAGGTTGTTTTTTTTTTTTTGTATAAGATTGTGTTGAAGTGTTCATTTTTCATATTATGAAGGAGTGTTTCGGCTCTCGATGATTAGTTTTCTGAGAATTTTTTTTTTGAAAGTTGCAACTAACTTACGAAATCTATTTATAAAACGTAAATAAGTTTCAACTTTAAAAAAGAAAATCTTTACATCGAGTATTAAAATACAGTAACACGATTTGCTGAAATTTGGTTTTGTATTTTAATATTTTTATTTTTGCTGAAAAATTGTTACATTTTATGCTGTTGGTGGGCGGTCAATTCGATAAAGATATTCAGCAACGTTAAAATAGCCCAGATACTCCACTTCAGCCGGGGTGGTGTCATCGTGGTAATGGCCCCCTTCTCCGTGCTTACTGAAACCATGAAAATGCTCCATTCTTAAATCGTAGCCCTGTTACGATGAGTGAACAATATAATCAGTTTCTTTAATAACAGTTATAACAAGCTTTTGTATATATACCGGATCATGAGAGAAACAAACTCCCAAGCAGATTAAAGGAGCTGACATGTTAAAAAATTTCAACCATTGGTTGACCTCTTCATCACTTTTTAACGGTTCAGTTGAAAAGTCAGGCTGTTGACATTATTAATTATTTCATTGAGTTTGGTTGGTTGCATTTAATATAGACTTACCATGACGTGCATTCGTGCTTTTCCTTGTTGAATAACAAATGCCCCTCCAACTCCCACAGATTTTTCTCCATATTGAGCTTTCAGCGCAAAACGAATAGCATCAACAAAGCAAAGTTCGCCAGTTCGAAGCTTTGCTTTTATTCGCAAAACCTTTAAAAAAACGTCTCTTATTATGTTACAGGTTTACAACTGAATTATACTGTTAAGTCTTACTGGAGTGGTTTTTCCTTCCGAGGCCAATAAATTGGCCATAAGCGCAAAATCTTTCGAGTTTTCATCCAATTGAGTCTGGACACAGCTGCCATCCTATAATCAATTAAATAGTCAGTACTTTATTAAGTTAACCATATATAAAATACTTTTGAATTTATGTAAGACACATAAGTTCCATTTGAAGACCCGCTACAGCAGCCTTTTGTTTTGATATTTGCCATCATCTGGAATATGTATTGAATTTTCGATGAATTAATTCAAATATTGCAGATAATTAGTACAGTGTTTGATTACCTCGCAATTTACACCAACAGTGTGAAATGGACCTGCGCCCGCCCCAATAAGAAACGCACCTTCAAGTTCAGCTAAAGATGCTACAGTGTCCATATTGTAAATCTAATCCAATAATTTAATTATTTTTTACTCTGACAAATTTATATCAATCGACTTTATTTTACTTTTTCACGTTTAGGAGTTGGAACAAGATTTGGTACTCCACCAACATCTAAAATCCGAGGACTTCCACCAATTCCTACAAAAAAGCATTGTACAAAGTAACACAATAATTTTCATATCTTATTAAGAATAGTGAATCTGATATTGGTAGCTATTGGCATTGCTCCATACAATTGATGGCGTTAGAAGTCATTGAAAGACCTTGGTAATGAACTGATGAGACGAAAACGTGTTTAGCGTTTTATTTTCAATTGCATTACTTTATGTATTGTACTGTATGTTAGTAAGGTACAGGGTAATTGAAATACATTAGAAATCATTCAAATAACCTTGAGCATTTAGAAAGAAAGGTTCCTGGCGCAAATCAGGACATTCCACTACGCACACCTCTACTTCTGAAAAGTTTTTCGCCAGTCCATTCTGTAAAACTGAAAACCAAAATATTTAGTATTAAATACACTGTAACTAAAAAGTGTCGCGATTAAAGTACAGCATATGTCGGAGTCAAAAATTTAGGAAAGATTGTATGTGATTTTTTAAGTATACTGCCTTATTAACTTATCTTACCGCTAGAAATTTCCTCCAGCGATGGAATATGCAAAGGCACTTTTACAACTGGAATGTTAGCCATGTTTGGGCTTAAATGTATCCACGAAATCAACAAAACTTGCTTATGCGGTGGAACTTTAAGGTGAACAGTGTCGACGCAGCAATGTACTCTGTTGTGCTCAAACAATAAAATAGGGTCAGTCGTTAACAGCCTTGAACTTTAATCTGTTTGAGTGTGTGAAAGTCTGAAATACTGTACATCAACAGTGTTTATACTGTAGTTATGAACTTGTTAGATAGTGAGCAAGTTGTGAACGTCTGAAAAACAGAAACAGTTTAATGTGTTGATGTATTTTATCATTAGCAATAATAACGTAGCATTAAATCACAATCCATCTCAGTGTAAGTATTTTGTAATTGATTCTTTATTAAAAGTACGAGTTAATATCGATTCTATATAATAATAAATATCACATGGCACTATGTTTCATGGAATAAACTTCCTTTGCAATGTTTTCACTCACATTTTAGGTAAGACACTAGAACATTACAAATTACCTCAAAACTTGGGCCCAAGTAGCCATGGTTGTGAGATAATCGGTACGGTACTAAGTTTAGTCAAAGAAGTACAGCAGTTCAAATTATGGGGAAATTCCCTAAAATAGTAATAAATGAATGACATAGAGAACAAATGAACAGGGTCACATTTTATACAGTAGTAAATAAAGTTCTACGTTTTCTAAAAAAAGTAACAAAAAAAAAAACAAACAAACTGTGGTGTTTAATACAAGTAAACATTGAAAATGTTGGACCCTGACTGTTATTTTCTTATAATTATCTTTTTAATGTTTTTAAGTTTATGCATTACAAGTTTCAACTTATAAAACTAATACAGTTATTTTATAAATTGTTTACATTATATTATTAGTTGCCCTGTTATTTATATTTAAAAGTAATTTAATTTTAAAAAATAACTAAAATTTACAACTAAACAAATAAACTATTTTAAGTAATGTAATGATTTCAATAGACATGGAAATCTTTAATCAAAGTATATCTAATTACAATGCATAAAAATATCTTAATATAGATTAGTTGCCCTCTAAATGCTCACACGTATACATTGCTGAACTAATTCTGAACAAAACCCTATCACAACATGTAATATTCGATTACATGGTTAACATAAACTATTTAACTACGCTAATAGACACACTTCACTGCATTATTTGGATGTCTACGTAAAGTCGCAGACTCATAGATAAACTAAATTATAATAATTAATTAACATTAAGATAATAAGGAATGTTTTAGTTGTGCACTAAGTTTCCTTTCTTACTATATTTCTTATAAAATGAAATGGCTCTGGATTTATCAAGACTATAATCTTTTGGCATGCAATATCATCAGCATTAATTTTACAAGCAGCACTGAGAAACATGCAACTGTGTTGCTGTACAGTGGCTTTGCTAGGGGAAAATGCGAAAGTGCTGCTTAAACATCCAATCACCATACAGTGACTTTAGTAAAATTTTACTTCGATTGCAAAATCTGACTACGATTCTGCTTAGGAATGTATAAGTATGCCAATTAAAACGCAATTTGGTTAATAAAAACGCAAAACGCGAATAAATGCTCATATAGAAATATTTTTCATGCTGCAGTTTAGTTGTGACCCAAGTTTAACTGGTGATTGACGAGTGTGTGTATTTGGCAAAGGCGGAAGCGATGAGGAGCGAAAATATTTTTCAATAATTTGTCTCCCAATAGTTGAACTGCTGCAAGGCTGAGTTTGGCTGGAATCGGAAGAAGAACTGCTTCCTAAGCTCATCGTTAGTTTTCGACATAGTCTACGAGAGATGCTTATTTCATCATCATCACTTAATGACACTCCACAATCCACAGACGATGATGATGCTGGCACAGAACAGTTTAACTTTGAGGTGGATTTTAATCGATATTTTTTCTCAGTGTTCTTGTTTTTAGATTGTATAAAGGCGACTAGGTTAGCTATAGTGCTAGCTTTTTCTTGCACTTCTTTACGAAGGCGAACTATAATCAGGTTTCGAGCACTTATATCTTCTCTGTAACGTTCATCTTTGCTTTCAATCTGATGTTCCAGTTCCTCGATTATTTTCATCTTTTTATTCAATTCCACTTGCAGATATTGGCAATTTTTCACTTCATCGTTATACTTTATTTCCATCTGTTTGGCTTCTTCTTTAATTGTTTCTAAATTGAGCGTTAAAATAAGTGATGCTTATAAACGTCTCATAATAGGTACTGGTCAACGGATGTACCTCATTATAATATTAATTTAGTTACTGAATTATTCCAAAATAAGAGATTTGTTTCTAGTATAACTATTTTTTCTTAGTGATCTAACGCAAACTACAGTATTTACTAAATTAGAGAAGGAGTAGTACGACAAGACTAGTACCATAAAATTATATGAGATTCCCATTAAATATCATTTATACCTGTTTCCAAAGGGCAAATTCCGTTTGAGATTAATTGAAGTTGCATATCTATATTTTGTCAAATAAATTAAATGACAGCCAATGTTATAAATTCATAATAATTATGTTTGCTGGTAATTAGCATTTTTGTTTCTAATTTCAGACTGATACCTGAGCATTGTTTTTGCAATTTTTTAATTTCTTCATGAAGACCATGTAGCATTATCGCATGTTCTTGTTTTAAAAATTCCATCCGTTTATCATTTTTTAGATCCATTTTCGTAAATATCCGTTTTTTCGAACCAACGTTGCGTATAATTACAACTTACAAGGAAGTGTATTGATTTCTTAAAATATACTGCTTTCAGAAGCCGATTAAAAACTATCAAATTTATAAACTATTGAAATCGAAAGCAAAAGGATTGTAAGTGATTTATACTTACAAATAATAAACAAAAGATTGCGAAATTTTAGATCTATAAAAATAGTCAGCTGTCGAGCATCATTTTTCCAGGTGATTGTCAAAAGTGATGCTGATGATCATTGCCTGAAGATTAAGCCAGCACAACACTTGCTTATCAAATTTTTAAATTCTACTATTCAATTTATTTTTAACTTTGTAAACGTTATTTCTAACCGGTTTTATATAAAAGCTAATCTGTTATATTCATTAACAAACAGTCTAAATACATATGTAAAACATACATATATTTTGATAAAATAGTGTACTTACTGTTAAGCTAGACGCCCTTCAAATATTAAATACTGAAATTGTATTCATATTATGTATTTTACGCAGTTGCATCCAATATATACATTGTAAATAAAACTACATGTTCCGCCTCCGCATTTATCATAGAGTTGTTTCAACTTTCGATGCTCTAATAGTCATTTATGTAGAAATTTGTTACTCACGTCATTGGTTTGGCCTTCGGCTAGAATTGGTATGTACAGTACTTCTACCGATGCATCTTATACTTTTCCAATTTAATTCTTATGCATTCAAATATCAATGTGTTTTTTTTAAATATTATTTATGAATGTTTAGGTGAAGGAAATCAATCATGCTCAAAGGTTACCGCCATTGCTGTATATGAAATTTGAGTCTACTGTATTAAAATCCCTGCATGCATGTTGGAAATACTGATCATTAGTTTTGCTGGACTGGCATATTTGGTCCTTTGTTTGGCGTTTGTTAAGATACTTCAATGGCCAAAAATCCGCACTGATAGTAAACACTTAAAAAATGTCGGAAATGTTTTATTTGTCATCGCCCATCCTGATGACGAATGCATGTTTTTTAGTCCGTCCATTATCAAACTTTGCCAGGATGCTCAACAAGTTTATTTATTGTGCTTATCCACGGGTAATTTCTTAGTTTTAAACTAACTTGCATTGCTAATAATAATTATTGTTTGACATGTTAAACTGCCATTACTCTACAGGAAATCATTATAAGCAAGGAAGCAAACGAAAATTGGAGCTGATGAAAAGCACCCAAATTTTAGGAATTGATAGCAATAATGTCATGATAATCAACCATACGTAAGAATTTACCAATTTCGATTTATTGATAATTGTGTACATAAACATTAACGAAATTATGCTATAATTAATTATACACAGAAATCTGCCTGATGACAATTTAATAATTTGGAATAAATCATTGGTTGGTCGTATAATCGTCAGACACATCGATGTATGGAATATAAACACTGTAAATATTTATTAAAAATTTGACCATTTTTTAAACTATATTTGTTTTAAAGTTTTTATGATAGAAATGCTTATTTATGTTTGTTACAGCTAATTACATTTGATAGAAGTGGAGTTAGTGGACATCACAATCATTGTGCTATAAATGGAGCTATTAGGTAAAATCGATCTTAATATTTTTAAATAGGTTACAACATTTAATTATTTTATATTTTAGAGACCTCACTTTAAAAGGACAATTTCCTCTTTGTAATTATTTCTCTTTCATACAATAACAAATTAAACCCATCTTGTTATAAAAAGATTAAATTATTATTTCTATGTTAACTTTGTGTTTTTGAAAAGCATAAATTTGTTAAAGTTTATCAATGTTTAATTTAGCTAATTGTTTGTTACCAAAAGTATGGGTTTAATTCCTTCTTTTATAATAAAAAATACTACTTAGTAATGACTATGTGCTTATAGATTGCCAACCATACACTCTCAATGATGTGAATCGTTTTCGGAAATATATTGGAATTTTAGACGTGCCTTTTACGTATCTGTCATCGTCATATGCATATATCTCATCTCCCGATGAAATCCAGAAAGGAAAAGTTAGTTTGGTTATTTTCTTAGTTTTCTTTGTTAAATGTTTCATTGTCATTTATTTTTGTAGAAAGCAATGTCAGCTCATGCTTCGCAGATGGTTTGGTTTCGAAAATTGTATATACTTTTTTCTCGTTACATGGTAATCAACGATTTGAAAAAATTGACAAGGGACACGGTAGATTCAGATGACGAATAGAAACATTTATTATCGGTATATTTGTTTTATTTTTCAATTATCTATATTGTAATGTAGCAGATAGAATAGATTTACAAAGACCATAGTTAAAGTTTTACTTTAACTGCAGTTAATAAAGTACAAATTATATGACCTCTAATAAATTTTTAGCTATTTTCTGTCATTTTTTATCACTTTCATAACTAATTATTTTCTACATTTCTGATATTGAACAATATAGAATTTGTTAATGAATTCTGTTATAACTGAAATTATGATCATTGTTTAAACAATTCAAATAAATTTATTAGCTTAAAAATAATTCCAATTATCTGATACAATGTTCGAAATAAAACTAAAATACTGTACAATTACACGAAACTAGTTTAAATAACTTTAAAGGAAAATTCAAGCCAATGAAAATATTAAATAAATTTCGATATTTTTAAATTTTATTTAGCCAACAGTTCATTATATAACATATACATAGAGTTATATCATTCATGTTTTTTTTTTTTTTTTGGATTTAATATATGTAAATTTTAAAAACATTGAATACTTCACTATTGTTTTTGTTAATCAATTTTAGATTTTATTATAATTTAATAAATGAACAAGATTTGGTGATTTGTGTATCTCTGTGCCAAATTTGTTTTTAATTTAACCATTTTAAAATTTGTTAAACTAATTAAACAGTTTTTTATTTTAATTTTTCTCAATCATTATTTTACAAATTCTGTATTGAATAATTACCGGTTCGTTTTTGTTACCGGTTACCGGTATCTATTACTTTGATGAAAGTATATTTTCGACCGACAGAGGGAGTGTGGCTCTGTACGCACCCGTATTGGTAGCCGCTCAGTATTAGCTAAGTTGAAATTGATGAGTGGTTGCCCCGTAAGGCTGCTGTGTGAACTGATGCTACGTAATGTAGTGAATAGAGGCGGCCATGTTGACGTAGGATAGATTGAATGTCCAGTTTTATTGTAGAGATTTTTCAAAATGTCCAAATGTAAGCCCAAAACAAGATTTATCCCAGCAACATGTGCTTGGGCATTGTTACTAGGAGCTACTGCTTTATTTTTCATCTTTCCGTAAGTTGTATTCATATTATTATTTAATAGAACGAAGGTCGCCATGAGATATTTATAGTAAGAAGCGGCAGTGAACGAGGCTTAGTTTGTTTCAGCCATGATTGACAGTATCAGATATTTTACACATTTATACTCTTTTAAACATCTCGTATCCTTTGTGAAAACAGCACCCGTTTGTTTGAAGAGATGCTGCTAGTGTTTTAGGATTATATTTTACATGTATTAACAGTTAAAGCGTTGTGTAGTTGAATGAATGATTGATCAATTGTTACCCAATTTTGCGTGTGTGGGATTTGAATTATTGGTGTCACTGTAATCATTTTTCTTTTTAAATAATTTATACTTTTACTTTAAACTTAGATAAACTGGGCGTTTAACGCCATAACATATTTATAATTTTTATGTACTTATTAAAATTTTTTTTACATAACATGTTTGGAATGAAACTGGCGGCTCAAAGACCCTCTACTGTTTATTTTAATCACTTGTCCACATGAAGAGCTAAGACATTAAAATTCTCCACGGTTAATGAAATTGAAATTGTTAATTGTGGTAATAAGTTATATAGTCATAGTTCCGGTGTTGTTGATTAAGAAATGTACGACATGGCATAATTACAATGAACGACGTGATATGAGTCATTTCTTTTAAACGCCAAAGCTAATTTGTCGGGTTATCATAACTTTTTCTTAATGAAGAATCATGTCTGATATGATGTTGCAATAGAAGATAACATTTACTTTAAATGACATTTATTCCACACATAATTTGTTATTTCAATGTGTTATTTCATTTATTTGATAAATTTGATTCATTTTTTACCAGATGCCGTTATTTGGCAATGAACTACCATCTTGCCATCCCAATATGCCAGGGAATTATAACATTATTTGTTTTGGCCAACTTTACACTGGCGACTTTTATGGACCCTGGTGTCATACCAAAAGGTTTGATAAAATATTGGATTTACATTGATTATTTTGATTACTTAGTATGTCTATTTATGTTCAGCTGGTCCTGACGAAAATCGTGCTGAAGATTTTCGTGCTCCTTTGCACAAAAACATTGAAATAAATGGCATAACAGTTCGTATGAAGTGGTGTCCAACTTGTCAATTTTATCGACCTCCACGTTGTTCACATTGCAGCGTTTGCAATCATTGCATCGAAGTCAGTATTTTTGTTGTTGTTTAGTATTTGTATTGCCTAATTGGTAGATGGTCTTTTACTAAGTCTTTTACAATTAATTTGTTATTATGCTAGTCCCTACATTGCTAAACTAAAATAACGGATTTATTTGCTTATTTAATCTAATCATTAAAAATAATTTGTCGAAATGACCTAATCTTTGATTAATATGTGATGCTAACCTACAGTTTATAAATTTAATTTTTATTCTTTCAGACTTTTGATCATCACTGCCCTTGGGTGAACAACTGTATAGGAAGAAGAAATTATCGACATTTTTTTATGTTTCTGGTGTCATTAACTATTCATATGATAACAATATTTGCCTTTTGCTCGCTTTTTCTTTTGGAACACACGGATAAACTTGATAAAGCAGACACAATCGTGTGGTAACTAAAACCTTAAGACATTTGGTTTGTGTTCAATTTTTCATTACGATTAATGAAAAATAATCAATTTTAGCATTGCCATTATGGTTACAATTTTCTGTCTAATTCTACCAATAATGGGGCTTACGTGCTTTCACGTTGTACTTGTATCACGCGGCCGTACTACTAACGAACAGGTTGGTATTAAATCAATAATTAAATGAGCAAAATTGATTGTCATTTTTTGTTTATGTATTTAAAGGTTACTGGACGTTTCCGTGGTGGATATAATCCATTTTCAAGGGGTTTTTGTACAAACATTAGCTACTCGTTATGTGGGCCTTTATATCCCAAGTATAATCTATGAAAATGATTGATTATTAAGATTTGATTACATTTTTTCTTGGTTGTTTATGTAGATATCGAGGAAGAAAATGTAAAAGTTATCCAGTCATCAACAACACTGTCATTTCAACCATTGCCAAAGAAAATCAGGTACGAGTTTACAAGGATACCAGCAATGGGGTACGCACGCGTAATCTCAATGCTTACAACAAGGTAAGAATTTGCTTAAGGTGGAACTTCTCTGCGCTTTATTAGTTGGCGGTTTACGCTGGTGAAATTGTAAAACTTGTGATTAAAGTTTTTGATTTTAAATGCAAGTTTTTCAGATTTTTTAGATCTTATAAGTTATTTGTTTTATCTATAGATGTCACAAGGTCCAAATTCAGATGTTGATATAACAATGGAAACAATTGTTGACACAACTCAATCACAGTCATTGGATTGTGAACCAACGCCGCCAGTTCCTCGAAACAATTCAAAAACTAACCTTTTCTTTGATACTGAATTACGGGAAGCGATTGCAAATAAACAGCAACGGTTGGCTCAGTCACGAGGAGAATCAGTGTCATCTCCTGGAAAAGTATCTGCACTTCCCCTGAGGAATAGTGCTTATCCTGCTCAATACCGTAGTTCGCCACATCCGAGACCTAGAGTTTTAGGGGAAGGCGGCATGAAGTCTCGATCAGGTACTCCAGATCCTTTATCACCGGAAAATCATCCGGTACGTAGCGTGAGTGGAACGCCGACTGGTAATCGTACAATTGGCAGTCCGATATCGGGACGTCCATCGCCAGGGAGCATCAATGGTGCTGTCAAGCGTTCATCTCCCGGTACACCCTCTTCCCCTAAGTCCCCAGGCTTTGCTAAACGACGAACTGATTTTAATCCAGACATTGTGTCAAGTTCGGGTTACTATGGAATCAACGAAGTTTTACCAAACGTGGGATACACTTACATCCCTCAGCATTTGACTCAGTCCGTTGATAATGAGGAGTCGGCGCGTAGCATTAGTCCACAACGTAAATTTGCTTCAGAAAGTGAATTAACGCGTCCAAATGTTGCGGCACCTAATCAACAGTTTAGGACGTCTAATCATACGTCTGATAATATTTATGAATTAGCAGGGAGTCCGGTTAGAACAAACCCACATCCTTGGCGCAGCGGGAATTATCCTTATTACCAGCAGCCGGTTGCGACTGCTGCACCACAGCAACCCAGTGCTCATGGTGGACATGTTTATCCTAGTCATAGTGTTACTACTAATGTTATCGGCGGTGGTCCACCACCGTCATATTCGACTAGAAGTGATTATTGGTCGCATCCCACTAGTCCTACCTCAACTACTATGGGGCGCCCACCAGCAGCTGTTTTTTCTAATTACAACCGGCGTAATAGTGGTAGCACATCACCGCAAATAAAAAGGAAATTTTATGCTGCTGGAAATAGTGGCGTTGGAGGGGGAGTCGGGGCGGGGCTACCATCTCAGCAACAAGTTTTAACTCATATGACTAAAGAACCGGTTGCTGGCGTACCTAGAATGGGTCCCAGAAGACCTATCTCGTTTACCAAAGCTGTAGAAATGGCTGACTCGATGGAGATGAGCCCCACAAGGTTAGTGCCACATTCACCAGCCGCCACACCCAAAGTAGAACACAGAATTGGCTTGCAACCGGTGACTTCTCCAGGAATGCAGTTAACGCCCGATGGCGATAGGAATAGCTATTACGATACAAACTACGAAATATCAGTTTGAGGCTGGTGTAGACTAAATTATAAAAGGTAATTGTCCGTCATTGTATTTTATATTTTAATGTGAGCGCGTGGATGAATTTTATAATGTTGTACAATAATGAGAGTAAAATTGGGATCAAGCTAAACCGGCATCTAGTCGCGAATAAATAATTAGGTATGGAGATGTATTATGCCTTTTACCATAATTGATTGAGGCAGTTCTCATCTTTGGATTAAATGAACGTGCGGTCTAGAAGTGAAAATGTGTATGTACTGTATATATAAATATTGCATGTTTGTGTATGTGGTGTTAATTTTGTATAGAAATGGTTGAATCACTCGTTATTTGGTATAAAATTTAATGCCAAGAACACCAATTTTTTTAAATTTGTTGAACCAATTACTTGATAATAGTAACATTTTTATTGATTTTAATTTATAATTTATTATTGTTAAATGTATGTGATTCGGAATCTCTTTCTTTTTTTGATTGAAATTGACAGCTAACACAGTCGGTATATTATTTATGACTTATGGACTTAATTAATTATTGGTGCAATTTTACGTTGCGTTTTATGGTGTATATTGAAGGTATATAAGATATTGTGTGATCGTTATTTTTATTGAAATGGCCTAATTTTTTTGTATTATTAAATTTTTAATTATAAAACTGCGAACAGTGTCGCAATTTTAAATGGTCATTTTAACGCTGTACACACAAAGTACTGCATTGAGCGAGTTGCAGAGTTTTATTCTGCCAAATTATTTATTTCGACAAAAGATAATGTGCGTCATACTTTACTGGCATTTATTATAAAATTGATAAGAGCTTTAATCTAAACGTGTTAAATCGAAATTGCTCCAATTATACGAAAAAAATTGTATTGCTCATAAATGTATGTATTGATGGAAAAAGCCAATATGACCGTTAAATTTGCGGGTAATCATTTAACATCGAAGATAATCAAACATCCTTATAGTTGAATTCATTTTGCTAATAAATTATTATTAGTTAAACTATCCAAAATATTTGAAAAGTACTTTGTTACTATTTGTATTACAAAACAGGAATCCAATTGCGCCATGAAATTTAACATCTGCTTTATCTTTTAGTATGATAAATTAATAAAAATACTTTACAGACCGGGTGACAGTTGGAAATACGAAACAGCAAATAAATAAATGTTAAACCAAGGTTACTTTTACTTAATAGGATAAACTTTTGTAAAACAGCTGATTAAGCAGTACTGTTTAGCTGTCATTTTAACTTTGATTCAATTTACGGTATATTCCTCACATGACTAATCAGTTTCGCTACTCCTGTCTACTATACAGCAGTTATCACTTATTAGGTTTAGAAAAAAAATAGGCCACAAGTTAATTTTTTAGGTAATTAATATGAATTCTCATTTGATGTTTAAGAGGTGAATTCGTTTGTATTCGGCCAGAACTTAGTTTGTAAAGGCTTTATTTATTTTTTTCAAAGACACAATTTTACTATTTGACACTTTCAGATCCGGCTTTATATTTTTATGATTTCAGAAGTATAATATCAATTTTGCTAGTTTATCACATTGATTTTTATTTGTTACTAATAATTCATAATACTGTTATTAATTATTAATATTAAAGCATTTCATTGATCGAAAACCTCGCATAAAGGTGCAACTGAACTATAGAACTTTTAAGATCCCATTCAAAACAACATTTTTGGTCATTATAAATTTCGATAAGAATTTAGATCGAAACGATGTTTTAATATTTGAACTTCATGTCAACAGCCATAATTTTTTTCTCCAATGTGAATTCATTGGAGTTTCCAACAACCACTTCCTGATTCCCATGACTAAAACGCTTGAAGTGACTAGAAAGGCGCCTATCACACTGCTCACATTGGGAACTTCTCCCAAAAATATCACTTGCCACGCGAAAGCGAACACGATATCTGCAGTTCGACAAATCGACACTGGTCCAGCCTGCTCCAGTTGGAGAGATTTGGTGAGAAGAACCTGACCAAAAAAACTAAAAATACCCAAGAAGAGCAGATATACTCTTTCTTGAAATGGGCATGGAATACATGTTTTGCCTACAATTACAGATGCCGTTTGAGACATAGTAATTCCAATAGTGGCAAAAGTAGCCATAATCACAGCATAATGTAGCGATTTGAGTTTACGGATTAAAATGTAGACATTGGCTGAACATAAAGTGCCAGACAAAGCATAAATCGATCCTAGTAAGTTTGGTGTCGAATAACTGAAACCACTGGAGTGAAAAAGAAAAGGAGGGCGTGATATTAAAATGACTCCGAGAATGGTAATAATAATGCTGACTATATGTGCTGGAGAACAGTACTCTTTGAGAAATATTCGAGCAAAAATGGTAACAAATATAGGTGCACTAAAAATGATAACAGAAGCATCTGCCAGAGGCATGTGTTGAAATGCATAAAAGTGTAATATCAAACCAGCGGATCCAAGAACACCTCTCATAAATAAAATGAATCTCGATCCCTTTTGGCCCAATAGATTTTCACCGTTATACACCACCAGGCAGAGTGATGGAAGAAAGACACCCATAAATCTAATTCCAGCGTGCTCTAATGGACCCACTGAAGTTAATATGCGGACGATGAGAGAACAGATTGAAAAAAATAAACTGGATATCACAGCCATTAGTAATCCAATGTGAGGAATTTTGTACAGAAAAGAATTGTTGCTGGGAGAAGTGGAATAAGCCAGCGACAGTTGTTGATGATGATTGTGATGCAATTTTTTTAAAGGTTCGATAACAGTAGATTTTCGTACTTCTACTTGGCTTATGTTTTCAAGTTCCTCTTCCAAGTCTTCTTCAATGGTCGCGTCAGCGTCCTCTCCATCAAACATTTTGTCCATTTCTCCTCCTGAGACGATATCCTGGAATGAATCTGATGTACTAGACGTTTGAGATTCCGTCATTGCACCGCATTACAAGTGAGAAAACTTTAATCAGTCTTCCATGTTTTTCCTATTCAAAAATTAAAATTTTTTAGATGATGCTGTTATGACAAATTATTATTATAGCGGAGAGGATTAAAAATAAAATACGGTAAGTGCAAAATCCCAACTTATACTGTATATATTCACATTGTTTTTTTTCTTTCAAATACTAATAGTTGTATTTCTTGAAATTGAACGTTTTAGAACTGTGAATCGTCACCTCCATTCCGGTTGATGAAACCAGATGTCATCTTCATTCATCTTAACTGAAATCCATTTGGCAAATTACAATGATTTCTACTACGTATTTTATTCGGTAATTATGCTATTCACTGAACTTGGCTAAAATACTGCATTTTTTTAGTGGTTTTTTTATACTATTTTAATTGAAATTTTGTGTCTTAACAAACCTTAATGAACTCCTTGTTCATGCATCTCCTTGACTAACATTTATTGCTAAGATTTACGTTTTGCATTACCAAATACATTTACTTACACCACTTAAAATTCCAGTTGTAATTAATTTGTTGATGCTGCAGAATTTTCTTAAATTTATAGAAACGTTACCGGCGTTCAAATAATAATGATCTGCAATTGCTATTTGACAAACACTTCCGCCGGTTGCCTGGAGATTTTTTTTTATTTATTTTACCGGTTTATGCATTATAAAATCAAAACCATATTTTTTTAATTATGAAATATTTATGTCTTGTTATGAAAGTGCATATTACTGATTAAAATACGATCATTGAACTTACATTAATCTCGACATTTAATCTTCGTAATGTTTTTCATAATTATCTGAACCAAGTAAAAAAATGGCACGTCTCTTCAAAGGAGGAAAGAGAGATGACATGGTCTACTCGCCCTACGTTACAAATTGCAGCATGCAAATTGGAAGGTGGAGCTTTGTCGGCCTTCTTGCATTGGACGAAATCTCTTAATGTAATGCTTTAATGTTTTTACCATTTTAAAAGTAATGATGAAAAAAACATGTATTCAGGAACGGAAGGATAAGTTCAACAAGCACTCATCCCGAAGTCAGGCTGGCCTGTCATTCAGGTGTGTATTGCAGTTAAGCTTTTCAAGGTGCTGTTTGTAATGAAATTTTAAACCATTTGCTAATATTTAGAATTAGGTTAATTTATTTGTTATTTTTATAACGCTGAAAACATAATATGGATAAACAGAAACGATTATTTTTTTTTTGTAAGCTCACATAATTTACTTTTTAAATTGACAATATCTTACATTTTGGCTTTGTGTATTGTTAAGTTGAGATATTATTTTAGATGAGTTGTTTTCAGTTATTTATTTTAATTTTTTAAAATAAACTTCACATAAGCGTATTATTTTTACGATTAGTAACTGCTGACAAATTTAGATAAAGCAAATTGGTTCAAAGAAAGATGGTGCCCATTACGTATAACCCGGCGACAAAAATATGCTTACATGTCATTTCCGCTTGATCTATCCTCTAGGCAGTTACGCCCTCTTTCGTATAACACTGGGGTTGCTATCGATGAGTTACATTTCCATTTGAAAGTGCCAAGGTGCATTGGTTGAATAGGTGTCGCGGTGCTTGGAAGGCTGTTTTGAAGACATTTTGACAGTTGGCATTACAGTAGTGAGTATATTATTTTAGTATTTTAGTACATTTTAAAGTTTAGAAGAGTGATAATAAGATCTAAGCCAGATATACATAAGCAATAACGAATAATAAAAGGGCCGGCATTATAATAGAGGGTGGTGCTGTGAATGGCCACTGTTTAATTTGGAAGCTGAAGTTGCATATAAATAATGTTAGTTTTAGCTCATATGACATAACGAATATGCAACATAATAAGATATATTCATCTTCTTATTTAAAGATTTTTCTATCGTATCAAATTTGTCAATTTTGTTAATCGGATTATCTTAAGCAACGAAATATTTGGTTAATTTGACATTTTGTAATTTATAATTTAGATATCTACAGTAGAGAAAATGACTGACTCAAAATATTTTACAACAACTAAAAAAGGTTAGTACTGTGGTACAGTATTTTATTATTTCATTGAATATGATGTGTATAGCGTTATAATGCACAATATATGCATTTATTAACGTTTGTTTGAAAATGTTTTAATTAATAGATATGATGTAATTTTCAGGTGAAATCTTTGAATTGAAAAGTGAACTGAACAGCGATAAGAAGGAGAAGAAACGAGAAGCGGTTAAGAAAGTAATCGCATCTATGACTGTGGGAAAAGATGTGAGGTAACCGAACCAGAAATACCGATACCATTGAAATTTATATTAAATTTGAAATATTTTTATTTTATAGCGCATTATTTCCTGATGTTGTGAACTGCATGCAAACTGACAATTTGGAATTAAAGAAGTTAGTGTATTTATATTTGATGAATTATGCCAAAAGTCAACCTGATATGGCTATTATGGCTGTCAACACTTTCGTTAAAGTGAGTTTTGATCTAGTTTTTTTGATCAATTTGAAGTTAAATTTTCAATGTTGTTTTATTGTTAGGATTGTGATGATCCGAATCCTCTGATTCGGGCTTTAGCTGTCAGAACAATGGGATGCATACGTGTCGATAAAATTACTGAATATTTGTGTGATCCTCTGCGCAAATGTCTTAAGGATGAAGATCCTTATGTACGGAAAACGGCCGCTGTTTGCGTGGCAAAACTTCATGATATAAGTCCAAGTCTTGTTGAAGATCAGGGATTTCTCGATCAACTTAAAGATTTGTTGTCGGATTCAAATCCAATGGTTGAACAATGATCTAATTTAACAATTGCTTTTAGGTTTTTTTAACGTGTTGTATTATAAATTGCAGGTGGTTGCTAACGCGGTGGCGGCTCTCTCTGAAATCAATGAAGCTTCGACTACTGGTCATCCGTTAATAGAGATGAACGCTCAGACCATTAATAAATTGTTGACTGCGTTAAATGAATGCACTGAATGGGGCCAGGTGTTTATTTTGGATTCATTGGCGAACTATACGCCAAAGGATGAACGGGAAGCCCAAAGGTATTTATAATAATTATGAATTTGTTTAACCTGATATTAATCATTTAAAGTAAAATCTTATTAAATTATTTTGATGTTTTAAGTATTTGTGAGAGAGTGACTCCTCGATTAGCTCATGCAAACGCTGCAGTTGTTTTGTCTGCGGTTAAAGTTTTAATGAAGTTCTTAGAAATGATGAGTCCTGACTCGGACGTTGTTGGTGCGCTGACTAAGAAACTTGCTCCACCTTTAGTAACTTTGTTATCATCAGAACCTGAAGTTCAATACGTTGCCCTTCGAAATATTAATTTAATCGTTCAAAAGAGGTAAATTTAAGACGTTAAATTTTTTGTAGTATGCATTATAAATACTGAATATTTTAAACATTTTTAGACCAGACATTTTAAAACATGAGATGAAAGTATTTTTTGTTAAATACAATGATCCCATCTATGTCAAACTGGAGAAACTTGACATTATGATTCGTTTGGCATCACAAGCCAATATCGCACAAGTGCTTGCTGAACTGAAAGAGTATGTCTAAATGATAAAATGTTTGTTTCTACCGTATATTTGAGTTTAATATTTACTGTAATTGGATAGATATGCAACCGAAGTTGATGTTGATTTTGTTCGTAAAGCAGTGCGAGCCATTGGTCGATGTGCAATTAAAGTTGAACCATCGGCTGAAAGGTGTGTTAGCACTTTGCTAGACTTGATTCAAACTAAAGTGAACTACGTCGTTCAGGAAGCAATTGTTGTTATTAAGGTGATTTTAAATTTTACTATTAGCTATTATTACGAGTAATTAACTTTTATTAATGAAATAATATCGTTTATTTTTCAGGATATATTTCGAAAATATCCTAATAAATATGAAAGTATTATCTCAACTTTGTGCGAAAATTTGGACACACTCGATGAACCTGAAGCCCGGTATGTCTTGTATTGAACACATGTTCAATAGTCTAAAGGTACTTATTTTATTTATATAATGGTTTTTGTGTATTCCTTAGTGCTTCTATGATTTGGATTATTGGTGAATACGCAGAACGTATTGATAATGCTGATGAACTTTTAGAAAGTTTTCTTGAAGGTTTTCACGATGAAAATACACAAGTAAAATAATATAAATTGCTATGGAAGATTTTTACAATAAACATTACTTGTTGTTATAGGTCCAGTTGCAACTGTTAACTTCTATCGTTAAACTGTTTTTGAAACGCCCTCAAGATACTCAAGAATTAGTTCAACAAGTTTTGTCATTAGCAACTCAAGTATGAAACTTTGCTTTTTATTGCTATTGAGTGTAAATTTTTTTATAATAGGATAGCGACAATCCTGATTTACGTGATCGTGGTTTCATTTACTGGAGATTACTCTCTACTGATCCTGGAGCTGCTAAAGAAGTGGTTTTAGCTGAGAAGCCATTAATTTCTGAAGAAACTGATTTGATTGAGCCTACACTCTTAGATGAACTTATTTGTCACATTGCTAGCTTGGCTTCAGTTTATCATAAACCACCTAATGCTTTTGTGGAAGGAAGAGGAGGTGTTCAACGTAGATCATTACCACCTCGCCAGAACTCGTAATGTTATAGGTTTTACAAAATCATTGAAGTTATTCAATTTTTTGTTATTTTTTAGCGGGGGTTCAAACGAAGATGCACCTACTCTTGTGTCAGCAGAGCAGCCTGCTGTTATTCCAAGTCAGGATTCTCTTATTGGTGATTTGTTGAGTATGGACATTTCTGGTCCGTCTCCAATGTTAGATATTGGTGGTCCAACTCACCCCACTCCTCCAGTACCTTCGTCAGTCGATTTGTTGGGTGGCGGATTAGATAGTTTGGTAAAACGTCAATATGATTTAATATTGTTACATAGTTTAATTGTAAATTATGTATATTGTAGCTCTCAGATTTTGCTTCAACCTCAGCTCCAACAGCAGGTGCTAGTAGTTCTGGTCTTTTAGGTGATATATTTGGATTGACTCCTTCAACTTCAATATATACACCGCCAAAACAAGTCTGGATCACTGCTGCTAGAGGCAAAGGTTTGGAGCTATCGGGAACATTCAGTCGACGTGCTAACCAGATGCAGATGGAGTTGACTTTTACAAATCGAGCCATGCAAGCAATGCAAGGTTTTGCTATTCAATTTAACAAAAATAGGTAAACAAGAATGTAAAATAAATTAAATAATTAACGAGAGCAAAATTAATTTCATTATGTTTAGCTTCGGAATGGTTCCTGCACAGCCGCTTCAGATTTCTTCTGCTATTGCTCCTAATCAGACTGTAGACGTTACATTGCCAATAGCAACTAGTGGTCCAGTGCAAAAAATGGATCCTTTGAATAACCTTCAGGTAGTTTATGAATAATAAATCAGTTAAATAAGTTTGAAGCTAACTGAATTTTTTTTTAGGTTGCAATTAAAAATAACGTGGACATATTTTACTTCAGTTGTTTGATTCCCATGTCAGTGTTGTTTATGGAGGATGGACAGATGGATAAACGAGTATTTTTAACAACGTGGAAAGACATTCCTGCTCAGAATGAGGTTCAGTATACTCTTCAGAATGTGAACATTGCGGCAGGTAAAATCGAGAGATTTTATTAAAGTAACAACAGTTTCTGACAAACATTTTAATTTTAGACGCTATTTCTCAAAAAATGCAGCAGAATTACATTTTTACTATTGCTAAAAGAAACGTTGAAGGACAAGACATGCTGTATCAATCCATTAAGCTAACAAATGGAATTTGGGTTTTGACTGAGTTGAAATTGCAGCCTGGGAATCCTAACAGCACGGTTTGTATTCATTTTTGTGCATTAATAGTGTTGATTTTTAATAATAATATTATGGTTGCAGTTATCACTTAAATCGCGCGCTATGGAAGTGGCTCCTGTTGTGTATGAATCTTATATCGCTATTCTTCATAGCTGAGCATTTAAAGCGTTTTTTTTCTCTCGACACCTGTGCATGAGTAGGAACCTTGATGTTTACTTATTAAGATAATGTTGACTGTTGTATCGTATAAGGTTATCTAAAACTATTGACAGCATTGATAAATATTTGTTCTTTACTCAAAGTATATCGATAGCCACCGATTCACAATAATAATTATACTTTTTTTTTTGCAATTTACTTGTTTTTTCAAACATTATATTGTATATTATGCTTTATTATGTATTTCTAAAACTTTAAAAGTAAAATGAACAAGTATTAAATTAGTGATCGGTAATTAGATCAAAACTCTTGTTACAAGGGGTTGTTTATCGGTGGGGAGATAACTTCTTTGTATTAGATATACATAGCTTGTTCAGGTGAGAATTGAGATTGTTATCTTGTCACTTTTAATTTGACTTATGTTGAAAAGCAAGATTATCGGAGATGATGAAGTCGTTGCGTCATATTTATTTTAAAATGTGACGTTTAATTGGAAACGTTGCATTGAATAATGGGTGTGTTTCCTATTTTTTTGACCATAGTTCTCTTGATATGCTCCCACGTTACGAATCAGATTAAATCTCGTTTTCCTTATTTTACATAGGTGCTGTGTTGGTAACATTAATTACTAGTACTTTTATTTAGTTAAAAGGCATTGAATTTGTTTCCTCATTGCAATTTTAATAGTCAAACTAGTTGGAAAATGATTACAAAAGAATAGTAAGTTTTTGACATTTTAATTTTTGCGCTAATAATTTACCACCTTGGTTTTTCAGCCGCATCATTATGCCCTTGAGTCTTGATGAGGTAATTATCATACATTTAGTTGAGTTAATCGAATGCAGTCAGGTGTTTTTTAAACTCCTATATCAAACATTTCTTTACATTACTGTAAATATCAAAATGCTAAAGTTTATTTAGTTGATAACGATGAATGTAGATTTTATAAGGTTTATAAATTTATAATATGGGTAATTGAATTTTTATATTTTTTTTTTATTTTGTGCACAGTATTATTTAGCTCAGTTATATTGTATTGGTGAAGCTAGTAAAAACGAATCGGGTGGTGGAGAAGGCATAGAAATTGTGCACAATAAACCATTTAATGACGTTGAATTACTAAACGGAAAATATTGCAGTGGTCAATACACTTACAAAATTTATCACCTGGCTAGGTGCAGTTTGCAATAGTTTTATTATTTTTACCAACACGTTTGATTGAATGAATGATAATTTAGCAAGGTGCCATCGTTTGTTAGAATGATAGTTCCAAAAGGATCTTTGGATGTCCATGAAGAAAGTTGGAATGCTTTCCCATACATCAAGACTGGTAAAAAATTAACAAACACTAAAATGTATAATAATTAATGTTAATGGTTTATTTTACTCATGCTCGGAATTGTGATTATCAACAGTCATAACAGTAAGTTATTTTTTATTTGGAAAAAATACAGTATCTTACTAATTGAATATTTCTAAATATATGTTAGAATCCAGATTACATGAAGGAGAAATTTCACATTGTTATTGAATCAATGCATTGTGCTGACCGAGGAAATGAAGATAATGTATACAATTTTTAAGGGATATTTTCTTAAGAGTATATTAAATAAAAAGTCTTTTCACAGGCACTTCTGCTATCCTCAGACAGATTAAAACATCGCCAAGTTGTAACCGTTGATATTGCCAATGACAAGATTGTTCCAAGCGTTTGTATTTTTTTGTTTACATAAACGTAGTTATAAAGCTATTTTTCGTGTAAAAATCTTTAAAAAATGTTAATTAGAATTTTGATTTAGGATAACAATTAGGAGCATTTTCAAAAAAAAAATTGATATCCAAAATGTTTGATATTTTAGAAGAAAATATTTTTGGATTATTATGAAGCAGTAAATCAAGACTATAACAAGTTAAACTTTTAAATTCCATTCACATAATTGCAAATAAAAAGTTAGACCTTCCATCAAAATTAAAAATTTTGAAAAACAAATTTAGCTTTAATTTGCGGTTTTAGTTTTACTTTATTTGGAATAGTACTCATTTATTTCTAAAACCAACTTACTACTTATTTTTAAGAAAGTTTTGTGATTTTTAGGATTATATAGCTGAAGAAGATCCTAAATTAATTCAATCCAAAAAAACTAAAAGAGGTCCTTTAACAGGAGATTGGATAGTATGAAAATACACTCTTTAATTCACAGATACGGTAATTTTATGTTAAATTTTTTAATTCTTATACTAGCAAAATGTGGATCCGGTGATGTGTGCTTATAAATTGGTTACGGCTGAATTTAAGTGGTTTGGTGTGCAAGATCGAGTTGAAAAGTTTATACAAAAGTTAAGTATTTTATTCAGATTAGTATAGGTTTCAGGCATAGATATAATTTAATAATAAAATTAATTGTTATTACAGGGTGAACGTCGACTATTTACAAATTTTCATCGTCAAATATTTTGTTGGATGGATCAGTGGTATGGTCTTACTGTTGAAGATGTTCGTAAATTTGAACAGGATACTCAACTTGAATTAGATAAGGTAAAAAAAAAATCTTAGTACTGTAGTATCATGCTGAGTATTGCGACTAACAACAATACTATAATTAGCTACGTGCAGTTGGAGACCTTAGAGGCACTCAAATCGAAGATGAATGATTATTTTCAGGTTAATATACAAATTTTATACACATTTAATTATTGTACTGTAAATTATTTTATAATATGGATGGAACGTCAAACAACTGATTCAAATCAAATTTAAATCAAAATAGCAATAATAAAAATGCACACACTCTAGTCAAGTAGTAAAAAATATATTTGTGAATTATTTGATTATTGATAGTTATATTTGCGTTACTACAATACAATAAAGCCCTTGTGCCAGAATGATGCTGATGAATAACATGGATGTTTTTCTAGCTGCTGTAGAATTATGGGGAATTTAGAATGGAAAGCCATCTGTTTATTTAGGTCTTATCAGATAAGCTACCGATTGGTTATTTATACGAAACCCATTTTAAAAATGACATTACTTATGGATACATACATTACTTAAAGAAATTAATTGTAAAAAGTAATGTAAATTTAATGAAATAGACCAAACTCAAGTAAAATAAATAATAAAAGCTAATTGCAATATTGCATTAAAGTAATGCCATATCTTAAGGCGTCGCTCTGGCGGGATTGATTTTGTGACTGAGGAGATGCTGCTGGAAAGGCTTTTGTTTTGAGGAAAAGGAAAATCTGGAATGGGAAACGTTTATACAGTCGGTCCGAATGAAGCTTTGGTGGTATCAGGTAAACGAATATTCTTACATTATGTGTTATTATTTCGAAACAAATCGCAAATGACAGTATTTCTTGCCCCTGCGGCATAGCTACAAAGGCGGTACCTCTGTCATGTTCATATTCCACCGCTACAGTTATCTTGCTATAGACGCCGCTTTAACCGCATTCAAATTTGTTAGTGGTATTTATCGATGATTAATAAGCAATCATGATATGATTAGCCTTTTTATTTATAAAAAAAATTACTCATATTTTTCGATGCAACTTGAATTGTTTAATTATTGACTTTGGTTAGGCTTAAGCTGTCATAAAACTTTGATAACCATCATGTCAAAGTTGGAATTTCTCATTGTTCATGCATGAAGTTTATTGGTCGAAATCCAGCTAAATATATCAAACAAGATATGATAGGATTCCATGTAATTATACAGTCACAGTTATGTCATTGACCCTATGAAACACTGTATGTTTGACGTCGGCGTACGATATTGTACACACAACAATAGTGATGCTTCAATAGAAAGAGACTTTTCTTGCTATTGGACGGCATCATTCTTGCTATTGCGGCATCAAATCTGTAGATGTGATGAGAAGTACGGATCGGAAATGATAAAGAAGGAGAAAACCCTTTCTGGATGTTGCGAAAAATAAAACGAGGACACTTTAGTAATAAACTTGAATAAACAAAAACACTATAATCTTATAAAAGCAATATGTTTTGAATAAGAGGATTAAATTAAAATCACGAACAATGAATGAAAACTTAGTACAGTATTAAATAATTATCGAAGGCTTTTAGTAAGACTTTTTATTGCTTTTTTTACGGTATGTGTGTAATTAACTTGCTACTATGACATCATACGAAGTTATAACTCAACACCTACTACAGTACATTTCAGGATATAAATTAAAATTGACGACCATCTATATTATAGGGTATAATTGCCGTTAATTATCTTTTCTAAATTATACTAAAAATAACACTCATAATCACACAACGTACTGCAGATCATTCGATTTTAAAGTTGGTTTATGAATTAGAAAGATTCCAATACTGTAATTGGGGTGACTACTTGAATTCATTACTCTATGGGGATATGAAAAATGACACTCATAAAGGGGTCAAGCGACTATGCAGTAGTGATAAAAAAATGAAAGAGTAACGTATAATGTACAAGTACTTAAAGCACTTTTTGTGTCTATTTAAACGTCTGTGTAAAGAGGCTAATGTAGAGCTAAAACGATAAGAAAAGCTAGTGTTTAAGAAAGCACTTGAAATTTATTGCAAGGGATATTTCTACATATTTTGTTACTAGAGTAACCTCAAGTTCATTTTTTAATTTATTTTTAAAGCTTTTATTATTTTAACATTGACGAGGATAGAAATTACGGTTGTTACTCGTCGGGTACTGTTGTTATGAAACTGTACACTGTATTTGCATTACTTATAAATTAATTACAGTATATATTTTTGTTGCCGTTTATTGTTTGCTGCTACTTATTCAAGGAAACTACAGTTTCGAGTGATTATAGAGTCAAGAAAAGTTTAAATTCTCAGCATTGCGGAACATTGAACGAGAAATTTGCGTGTTTTCCTATAAATAAATGTTTTAAGGTCAAGACTTGTATTAAAATTAATACTTTTTCATCTCGACGACAAAAATAAACACCGTAATAAAAATTCATTGCGCAATAGTCGAGTAATTTAGCTACATGTTTCTATTTTGGTCATGTAAGCAGGGCGTGACAGTAGCTGTTGTTGTTAATAATGTATAGTTAAATTAATAATTGAGTTAATGCATTTTTTATTGCATGAATTTATGAAATTAATCAGCCTTTTGGTGATAACATAACATTCATGTATTGATTGTTTTGTTGAATTTGGGTCAATTTTTTTTAATAGACCTGTTGCAGTGTTGACTGTGGTTGCCATGGTGATTATACAAAGTTATTTATTTACTTGGCGACGCCATGATAAGTGCAAGTGTATTTATTCAAATAAAAACCGTACCAGTGACGTTGCATTGGGGTATTTTGTGTTTATGACCAACAGCTTAATTACTCAGTAGTGATCATTACATATTTCAGATGCACACTGTATACAGTACCATGTAAAACAATGTTACAATGTACATGTTTATGTTGAATATTCAATATTGTCATCGAACATTATGGTAATTTTAAAAACATGCTAGAGGGTGAATATGTCATTGTATTAGTAATTACGCGTAACTAAGATGGAATTAATGGTTGTTTAATGCTTATCATAAAACGAATTTCTGACGATTGCTGTTGCTCGTAAATACGGTCAATGCAACTCCAGTAAGCTTCTTAACTCCAGTCTCATCATTTATCATATCAACCATATACTGTAAAGTACAGTATGACGTTGTTAGCTTCTTTAAAACTACAATCACTAAGAAATCAATTGACCACAAATCAATCAGAGTAACTACTTTTTTCATGGCTTAGCAACGCTACAAGTTAGAACTTCTGTTTATGGTGTGAACTTCGGTTTTTTGAGACCTTTTTTTTATTGATTTTACTCGACGTTGCTAAGTTAACTTGCTACTATTGACCGATTTTATGATTAGTTATTGTGCATACAAAAGTTGAAAGAACATAATGAACAATATGCTAGGCAGCTTTTGTTGTCATTATACAGTATACTTTTACTGCTTTGAATTAATTATGTCATTGTGCATGTCCCATGCAATGAAAGTTAATACGTAGTATTATGGTTTAAAACATCCTGTTGTGGACAGTTATTTTTTTTTTATAAAATTGATTTTCGAATGGTTATTCAGTGCTGTATCATGTTAAATTTTGTAGCTATCTGATTTTTTAGTCATTCAATACCTTGTAAATTTGATGTTTTTAATAGATGAATCTATTTAAAAATGTCTTTTAAGTGTCCCACTAGAAATATAAATCTTTTGTGATATTTTGAGTTGTAAACGATGGCTATATTTAGTTGAATACTCAAAAGTCGATCCAAATAAATGTTATTATTAATGTAGGTGAGGTATATGATTTTTTAACAAATGTTTGTATTTTTTTGATAAATAGGTGGATGTTGCGGTTCAACAAATCGTACTCTGGTGGTGGGAGGATGGGCCTGGGCTTGGTGGTTGGTCACTGATGTTCAACGGTAAAATTTTGGATTTTAATAAACTGCTGAACCTAATTTATTATTTTTAATTTTATATTTTAGATTATCATTGGAAGTAATGACATTGAATCCGATGTGTGAAGCAGTAGAAACTGCCCAAGGCGTACCTTTAACTGTTAATGGAGTTGCCCAATGTAAAGTAATTACAGAACCTGAACTATTAGCCGCTGCTTCTGAGCAGTTTTTGGGAAAGGATGTTCATCATATTAAGGCTGTTATTTTACAAACACTAGAAGGACATTTAAGAGCGATTCTTGGTATATTTGATTGACGATTTCGTTAATGTTACAATGATTTTAGTATTTCATTTTTTTCAAATTTACAGGAACACTTACCGTAGAAGAAGTTTACAAAGATCGAGACCAGTTTGCTTCATTAGTTAGAGAAGTTGCAGCTCCCGATGTTGGCCGGATGGGAATTGAAATACTTAGTTTCACTATCAAAGATGTGTTTGACGATGTCGAATACCTGTCATCACTGGGAAAAGCCAGAACAGCTGCAGTAAAACGAGACGCAGACATTGGTGTCGCTGAAGCTAACAGAGATGCTGGCATTCGAGTACTGTATTTACATTTTTTAAAAGTTGACAACTCAAGGGTTACGATACAATGATTTTTTTTTCAATTAGGAAGCTGAATGTGAAAAGGCATCGATGGATGTCAAATATGGTGCCGACGTTAAGATCGAAGACGCTAATCGACAATTTCAACTACAAAAAGCCAAATTTGATATGGAAGTTAATGCCGCTGTAAGTCAACAAATAAATGTGTTTTTTAACTTGTATTTACATTTACTAACTTTCATTTTAGAAAGCCGAAGCTCAGTTAGCATACGAATTACAAGCAGCGAAAGTTCGTCAAAAGATTCGTAACGAAGAAATTCAGATTGAAATTATTGAAAGACGGAAACAAATTGAAGTTGAAGAACAAGAAATTAAACGTAAAGAAAAGGAACTGCAAGCAACAGTTCGACTTCCAGCAGAAGCAGAATCATATCGAGTTGAAACTTTAGCTCAGGGAAAACGGTATATCAGCACGCTATTGAAAAGCTAAATTTAATGATTAGGATAATTGAATAATTTGTTATTAGGGCCCAAGTCGTAGAGGCTGCAAAAGCAGAAGCAGAGAAAATCAAAATGGTGGGTGCTGCTGACGCTTTCTCAATTGAAGCTGTAGGTAAAGCAGAGGCGGAACGAATGAGGATGAAAGCTGCAGCTTATAAACAGTATGGGGATGCAGCTATCCTGAGTATTGTATTGGATGCCTTACCAAAAGTATAATCAATTACACCGTGGTCTTATAAAAGGCGATTTTAATGAGAGTGTTGATTGATGTTGTTCATATAGATCGCAGCAGAAGTATCTGCTCCATTAGCAAAAACCGATGAAATTATTTTACTAAGTGGAGAAAGTAATCTCGCAAGTGAACTTTCCAAAGTAGTTGGTCAAGTTACACCTGCCATTCATGCACTAACAGGAGTGGATGTAACAAAGGTATCAAATAACACAACCATTGTCTTGAAAATCTAATTTATTGATTTAATCTACAGGTTTTATCAAAGGCTGTTGGGGCCAAATAAAATCTTAGAAGATTTCAAGGCATGATCATCAGACCTTTTAACCAAACAAAATTTAAATCACAATTGAATGGAAATTTTTTTTGTTAAAAAATGTCAGCGGCAAATTCTTTATTATTGAAAGCAGGTAACACGTTTATATATTCTTATTAAAGCCATTTAAGCGGTGGCATTGCGTTCACAGAAAAGGTCATAACAATTTTGACCACTGCCATTTATTTGTATGTTATCTTTGCCAAACTATTAATACAAGAAGGACAGTACGTGCCTTTAGATTTGCAGTTTAAACGTTTGCTGAATGTGGCTGCAAAAGTAAATGAAAGAGATTATGTTGTAAGATTGTGGGAAAAAATTATAAATCTAATCGAATCATAGGACACTATACTTACAGATTAATGCAACCAAAACAAAAAATTCTTTTAATTTTTCATAATGATTGTGTATTCCTACTTATTGTGCAGTTGCACTTCTAATCCACCTGGTATTTTATTTGAATCTCATTTGGTAATAATAATTGTTTAATGTAAGCAGGAAAGCTTCTGACTTTAAAACTAAAGTTGGTTAGTGTCCATATTTATACAAACTTCGCTTACAAATACTCGTACATACACTTACTGTAGTATATTTTTTATAGTTTGCTTTTACTTGTTTATTTTTTTCTTCAAATCCATAAGTTTATAACAGTTTATTTCTAACGAAAGAGAATTCCATTTTAACTCGATATACCTATAGCATTATTTCTATTATTTTTTTTTAACATTGAATCTCATTATTGTTACATCGACCACTTTAACCATAATCATGTGCTATTTACCAGATTTTTAGCTTTTTAGGAAGTTTTTACGCGCTAGTCAACCGAAAATTTTAAAAAGTTGTACTTTTGATTACCATGGCTTGCCCACACTATTATCAAATGCAGTTTTTGAAATGTGTTAAGACCATACAACCACAATATATATCCTTTTAACAGCATTTTAACTCCGGTAACAACTTAAATCGTACCTTATATGGATATGTACACGCTACATGATTGTATAGTGTGTTGTGAATTTTCATGAAATATATTATGTGAATTATTCTATCACATTTAGTGATTGTATTATGTGTTACTTTTATAAAGAAAAACGGGAATTCTTAGGCATCAAAAGTGTCATAATAACTATATTGTACGTATACAAAGTAAAAAGTCTATAATGCATTTTTTTAAAATATTACTATGTTAATGAATATATAGCAAATTAACCATGCACGGGCAATTTATTAAGATGACGACGTACGGTGTCATTTTTATAAATTGTACAGCATCTACAGTAAAAATTAATAGTGATGTATCACACAAGAATAACCGGTACAGCATTTGCAAGTAACTTACTGACCGATATTACCGTGACAAGTATTTGAATACTATTATTTATTTATTTTTGAAAATGATAAAAAGTAAAGTACCGGTATTAATAATTTAGAGGTGCTAAATTGGTTTAACAAAAGGTCTTCAAAATACAGGTAATTTATTACAAGGATTGGCAGACATGTACTAAACTCGTGAAAAATCTTGTTTAAATATGTGTAAAGTAAAAGATACTTTAAAACTTGCATAATGACATCCTTGACATGTTTTGTTTTGAATCGGCAACATTTAAAGATAATGTTTACTTAATGTTGCCTTAAAATTTGAATTGTTTTATTAATTTTTTTCAGTATAAAACAAAAACAAAGTAAAACTATCTGGATTTCATCGTTTTTATCTTTAGTTCATTGGTTTCGTGATTAAAACTTTTGGAAATTAAGATCTTTTATCACAAAATGACAATTTGTTTTTTTTAAAAAAATTTATTTGTGTCATTTGTTGTTACTTTTCCAGTTTATACTTCAGCTATCGGTCGACATTTTTTTAATTCCACGTGTGTTAAGTGAAATCATGTGACCGATGCCATTGGGCAGAGCTAGTGACGTCATTAGCTGTTTGTGGTTGTAAAGAAAAAGTTCGACTCGAGTTAAGTGGTTATATAAATTTGTCGTATACCGTATCTGGATTTAATTGTTTTACAAAACTGCAAACACTGATCGACATTTATATATTTTGTTTTATCGAATTACATACGAAGGTGCCTTGGGCAAGAACGATTTCAATCTCCCAAGACATACAAGTATAGCTGCAGTTGAATCGGTAATGTGTTACGCAATTGCATTAATGCTGTATTGAATTATCGTTGAATCTGACTTCATAATTGAATGATTTCAGCAATGGCAACCGCTGCTAAAGAATCTAATTCTGATAAACCACCGACCGACGCAACTAACGAAGAACCACCTAAGGATGAAACGAATTTTGAGTGCAATATATGTTTAGATACTGCCAAAGATGCTGTTGTTAGTATGTGTGGACATTTGTTTTGGTAAAAACATTATCAGTATTAGATCTGGCACTTGGTATCAATATAATGCACTTGTTAGTGTGAAATTTAATTTGAAATATGTTTCTAGTTGGCCATGTCTTCATCAGTGGTTAGAAACAAGACCTAATCGTCAGGTTTGCCCTGTGTGCAAAGCAGGAATAAGTAAACAGAAAGTGGTTCCTATTTACGGCAGGGGAGACAGTAATAAACAAGATCCAAGGTGAGAAAATCTAACTGTAGGCATTATAAAGGTTTGGTATAATTGATTAAAGTCCTGATTAACGACTTATTAGTATCAAAGATAATCGTATTTTGACATGCTGTTATTGTTTATAAAAGCCACGTCAGCTGATTAAGAATCATTTTATAGAGTAAATGGAAATGTTTTCGCTACTTTATTTAACAAATATGAGGATGCATTCTAAAACTATAATTACAGTATGACAAATGGTATATAATAATTATAATGATCTTCATGAAAAAAAATGGGATTTAAAAAGTCGCACATACATTTACAGTGACCACAATTTTGTTGTTGGTATTGTAATTATAAACAAAGTTTTTTCTTAAATTGTGTAGGGAAAAACTGCCTCCAAGACCTGCAGGACAACGATCAGAACCACAGAACACAGGAGTATGTTAATATGAAAGCAGTTTTAATGATTTTATAATGAGTTTCTTTTTTTATGTTAGGCATTTCCAGGTTTCAATTTTGGCGACGGTGGTTTTCACATGTCATTTGGGATTGGTGCGTTTCCGTTTGGTTTTATTTCTTCAACGTTTAACTTTGGCGATGGACGCCATGCAGGTACTTGTTATTTTCAAATGTACTATAAGTAATTTTTGATTATGATACAAATTACTGTATAGCCGGAATCAACTCTGTGCAAGATGAATTTATGTCAAAAACATTTTTATGGGTGGCAATAATATTCATAATGTGGCTTTTAATCGCGTAAGTCGTTGAAATTCAGCGGAAGACATCTAAGTCAAAGGTTCAAATATTTTGCTGTATGGTTAAGTAATGAAAGGAGATTACTTGTGCATGTGCACACTAAAAGTGATTCAACCGATTGTAAATAAGTGTTGTATAAACCATTTGTCCGGCATTGAAATTTGTACCATTCCTTTGAACATATACAGTTTATTCGAGTATTGACCCAAGCTGTGGGAAGTTATAGAATCTTCAAATTTATAATTGTAATTTTGTGGGGATTGTTTTGTATTCATAAATTGGTATATAGTGCATAAAATGCATACAACTAACAATTTTATTTAAATAATTATTTATCAACTTGTTTTTTTTTATCGTTTCGCCTGCAAAAAATTATTTATAAAGCTTAACCCACAAACAATGAACACATTTATTAGCCCGAATAATGTTTTAATCAAGAAAGTTGTTTAGTGCAAATTTAATGTACAATCAATATGTGTCAGTTAAGCAAACCGATAAAATTATTTTTTTGAGTTAATTTCCGTAGCTGGTCGTTCAGGTGCACTGGAGTCAGAGGATTGGGTTTTTGATCTATAATGTTTAAATATGAGGTTTCTGTGATTTTCAACTCAATCATTTTACCTATCGTCTAGTGTTTTGCGATTCATGTTAGGAATCTCATCGAAGCTATTTCCTCTCTGGACGTGCATATGTGCCTGTATGAAATCTGAGGTGTATAAGCGCCCTGGATCCAATACAAATACCTGATGGCATTTAAAAATAAGTCAATATTGAATTGTTTGAATTTTGTAAAGTTACTAACCTCACGCATTCCAAAATAATTTTTAGCTTTTTTAAATCGATGGGTCAACAAAAACAAAATGGCTAAGCAGACATCGCATATTGCTTGTGAATTCCACTCTGCAAAGAACAGCTGGTCCCATGCGTATTGTATGGCGTGACGATTGAGGATACCTGCGAAACCCTGAAAAAATCAATCTGAAATGAGAATCTTGTATTTAAATTTTATCTTTATGCTACCAACTTCAACGATCCATTTTCGAATGAAAATTGTTGGATTGACAAATACATTAAGACAATCAGTTGGTATGTCATTCCTTGATCGACCTTTCATTTTAACGCTCAGTATATTAGCGGTAGATCGATCATGATGAAGAACCTGGTTGGGAAAGTCCTGGAAACATTAACATGATTGTAATTTTGTATTTGGAACAACAGCTGGTATTCGTTTAATTCACTTTGATGTTAATCCAAACATTTTTCGCCATGGATTCTTGTACGTGTGAGACTAAGCCTCGGTCCCAATCTCTCCAAGTGTTTACTACCTTCTCGGCCATAGTAAAAACGTTATCAATTGACGGTATACAATGACGAATAACCAAATCCAAATACATTGCCAGTTCCATCACGTGAGAATCTTAAGATTACAAAATTTTATTTTAAGTTGATTCAGTTAATCAAATTTACAAACGATATACTGTATATTTCTTTTACCGGTGCCTTGAATTGATGAGCCAAGATTTATTTGAATTGGAAACAGCCAAAGGATCAAAATTTGATCAAATGCTTTGGAATGGACCTGTATAATGTTAAGGACCCGGGTGGCTTCAATTTGGTGATCATTTGTGTCATAAGGAACCAGCGATGGAACCCGCCCATATGTCTGGTAATATCAATTTGTATCAAGTTTAATTTGAATACAATAGTTACTTAATGATTTCTGTTACCTCAATTACTGCGGTGTCAATCTGCTGCCAAATTGGCGACTTAATAGCTCTATCTACGTTAAGAGCAGTGGTATTGTGATGAACTCTTTTAACAAATTCTTCTCTCCATTTTTCTTCTACAGCCTTTAAGCTATAATTGTGTGTCAGTTACGTGTTTTGAAATCAAACTATTATTTTTGCTCAAGAAATTACTTGCTGCCAGGAACAAAATTTTTTTCTTTACGTAACAAAAATTGTTTTTTTAAAAGATTACTGATTGGTGGCGGCAAAGGTACATGAAGTTCGCGAAAGGACCTCAAAAGCGCTTGTAGTCGTTCTGGTTCTTGATGAGTAACTTCAACTAGAGCCTGTGCCATTATGTCAGTTCTAGTTTCCCATACTTCTACTGTCTGTTCACGAAATGTAAATGTTTTCTTTGACTTTTCTTTGGCGGCCAATTTAATCTAGTTTCAAAGTGCCATTTTTAGAGGTTGTTACTTTAAAACTAAAAGCCCACTGAAATAATGTTTTAACCTTAATTTTCTTGGCATCTATCGCGTGTCTTTCGACAGCAGCGCGAAAAACGTCTCCCGACTCTTTCAGAAATGAACCTAAAGGTGTTTCAGAGGAGTATCGAGTCAGTTTTTGACTAAAGCCTAAAGACTCTTTTATTCTTGACATCATTTCTAAAATGGTTGTTTTGCATTCTTCATCTAACGTTTCCCTAACATCAGCTGGCAGTTGTTCCTTAAAATAAGAATGTTATTAAATATTATAAGTACTGTGACTCAAGATCAGCTTTTGTTAATTGTGTAATCTAGATTTATATTGCTGGAACGGTGCAAAGGTGGAAATATTAAGAATATGAATTTTTCATACCAGTACTGTAGGGTCGTAGTGTTTAGCATCTAAGAAATTATCAGTCACATAGCGCAACCCCAACAAAGAGTAAATAGCCTGCTTTCGTTGAAGATTTTTAGCGTAGCCAACGTAAGACTCTAGCTTAGGCACTAGTTGCTCAGTAATTTTTGAAATTATCTGCATGTCGAACCATTAAATTATTAACCGATACTGTCTATTACAGTTTGAATGGTTACCTTTTGTAAATGCGATTCTGGACGAACTAAGTAGGTAGAACTTTCGTTTAACCATTGAGCATTGTATAAAGGCACGACCGGCTGAGGTATTAACATTTTGGCTTCTTCCCACTCCTTACTTGATTTTTTTTCCATTTTTTTATTTACAAATTTTAATTAACAAAATTGATATTACTATGAAACAAAATTTAACATTAAATAACAAAGTTTAATCAACACTATTAGCCACTGGAATAAACCGATGGAACATGTTCTCCAAAACAGTGCTTATTCTTGGCATCACGATAAGTGTTTTCATGAAGTACACTCTAAAAATGCTAGAAAATGTTAGAAAATATTTGATAAATGAATATGGTAGTGTAAATTACCTGAGATGATGTTCGGCATTTAACCAGACACAAATCAAACTGATCGTTAACAGATCCGTACAAAACCTTAAAGCGATCCAAAATTTTAGTTAAGCTTTTTTGTAAAATGGGCTTCTAAATGGTGGTATACAAATTATTAGATTACAAAAATAAATTTTATATGTTTAGAGTTGTACTTTTTCAGGGTCCATACAGCACGAGATACAATATTCGTATATACTGCAACAGTGATTACTTTTGCAATATTCACATGTGAAACGTTTTGTTGATTGGGAATCCACATTGCAACAACCAGATGCCAATAAATCTTCCCTTTTACACAAATAACCTTAATGACATTATACACACGTGTAAGCTTATTAATATTATGAAAATTAAAATTTATTAACTACTATACCTCTATCATCAGCTATAATAATCTTTCCTTGCACGGAATTTCGACAACTTAAAGATTGTGCTAAAGTGTCATTATCTTCATTGTACCATTTAAAACGTTGCGTTTGACGAGTTGCGGACTCCTCGACTGTTTCCCTAGATGTATCTTCTTTAAACTAAATATAAAAATAATACTTAGCATGACACTGTGTACAATAGTAGCGTTAAAATAATATTTTCAAATGTATCAAGCACAGGACGATTAAATAACAAAACAAAACAGTGATCGTTGTCATGTCATATTCGACGTACTATAGCAACCAAAACGTCAATATTCCATGCAAAAGGTCACAAAAAATTAAAGGAATATACAAAGAAATATTTGAATAAATTAATTTATAAAATAAGCTTTGTATAATTTATCATTGTTACAGTAGAAATGAAAACATGTTTCGATTGAATTTCATAACATTTAAATACAAGATTTTCTTACATGTTTGATTAAACTTAAAGCACAGTACACCACGACGGCAATCAATATAAATGATATTAGACATTTTTTCTTGATAATTCTTGTCAACCACATCTATAATTTAATCCGATATAAATGACAAATTGATTAAAGAAAATCGAAGATACATGTTCATTTTATAGTCTCATGTTGATCATTCCAGACGTTATCTTTAGACTATTTGCTTGTAGGCATAGGCTGAATTTATAAAATTTGGTTAATCTACACAGCGGCTGAAATTAGGTGAGTAATGCACATGCGCAATGAATAATAATTTATTGTTGACAATTTGTTCGAAATTGTCGGTAACTTACAGGGCATAGATGATACTAAAAAATTAATTATTAATTGATTTTGTGATTATTTTATTATATTTTGACGTAATTTGTTAGTTTTAATTAGATGTTTTAGATGACCCCAAGGTCGGGTGAGGAACCTTTTCCCCTCCCATTGAAGGGCCTCCGCTGAAAGGTCTTTCGTGGCGTCTCGTTTTGAAAGCATAGTTTGTGTAAACAACATCCAGTTAGTGTCATTGTCGTTATTTATCAACAATGGATTTCCAAGGAAATCCTCTGAGAATAATTGCGGATGAGATACTGATGAGGTTGGAAACGGGGAACGAAGAAGGAGAAAAAGTTCCAGCTAAAAACATCTTGACAAGCGGTAACGGTCGTATTAAGATTTTGGGACTTTACTTTGCATCTCCCGGTTGCTCTAACTGTTACTCATTCACTGAGCAGCTAAAGTCATTTTATAATAAAATTAAAAGAACTAACTCTTTTGAGATACTTCACGTAAGTGTGGATGAAGAAGTCAAAGATGAAAATATTACGAACAGGGAGAAAAGTGAAATGGCCCCATGGCTAGCTCTGCCTACATCATCAGAACAAACCAGAGTAAGTTTTAATTACAGATGTTATTAAAAATATAATCAATAGCCCTCTTGTTAAGAATTTTAAAGCTAAGTGATGGCAAGAAATTTACAAATAAGAGCTACTGGTGTAGAAATGAAACAAAATGAACTTAAAATGTAAATATTAAAAAAGTAACAACATTTTAAAAAGAACTTACTAAAAATATCCTAAGCATACATAGCTCAGATATACTAACCATAATTATGAACAGAAAGTTGCTAAAACATCTAAAAGTTGGCTAAATTGTTTTAATAAGACATCAGAACAGGTTAGATAAAGGTTAGACATTATAATTACCGTCAATTAAATCCTTTATAAATAAAATAAACTTATTTGGCACTATATTTAATTAACTAATTAATGTTTTTATTTACTGTGCAATGAAACTAATTACTGTCAACTTAATTGAAGTTTTATTGATTTTTAAATAAACCTGTGTGGGGTCATTATACAAGTTATAATGAGGTACTGTGATTAATTTATGACTTACTGGACCTTGTTATTTAAATATTATTACTCAGATATACGAGCAATTAGACGGGTGGAATGTAACATTATGTTGATAACTCTTAACAACCGCACTATAAAAATAGTATGGATGATTGTGTACGTTTTCCCTAATAAAATATTTAAATGATATTGTATGCAGCTGTTTATTAATTTATATGCAGTATGTGTGCGGTATCATCTACTGGATTTGATTGAACGGATAATTGTTGCAGTTAATTTAGTAGGCATGGGATGATGGGACTGTAAACAAATCAAATGCTTTTCACTATTCACCACACCTTGTATGTACATACCGAATTATTTGCCAAAAAGTGGAGAAGTTTTTTTCATGTATAAGGGGCACATATGGAAACGAATTTGGATGTGTATAAAAAAGTATGGGTGGGATTGCTAATTTTCTGATAACTTTCTAGCTTTATAGGGCCATGTGTGCTCCACCGTCCCTTTTGTTTATGTAAATAAATGTTTACAAATGATAAATGTAAACTTTTAGCTCTGTTAGCTGTTTTTTTAGATATGAACTTACAAAATTTTTATTCTGACTATAATTAATTAATTTAATATGTTCCACCTACTCGATCACTTTTCTAAATGTTCAAATTTTAAATTACGGTAACGTTTAGTATTTTTTGAATTAATTGATCCTATTGTAATCATGTCTATTTTTTTTCTTTAAAGTTTAGTGTTTGCTATAGACTTTTTCATTGCATTAAGATCAGTTCTGGGAAAATGTGATATATTTAGACAATTTTTAGTGCATTAGCTTTACCAACATAAACTTTAATAATTGTTGAGCAATATTCTTTGGAAATTCTTAAATATTTTTTTGGCATTAATTCTTGTAAATTAGCAACTAATATAAGCTGTCTTTTTCAGATTGTAAAAGCTTTAAGAAAATACAGTATTTATTGATATTACCCTACGCCATCAATTGCCTTTCAAAACCTATCAATCATGTCTCTCCTTAAGCAAGTTTTAGTTTCATTGTATTACTTAATTTATAAACTTTATTTAAATGACTGTATAAATGGTACAGTATACCGTGTGATACTGAATCTGCGTATAGTTATAGGTTAAAACTGTAATTTGTCGCCAAGTTACCGTCTACTTACGTTTATATTGTTTACTGCACAGAAACCTGTCATTAAATATCGATTTCCTGTCGTTTTTCTGGTGTTGTATATACATTTTTATTTTGTTTGTTAATAATTGTATAGGCTCAATTGTGCAAGTGGCTTTGTGTTCGCACAATTCCATCCCTAATTCTTATCGATGGCGAAACTGGACGCATTGTCAGCCGTAACGCACGGCAACGCATGGTTGATGATCCAGACGGTGTCAGTTTTCCTTGGTCTAATGAAAGCCTCACTTCCGTCCTCAGTGAAACTGGTCTTGTAGACCCAAAAGGAGCGTCAAAAAGTCTAGACGAAATTCAAGGTTGTATCAAGGGATTGTACTTCTCAGCCAAATGGGTAACTTGTTATTATTCATATTACGCACGAAATGAAAATTGTGTTGTTTATTTGGTATTTATGCTTGCTATTTATAGTGTCCACCATGTAAAGCGTTTACTCCACATTTGATCCACACTTGGACTCAGTTGAAAAATAAGAAAAATGGAAGATTTCAAGTGATCTTCGTGAGTTCTGATCGAAGCGAGGAATCGTTTCAGCAATATTTTAGCACAATGCCATGGTTAGCAGTGCCATATGAACAGGAAAAACGACGGAAGAACTTGGCGGAAATGTTTGAAGTTCATGGTTTGTAATTTAGTTGTTAAACTCATTTAAAATGTAACTGTATTATATAAGTCTAATGTCAAATTGACTATCGAATAGGAATTCCTACGTTGATCCTCCTGGATGAAGATAATCGGATTATTACCCGTGATGGCAGACATGAAGTTCTGGAAGACTTAGAGTGCGAAGTTAGTTTTACGCGCCTAAGTTTTTTTGTATTTAAAATAATATCCAAATTTATTTTTTTATAATTAAAAGCGGTTTCCTTGGAGACCAAATTTAGTTGAAGAATTAACCGATAGGTTTTCCTCACAATTAAACGATTCACCAGTACTAGTCCTTTTTACTGGTAAGTTCTTGTTTTGTATATGTAACTTTACTTTGCTAAATGCTTCTTATTATTTGAATATTTAAGATAGTGCAGAGTTAGAGCAGTCGAAACAGATGTTGGCTTCGGTAGCCAGAGAAGTCCAAGAGCAAATGCAAACCGATTGTAACGCTTTACGGTTTTTTGTTGGAGGAGAAGTAATAGGCAATTTTTTTCTTAAATTTTATAGCATTAAAAATATATGTCAATTTCTTAGTCTGAACTGTGCGAAAGCATTCGTGATTTAGCCCGTTTGGAAGATGAAGTACCTCTACTTTGCATACTGGATGTAGAGCGCGAGGAGAAATACGTATTCGAAGATGACGTAGAAATGAGCACAAATATCGTAAGACATTTCGTTAAACGATTCTTTAATGGTGAGTTGATGGCACAACCATTCTGCAAATAAGTGTTTTAAATGTTGAAAGTTGACTAGTTTATGGACACAAAAATGAGCGTTAAAGGAAGTGATAATTTAGTGCCTAGTACGTTCTTAAAAATAATTAATTTTTTTACTTTAGAAAATCGTGCATTCAACGCTTTTTACTTAAATTTTGTTTTATTTTTTCCACATATTTTGTATGTTTGTAATGCGATCAAATTGTGTTAAGAGTTATGCAATACTTATGGACTTTATAGTTATTAACATTAAATATGAATTTAGTGTCAACGACAGTAAAAACCTTGATTACAGGATGATAGGAAGCAAAAAGCTTAATCTTACCGAATAATTTGGTAATATCATACTATTTTACCGCCGTTTTTAAAGATTTATAATTTCAAATCTTTTATGATTTTTGTGTGGCGCTTTTGTATTTAGGGAAAAAGTTTCCATTATATTCAGATTTGTTACTTATATTGACTCACAATCTGGCAGCACTGTAACACCCAAGATCTCTTCAATGCAGCTGGTGTTTGCGTAAATCAATTGAAAAAACAAAACGTTTGATGATTAATTAGTAAGATGTCTGATGCTGGAGTAAACATGAGGCATGGTTTAATCTTAAAAGATGTAGTTCGGGCATTGGAACGATGGGCTCCTTTAAATTTGGCTGAAAAATGGGACAACGTGGGCTTGTTATTGGAACCCAGCGAACCAATATTAGTGAACAAAATGATGTTGACAAATGACTTAACCGAAGAAGTTGCTTCAGAAGCAATTTCAAAAGATGTAAACATGATTTTAAGTTATCACCCACCTCTATTCACACCTGTGAAGAAGTTGACTAGAAATCACTGGAAGGAAAGATGCGCCATTCGTTGCATAGAAAATAAAATTGCAGTTTATTCACCACATACATGCTGGGATGCTCTTTCAAAAGGAGTTAACGATTGGTTGGCATTGGCGTTCAAGCCTTTAGGTATAAAGAAAACAAATCTATGCGACTCTTTTGTGTTTTCTACAAAGTAACAAAACAATTTTTATCACGTATAGGTATTGAAAAGGTTGAACCTATAATTAACAGCTATGAGGATAGTGAGTTTACTCATTTAGCTACATTGACATACGAAAATGCCATTTCAGATTTGTCCAAAAGAAACTTGGAAAAGCTAAGTTTAAACCATTTGATAGGAAAATTAGCTAACATGTAAGTTTGATTGTATTTAAAGCCTGGAAGCAGTTTAGCTTTTTAACAACTACCCAATTACTTAAGTAACATTGTTTTTTATACTGTTTAATTACATGTCAAGAGGTGAACGTGTTATCAGCTTTCCATGCAATCATAAAGCCCTGTCCACTCTCACTGAGATTAAAGGTGACCAACCAGCAGCTTCCATCCATCTTACTCAATTGGAAAAGGTAAAAATTATAACAGTAGTGTTACTTGTAATAAGTAGTTAGTAAGCTTGTAGTTTCAAATACTACTTATCAAATAACCTTAGGTTTTAAGAGGGGAATGTTTGAAAGTAGTGAAATTTATCTGTTGTTTACTTATATATTTGACCAGAAAGTAAACAGGTGGCGCTAATAGCCTTTGCGAACATTTCTCGTTTTTGATGATGTAAAATGCTTTAATACAAAATGCCAATGTCAGTTTTGCAATAGTAAACTTCAGATTCTGTTGTTTAATGAGTAAAATCTTAACAAACAGCAGATTGACGAGAACAAGACATGATTTTAAAAACCTAATCATGTTTACTTTAAAATTGCAATTACATTATGGGAATTGTAGCGATTTTTATACATTCAGATTTGTACTTCTATTTGAATGGCTCTATGTTTAGATATAGTATTCTTCATTGAAACTTAAATTTAGACTCACGAAACAGGACTTCAGGATATAATAGGAAAGCAATTATTAATGTTGGGTTTTTAAGTAAATTAAAAAGAATAAATGTGAAGTGTCAAACAAGGTTTGTTTTCTGGTAACATCCCAACGATAGTTATAAATTTTATTTGACAGAAAACTAGACATTCATATCAAAGTCATTATTTGATCAATAATTTAATTAAATAATCACTTCAAAATAAGGAATTTAGATTTCTCCTCCCTGTTTATAATTTCTACATAAAATATTGTTGTAAATAAAAATCTTTTTCATGTTGTAACTCATGAAAAAAATGATTACGTCAGTGAATGGGTAGGTTGAAAGAGAAAATTGAGGGCGGGTTTTTGGGAGAGATTGTTGGCTGTTTATGGTTGGAAGTTTTTCTCAACCTACAGGTGATTATGTATAAAAGATGCAAATTTTATTATCACAGTATTCTCGGTTCAGCAGAGTAGTTCAAAATTTAAATTCAGCAGAAATAAATGTTTGTAGCTACTAACAAGATGGACATAGACACATATCAAGTTGTTATATAATAATTTTAGCTGGTTTGAAGATTTATTGTGGCCATAAACGAGGCGATTTACAGACGTGTATTAAATCGAGTTAGATAATATAAAAAAGTTTTTAATATGGATCAAATATGCATTTTATTTGGCGGCTCTAAGGGATAGTAAATTGTAAACAGAGTGTTTAGTACTACAGGTCTTGTCTGCATTTTAATAATAAGATTTTATCATTAAGGTTTTTACTTGTTAGCTAAGGAAAAATAAGGACGAACAGAAGCCTAATAAATGATATTTTTACTAATGGATAAATTGCGTGTTTAACAAAGTAAAATATTTTTATACATAATTTGAGTCTTGAAAAGTTAAAGGTAGCGCTATTAATTTATTTAAACTGTCACATAAAAACATAAAAATTAGGGTCTTAAATGATAAGAATTTAAAAAATCTAACTTTAGAAATGACTAAAGAAAATCTCTTTAGTTATGGAAACTCAATAAAATTTAGTTTCATGATTGAAAAACTAATAGTTGCACAACTATGCAATATCTTAAAAAAATATTTTGATTTTGAATGAGTTGTAGTAGTCGTATTGTAGACATTTAATGCCATTTGTGCATTATTTGCTATTGACATTTTGGTGAAAACATTTTGATTAATCAAAATAATACTCATAATCAAGTGATATGAAGGTGTTTTTAAGGCTTTTTTTTAGTCAAGGCGTTTGAAGGTATGTAATGTTAGCGAAGGCGTTGACCTTGCCTATGTGGTGAATATATGTATGTGGGGGTTGTGGTGGTGGTAGTGGGGGACATAATGGCGCCATCGCTTTCAGGTGTGGCAAAAGACTACAACTTACCTGTCTAACTGCACCCAGCACCTTTCTCCAACTCATTTTTATTATTACTTTCTCTTATTGTGTGTAATACGCTAACAACATTAATATTTAACATTGGTTTAGTTTTAAATATGAAACAAAATAATCTTTTTTTTATCTTATTTCATGTACTTCATTCTAACAACAGTTTTAAGTTTAATTTAACATAGTTTGCTCTATCTTTTATGGAGGTTCCTGTTTGACTTTAGTTTTAATACAACTCGTTTTGTCAAACTGGTACATAATCATTTTTGCATTGTTTGCTCATTTCTGAATAATTTAAAATGATTATTGGTAAGCATTTCAAGTAGAAAGTAATTATAAAATGGGTAACTAACATTCCATTTTTATTTTTTGATTAAAATTTGGTGATTTTGCCACTTTAGCTTTTATAAGTGCTTTCCATCTTTAGGGGTACGTAAAACTCGGCATTATTACAGTATGTAGTTCCAATTAATTGTTTGAGTTAAATATGTAGATGGAAAAGAAGTTTTTTTTTATCATTATCACTTTTCTTGTGTTTTAACTTTTGTATTTTTTATGAAACTGAGAATTGTCTAGTAAGATTTTAATTTTTTTTTTTAAAAGGAATAGTTTTGCCGCTCATTTATACTTAATTAGTCTTTCCTTTCGTTTTTAAACTTTTAACAAATGATGACTCGAGATTTTATTTAATCTTTAAACGATCTTGTACTGTTAAAAAAATCCTTATTTTTTTTAACTCCCTTTTTCTCATGAAATCGTTTTTTCATGTTATTATTGGACGAAGAGATAGACTGATGTGTTCTTCAACTTTCACGCGTAGATACGTTTAAATATGTAAATTAGGTTTGGTCTGGAGGGGAAAAGACAGAAAAGAAATCGTAAAGCACGACTTCCATTCAAAATATTTCGCATCGTTATATGTACATAAATGTGTTTATACAAATTTCTATTCAAACTTGTGTTGCAAGATATACACAGGTTGAAGGTAAACGTGAAATACATTTTTTTTCTGGTTTTATTTTCTTGTTGTTGTTGAGACTCTGTTTATATTTGTGTTTGGAAGTCAATCACCACAATTATATTGTATGGTTACAGACTTGCATAGCTATTTTTAATTGAAAAATGCTATTTCAGTGACTCTCAATTAGGGGTACATATCACATAATGATGAAATTATAATGCACAGTAAATTAAAATTTTTGTCAAATTTAGTTAAACATAATAAAATATGGATTATATGAAGGAAGTCATTGTAATTTGAAATGGAAGGTATACTAAAATGTGATAAGCGAATAAAATATATCCTATGTGACTTTTATATATATAAAAAAATGCAATGAAAAGTGTTAAAAGTGCAATATTAAGGAAGACAACTAAATTAGCTTTAAATTTTTAAATGTTTAATAATCTACTAAAATGTCTGCATAAATTTACTAAAAGCTTAAAAAATGCAGTGAAAAGCTAAAAAATAATAAAATAAACTAAAATTTATAAACTTATATTATCAAATACTTATATTAATTTATAAACTTAAATGATAAAATTATGGATTGTTTAATTTTTTTTTTGCATTTTATTATGAAATGTTTACTTTCTTGCATTACCTTTGCAAAATTAAATGCTATACCGGTATTGAAATTTTAAGAAAAGGGTACATCAACTTGAAAAGTTTGAGAATCAAATCGAGATGAACGCAGTTATTTGTTAAATGGTAATTTGCCTAGGTTGGCTATCGAAACTTTAATGACAAAAAAGGATAATTATTATACCGTATAGAAAGAAAGGAAAGTGATTTTCTAAGAATTTGTAAACAGTAAAGTAATGAATTTGCAGACGAGTTTTTAGCTAATTTTTTAAAAGTTAATTCTTATTTAAAGTCTAACTGCTATGATTATTTTTTTGCTTTTGAGATTCCAAGTCTAAATTCGATTTGGGTCATGGCTAAAATAAATCAGGTTAAAATTATGGTTTAGCATTTTAAATATCATATTATTTATGGTCCTCATCGATTTTTGCATATTACAATTTTTATAATAATGTAAACTGGTTTTCCAAGACTGTTTTCGTAGCCTATTATTTATATTCTTAAAACGTTAAGTGTCAAGTGAAGCAGGACTCACGGTTTACATTTCATTACGTTTACAGTGTTTTTTCTTAGTGAAATCAAATATTCAAAGACATTCAAGAACAGACCTTTTTAACATACACAGCGATTCTTTCCATTAATGGACGCGTAGAAATTTGACGTTTGAAGCCTTAAATATTCTCTATAGTTCAGATTGTGATGTCTAATGACTAATCCGACGACTAAATTTAGTTTTGAACTTGCTAGATTTTGGTTATAGAGTGGTTGACTTCAGTGAGTTTTTTTTGTTGTTTTTAGGGATATATTTGATCATTAGAAATTTCGTTCGTAATGTCTGATTCTGGTTTTTAATGCCATTTTTTATGTTATTTATGATCTGACATTTAATTTCTTTGTAAAAGGTGCTTAATTTTCTCTCAAAATCCCAAGTTTGTTTTTTTAGGATTAATTTTGTTAAATACATGCATTTACATTATTTCTCAGTTGGCTTTCTCTTTATTATTTTTTTGGGACACAACTGTATATTGCAATATATAATATAGTAGGTTAGGAAAAAATTAATTTTTAAAGATAATTTGTCTGCTTTCTTTTTTATGATGAAATTTGAAATAAGAGGTGAAGAATGTATTATATTCCTCGATTTAATATAAACTTAACCAAGTTTAAGAAAAAGTTGAACTCATTCTTAAAAAAAGATTATTGTAGAGTTACTGCGTTAAAAGAAAAAGAAAAATCTTGAAATATAAAATATAAGAAGCAACTAAAATCTCGTTTTTTGTTTTGTTGAAAGTTTAACAGGAGGAGCAATTAAGAAGTAACTTAACATTGTTCTTCACCTTTAAAAGTTTTTATTTTTTTTTTAAATTGCTACAATTACATCTTAAAATATAATTTTTATATGTCTGGAAATGGTGTCGCTACTGCAAAACGATTATATTTATGCAAGTGCAAAATAAGTTAGGCAAATTTATGTTTTTTTAAGTGTAATTTCAATTGTCCCAAAAACATTGACATCGTAATTTATATATTTTTACCCAGTGAAACGACATTTTAACACTTTAAGAAATTATAAGTTATGTGTGTATAAAATTGAAAGGGCGTATAAAATTAATATTTTGACTACTTTCAGAAGCCAAATCTTAAATTAATATAAAATGCTGACTGTTATTACTAAAGGTTTATGACATGTGAAAGTAACTAACCGTAATACAGATTGTCATTAGCATTAGTACGAATATTTTTTTTATTATTTAAAAAAGTTTATAATTATGTTGCTATTTATAATCGTTATGAGGGGAAAAGAAATTTTATTATTACTTGTTTTTTATTTATAAGATGCAGTATGATAAAAACATTTAAGCGAAGAGCCTCGTCAGCAAATAATAGAAAGCTAAAAAATTCTACAGAAGTTCTAAGAAAATATTTTATTATCAATATGTATAAAACAATCGTGGCGAAAATGTAGTAAAAATATAAAAAAATATGTGAAACATATAAATGAGGTTCCAAGGGCTCAAAAAAAAGATAGGTTGTGAACCATTGATATACTGTAAGTTTAATAACTGATAAAAATCGTGAAAAGAATTTAGTTGAAAACTTGAAACGTGTTTAACGATATTATCAAAAAAAAGAAAAAAAAAGAAAGAAAATGATAAAGGATTGGGGTGGTGTAATAGAGGACATTTAAGGTTGGTTTTGCAATTGATAGTTCACCAAGCGTAATGTAACATTTTTATTTAGTTGACAATACGGTTTACTTACGTTAGAATGTGGCTTCATTTTACATTACACGATCAGAGATTTAATGCTTAGAGAATAAAAAAATTAAATATTTGTTTGATGCAACATTGCACGCATTGCGATTTCTGGTTTTGTCATAATCAGCATGGCGTACGTTTTTGCATGCATATCATTTGTTAAAAAAATGATGAATAGTTTCAAATAAGTGGCAGTAGTTTTAGTGAAGTGGGGTATTGTGCCTGCCATGACTTTTTCATGTGTTTATTATTGAATGGGGCAATTTTAATACTAAATTCCATATTTTAAACTAATTTATTTATTCAAATAGTTATTAGAAGCAAAATCTTTCATTTTAAATCATAGATGGCCATCAACTCATCATCAGTTGGATGTCAAATTAGTATTAGGTTAATGGCGCAATTTCTGTATTTGCAATAGGTGCGGAATAGCTTTCTCTTTATAAGGAAAATTGTTGAACAATTTCAAATTAATATCTAATATCGAAATGGGAAGTTCAAAACTTGTGCGTTATCATTATTGTTAGTCCGCCAACGCGTCTTGACCTAAATTTGATATGTTTGTCGCCTAATTTCAATACTAATATCGACCAACAAAAACAAGTCTATTGTGGTTGGTGGTCACCGAGTAAGGTGTGTACACCTACGCAACCGAAATAAAAATAAGTGTTTCTAGGCCTAGCAATTTAGAGTACACGGTTTTATAAAAATATGCAAGAACCTATTTGTGTCAGTTTTAACCGGTCAATATCTACTGTATATTAAAAAAAATAATAATAACGTTAATATTGCTGCATTACTAGGCTGCTACTATAAACTGTTATCAAAAATGCATCAAATTTTTAATATAACTTGGTAACATTAGCGATGATCAACCTTTTTTTCTTTGCATCTCTTGTGGAAGCCCTTTTTTTAAGAACAGTATTTCTATCAAACTTTGCTTATTTTTCATTTTTATGAAATTTATTACAATACGGTTTTTCATCCGTCTCTGAATTTGGTCAATATTCAATCCATTTATAAATTGAAAATATCAATAATATTTAATTTTTGAGTCTCACTAGTCGTGTGACGCGTACCAATAGGCTGAGCTTATCTGATGATATAAAGTAGTTCGAATAAAGTAGACAGTGGTAATTAGACATGTTGAACAAGCACCGCATGGTACATGCAGTTTTTGGTGCCTAAATTAGTAAATTTATTTTGCTCATCCCATGACTTATCGTCACACTTGACAGTACATTCAGAGGCATAGAAGCACGCCCATTTGGCGCTTTGCATGCACCGACAGCCAACAAACCCATAATTACTTTTTAATATACGTTGAATTACACACAATGTCATGTAGAAGTGCAGTGAAAGTTATTTGACCAACAAAATATTTATAACTTTTAAAATTGGTGCATCACATAAAGAAGGCGCTTTCTAAAAGTTATAGAAATGGGAGTAGCATACTCTGGAAACCGTTTGAAAATTCAGTATAATTATTTAGATTTATCCTTAAAGTTCAGCAAAATTTTAGACAAGTTGATGTTGCTTGTATAAATATTTGTTAACTTTGAACAATAGTTGTGTACAACTTGAGCAATCGTCATTAATATGAAAGTAATTTGGTTACCAGGGTCGATTGACCACTGGTAATCTGACCAGGTAAAATATTCATAATGCTCAGCTTAACACTAATTAACCATTATAAAACCACTACTACATGACGACTTATAACTTAGTATGGTTGAAATGCTTCAATTAACTTTAAGAAACTTTTGAATTGCCCTTATGCGATTGTATTTTTTGGTATTATTACTCTAGTTTCCCGGCATTGAAATCTGTCTTGCCTTGAAGTAATGAAAGTTGAAGGTCACATATGCATGGGTAGGAAGGCCGGCCATTTGCATTAAATATACACAATAGTCTATAACTGTGTGGTGACTGTTTGACATCCCATTTCCCTTTCAAATTACTTGGAACCCTGTGTTACAATGTCCATTAGTCCGAATCTACTGTACATTTTAGTATTGCAAAGCATGTAATTCAGGTTAATTTTCTACATGGAATAATCCACATTTCGACCGTGAATTTCTTTCTTTAACTTTTTTTTTTTGTTTCTTTATTATTTTTTTTATATAAAAAAAATTAAGTTTGTAATGAAAGTTAAAAATAACTTTTGTAATTGTTTGCAATGGTTTACAATCTAAAAATATATTTTCAAAAGCTGTACATTTTATATTATCATTAGGTATTACTTTGAATTCTATATTTAGTTTTGTTAACTTGTGAAGTTCCACTGTCATTACATTTCCTCCATTGCAATGTCAAATGCCGACAGATGATGTATTACTAACAAACAATTAATCGGAATTGAATTGTGAATTAGCTTGTGGGCGTCTCCCTCTTCCTCATCCTCACCCCTTCAACCTAAATGTTAAATAATGCAAGCATATTAGAGGTGGAATTAAAAGATGTAAATTATTCACAGTCAACATAGAAAGTACAAGCATTCCAACCGATTTATTGACCCCTTCTACTTCCACTTTCTTTTTCACATTCTCCATCATCTATCATACATTATTCTTTTCCTATTTAAGTTAAAAGTTAGGTGGCTCTCTCTCTCTCAATCTTCTTTTTGCCATTTTTAGTCTTTTACTCTTTTAGAAGAGTTAACATTATCTTTTCTTATGATGATTTTTATTTTCATGCGTCGGTGGTCTACGTAGAAGCCAATTTGACGACTATATTTTATTAGTAATTTATAAGTGTTTATGTCAGAAATGAAAAATAATATCCCGAAAAAAAATCAAGAGGGGGGTGGAATATGAGGTAGCAGATGATGATGATCTATTGAAATGATGATTGCAGTTTAAGGTTGAATAGCTCTATTTCTTGTATTGTTGTTGTTGTTGTGCGTGTGTGTGTGGACATGACAAGAAAATGTTGAACAATCGAAAACGATTGAAATGCCAAGTAGTAGAAAATAGTGACAAAGCAATTTCCATAGTTTAACTCTTTTATTGTGTCTGTCCTCTTCTTCTTCTCTCAACTACTTGTACGTTTTTAATGAGTATAAGGTGAGAAAATATGTTTGGGCTGTAAGGGATGAAATAAAAAAGCCATTTTGCTTATGTCTTATGACGATGATGATACCTTTGCTACCATTTTTTTTTAAATAAGTTACAAGTGAAAAAGGTATCTAAACTATTTTCACCTGTAGGTTCTGGGAAATTTTTTAAAAAATGAAATAATGTTATCTAACAAAACATGTTACGTATAAGAAAAATTTGGTGCAGTGTAGCCAAAAAAAATTTAAGAAATATTTTGGTAAAATTATAAGGAGTATCTTCGTTTTTTATTTTTTTTTGTTTGAATGGGTTAAAAATAGTTTTCAATCCTTTGTGTTTCTAGGAAAAAAAGGGAGAATGTCTACTATTTGACCAGTCACAGAGGTTATCCCAATCGTGGTTACTTTTGGTATTCTGTATCTTTGAAAACAGAAAGAAAAAATTTTGAAAACTTTACTACTAAAAATCTTTATTTCAATACAGTTTTTAGTAAATCATAACCCATTTTAACATACTTTAATGATATTTTTATCGCATATTGGTACATTTAATGCAATTTTTGACACGTTTTGAAACTTTTGAGGCAATTTATAGTACAATTTAAGGTAATTCTATTGCCTTTTAAATACTTAAAACACATTATTTTAGTGCAGTTTTACAAAAAAATAATAATATCAAATATGTTGTTATACGTTATTTGAAGTATGGCAATTTGGTAAATGGTCCGATGTTAAGCTGACATGACATTTTTAGTGATGATCCATCTCTATATTCTTCTTGCCACTGTTTTTTTTTCTTGAATATAAGCTTACAGTTCAACATTTAGTAAAATGTTGGTATTTACATGAGCGCTTTTGACTAATTGAATGTCATTTTCCTTCCCTTTCTAAAACAAAACAAAAAAAATTAAGCAATTTTATTTTAGGCATAATAAGTCTTAATGCATTGTAGTTGACGTCCATCAATTATCGTCGACGTTTTTTTTAATGATCACGTTGTGTTGAAAAAGATAAGCGTAGTGGGAGGTGGGGCGTTAAATTATAAATAAGCACTTTTATTTAAATAAAGGAATGTGCAAACCAAAAATTCATGTTTTCTTTTTTGACAGATGATTTATTTTCGTCTTTTTTTAGCATTTCTTGCACATTTTGTTATTTCAAATTGAGACGTTTAAAAAATATATCAAAAGTAATTTGTTATATAAAAAAGCTGGTCGGCATGTTATATGGTGGCAACGACCGCGGTTCCTGACCACAGGTTCCCACCAAAGGGTTAGGGACCCTGCAATTAAATATGATAAATTTTTTTAAAAAGTTAATACGAAAGTATTGTATATGTGTTTTGAGTCTTTAAATGGAAGAGTTTCATCATGTTAAAAGCCTCTTTTTTTCTGCTTGCATAATTATTTGTAACTAATTTATTCGATATACTTACGGTTTTCAAAGCTTTTAGCTAGCAATTAACTCAGGGAAGTACAAAAATAGAAAAAATTTAATGTCACTGGTAATAAAGTGGTTTTTTTTATTTCTTCTAAAAAAAAAAAGTTAAAAGTATTTGGTGTTATTCCACTTTTAACTACAATATTTTGTGCGTCTATTTTTTGGTAATTTTTAAACAGTGAAATTTACTGTAATGTTAATTGTTAAAATAATTTTTGAAAACCATGGTTCTTCATCCTACTTATCAGCAATTTAGAATATGCATTGTGTTACTTCAATGAAATAATAAGAAATTTGATATTGGAAGAAATTAACCGTTGCGTTGATCTCAAATTACTAAGAACTGTAGCGCTCCAGAGACATATTTTAGGATCTCTGGAATAAAATTATTTACAACTTTTTACTTTTAATAAATAACTCTCGCCTTCTCCTTACTCCTACTCACCTCCAAAATAGCTGGACTCCAATTAACGTTTCTTTTATTGTCGGTTTCTTTTGATGTCGAATTTCAATTTGATTTGCCTAATAACCCTTTTGCCATTCGTTTTTCATTTTCATTGTTTTACAGTTGCCGCTGGAAGGCGTTGGAATGGGGCGTGTTGTTACTCTGAAAGAAGCAACAAATTTGGAGACTTGCTCCAAACTTATTCGGGCTCACCTCAAACTAACTCACCTCCGTTTGGCACTAGGTTCTGAAAGAAGTATTTCAGGTATACCGTACATAGTTTAATGTTATAGATATACTGTACTTCTATTGAAAATATGTAAATATATACAGTATACTAATTAAGTTTTCTTATCTGTTTGAGTGCACTAATAATTGCCATCATCTTTAATAGGCTGGCTGCTTGCAAAATCTTAATTATCCTTATTAATATAAATTAATGAAAATTGCTCCTGTGTATTATATACCTTAAAGGATCTTTTTTTTTGGAAATATTAGCCATAAAAAATAAATAAAGATAAAATATGAAACTTTATGTAGACAAATGTTTCTATATTATATTTGACTTTAAAAAGTCAAATAACTGTTTGAGTGCACTAATAATGCATAAGAAAAGTAGTGCCACTACAGTTTGATGCAATTAAAATCTAGTAATGAAAATTACTAAGCCTCAAAACACGAAACTTTTTTTTGGAATCTTTTAAGCAATTATTTGGAAACTTTTTATTCTTTATTTCAGAGTCCAGTGTAAGACGGGTGGCTCTGTGTGCTGGTTCTGGTTCAAACGTCTTAAATCAAGTTGCTGCTGATCTATACTGGACAGGTGAGATGGGTCATCATCAGGTTTTGGAAGCTGTGGCCCGAGGAGTTAGTGTTGTTTTATGCGAACATAGCAACACCGAGAGGGGGTTTCTACCACATATTCAAAATGTACTTCAAACCGAAATTTTGCCCCAAGTCGAAATTATGATTAGCAAAACCGATCGTGATCCTTTCATTATTGTTTGATGCGCTTCATCGTAATAATCTTACAAAATACATTTGTTGTCAATACACAATAAAGATACCCTAACGTAAATTATTTTTTCGTAATTTACGTAGAAAACCTACTGTATAAAAAATCGAAAGTACAACAGGTTTTGGTTTGATTGTAAATAATCCCTATAGTTACAGGTGTTTTCTGAGAATGAGGGCAACACTGATCGGTTGCCCTTGGCTTCAAGATGGCTGCGCCCATTACGTTTCATGCTTCTCAAATTCCCAATACATTTCAGTGTAAACAACTGTCAAGTACTCTGTTAAACTATAATATAAAACTTTAATAATTGAAGATCATGTCTTAGAAATGGATCGGAAATGTGGCTGCAAAGGAATTCGATCTTGTTTACTTTGTGAAGAGGTTGACGAAGCAAAGAAAATGAAAGAGAAATTACAGGTAATTGATCATTAGCAATCTACTGTATACATTGAACTTCGTATCGAGATGCACGCCCATCATTTTCTTGTCGAGATTCAGACACGTATGTTCTGTACTTCAAGTTTGGTATAATGTTTGAAGTACAGCATCTGTTAAGTATACTAAGATGCTGTATAAGTTGTTAGAAAGAAATCTTTGCTAGTACTGTAACGGATAAATAATGGAAACGTAAAACTGGTCATAAGTTATTTGCATGCATGTTTGAACAGTACATGAACATTGTGCATATGCAAAGAACATAATATTTTTTAGTTGCATAATGAAAAAACTTGAAACTTCGTGTTGTTCAATGTGTTTTCTTTTTTAGCTCATGAGGTTGTTTATCAAAGTAACTTGACAGTTTGAGTGTTTTGCTTAAGAAGTTAACTTCTGTAGGGGGGAACACGAACTTGGAATTTAGAATAAGAGGAGAAAGTTTTCGACCTATAACCTCATTATTCTGTCCCTAGAAAAACTTATTTTCACGTCGAAAATATTATATCCAACATATAGTAAGACAAAAGAGAAAAAAAATTAAGATTGTGAGAGGGAAAACTTCAAAAGAATAATCCCAAGTCTTGAACCGATTCATATTTGTAAATCTCTAATACGATTAAATTATTACCTTAGGCTTTTTGAAGATAAATTTGTGCGCTTATCTGTCGGAGCTGTTGTTTAAAACTAAAATCATTCACAAACATAATTTTTACTCAAAAGAAATGTCAAGTCTATTCTTGACTATATCTACATAATGTCGTCCGGTGGCAGTTCAAGATTTTCAGAATGGACTTTTTTCTGTCTGTTCCACTGTTCGCTGTATGTAATACAATAATAATAGTAGGAAGGAAAGAACTATTTTTCAGTGTCAAGGTTAAAATCGGAGGGGTCTAAATAACGCACCTAGACAGGCACAGTGGGGTCAGTAAAGTTTTTCAATAGGTCAAGGCTATTTTGTATGATTTTTTCTTTCTTTATAGCAGATTCATTTATCACGTAATTCACCCTCATGACGATTAACAAAAGAGGTCTTTTGTGGTCTTATGCATCATCTTTTTTTCCCAGTTGTTTACTCACTAAGGGGTCCCTTTATTTAATAGTCGAGGTGGCCCATTGGCCCAATTCTAACCTCCCCTTCAACTTAAAATAGGTAAAACAAAAGAGGGAGGGAATGTTATTATTTCTTTACAAAAGGATTTATTTTTTTACCTTTTGAGCGCTGGAAAATTTAATTACATCAAATATGTTTATTAAAACGTCTAGTAAAGTATATTATCAGTGAAACGAATTAAGAGAAATGGTGATGAATTCTTTTTTTTTGTTTTGTTTTTTTATAATAATAAACAGAAATAGCTTTTTTAAAAAAAGTTTTATTACTTAAAGCGAAGTTCATTGTCTTGCTTTTTTTTAATTTAACATCTGAATTTTATTATTATTCAAATTATAAGTAAAATTTTTAAAATATTTTGAAAGGGTATGTCGTTTGTCGTTTGCCCGAGGTGCCGAAACGTTGCCGGAGGTTGGGATGTGTGTTTTGATGGCAATAGTTGTACTCACTCCGGGTCACCGCCTCCAACCGATATTCAGGAAGTGATGGCCAGTATCCAAATTATTCAAGACTTCGTAACGTCTGACGAAGAGCAGATATTGCTCACTAATATGGAACAATTTCCTTGGATACAGTCACAGTCAGGACGAGTTAAACAGGTTTTATAAATAATAATTACGACTTCAGGCAGTGGCGTAGCTACAAAATCACACAGAGCTAGTAAAAAATGTATTAAAAGGACCCATTAACCTAAAGGATGTTTTGGGGCCGTTTGTGGATAAATATATTTGTTTTTTTTAGCTACGCTACCGCTCTAAACAAAAAAAAATTAAATTGCAGATTTTTAAATGTTTAAACTCTAGGATTTCGGGCCAAAGATTAATTTCAAGAAACAGAAAATTCGGTTGGAATCGTTTGTAGGATTTCCAAAGTATATGCAATTTATTGGCGAGCGATTGAAAGAGGTTGCTGGTCTGGATGATTTTAAACCTGTTGAACTATGCAATCTTCGATATGAACCTGAACGAGGTTCAGCCATCGATCCACACCTGGATGACAGTTGGCTATGGGGTCCACGATTGGTTACGCTAAATCTGGCATCTTCTACAGTTCTCACACTTTTGAGCCCTCCAACAAACGGTGATGGTAAGCGTACAGTTTTAAGGCTACCTCTGCCTTCCAGATCACTTGTAATTTTAAAGGGAATATCGAGGAATTTGTGGGAACATGCAATATTTCGAGAAGACATAAAAAGTTTGCGAGTTGCGATTACGTGGAGAGAACTGTCTCGTGAATTCGCTTTCGGTGGCCAGCAGGAGTCCTTGGGCTCTCAATTGTTAAACAGAGCCCACCATGTAATTGACACGCCTTGTCATAGCCATCGCTAGTTTACTGGTCAGCTTCGGTATTTGAACTTTAAACTTTTAAAGCTAAAAATAAACAATTGCTTATGTTTTTAAAATTACAAATGTAGTGGAAGACTATTTGTCTATCAAAGTCATCGTTGAATGGTTTTTTTTTCAAGTTCAGTGACTGAACGAGAGGATGACCCTTGGCCATATGTGAGGTTGGTTGGTGCAAGAGAATTATGAGAAATGGCAGAGTGGGCAATGATTAAAGCGGAAGTGGAAATTTTCAGAGAAAGGTGAGTTACAAATAACTTTGATCTTTAATATGTAAGTATGGTAGCGGTTATCAACCTGTATTTATTTTGCGTGCCCCTTGAAAATTCAATTCTTATAAGAATTCTATCTCATCATTATTGCGAAATTTTATTTTATGCGAGATTTTTTCGAGTTACATTTAGGTATTCTATATTTAGATTTAATTTTTTTTCAGCTCATTTATTCAATACAATAAACATATTTTATCCTTAATGTCGTTTTATGTAGTCCACATGGTACGTGTGACATCAGTTGAAACGTTTTTAAATGTAAGAAAAGAGTTTAGAAAATAATCTGGAACTGCGAGGGAAAAAGAAAATGGGAAAACACATTAAGGTAACCTTTGAACTTTGATGATCAAATTGTAAACACGTATCCTATTATTACCGTGCTTCAGTTCCAACATTTACGCCAAAAATAACTAATTTAATAATTATTACTTGACGTTTCCGCATTTACACACGCGCTAGCAAACTGCGTACAACTCAAAATGATCAAGAAAAAAAAAACAAAGGTTATATTATGCACGTAGAGGGTTTATTTTATTATTAAAAAAAGAGCCTTACAATTTTTAAAACAAATTACTGGTACATGTGCAACTTTTTATGCACTGAGAAATGAAGCAGAAGAAACAAGGACTGGCAGAAAAAAATTGATTGGCGCCACATAATTAAACGTCATTTACGCTACATTCTGAAGATGTTGTTACAAAATACTTCACTTTTTCTTTCATGCTTTATTATTATTTTTTTTTTGTTCTCCTGGAGATGATAGTTGGAAATTCATTTGGATAATGTAACCTCACGCAATAATGCACCACAGCAGGTTCTACCAGCGGTGAACCCCAAGGTAAAACTATTGCATCTTTTCTCCAAAACATCTAGCGAAATAGAACATTTTGCAACTCAAAACAATTCCTGTATTTTAAGGGGCCTCCAGTTAATTTGATTAGAATCCACATCCAATAATTGTCAATCGTTAAGTAATTAACGAGTATTTCTTGTAAAAAGCTATTTAGTACAGGAACTTAGAAAACAAATTAACGCTCGAAGTAGAAATTGAATGGAGCTACAGGTGTATAGGAAACATGAACAGAAAAGCAATTTGTTTGTTCGTTAATTTTGTGAGAATATTTTTTGTTTAACGAGGCTAACACCTATTTATTACGTTATTTGTATGGGAAAATATGCCTTGACGTGAGACATGAGTTCTACATGTAATTATGTCGTAAGATGGAGGAGGATTTGGCTGATAATAATCCTAGATTGATTACTATTCCTCTTAACTTCTTCCTCAATTTAAAAAAGTCAAAGATAGTAGTCGTAAAATGGAAACATTAAATCCAATACGAGGATGATCCAAAACATTGGGTCTCCCTGTTAACCAAGATGCGTGAGAATTTTGATTTTTTTTAATTATCTTTAATAGTTTCCTATAAAGTTAGATTTGGAGTTCTGGTTCTTAAAAGGACCAGCTATGAAATGTATTAATCGTTTGTTAAGCATCACTTTTCATGTCGTTTACCAATGGTTCTTAAAAATCGGATCCAAATGGTATTTCAAGCTAGAAAATCTCTAATTTAAGTAGACAGAAAAATAGCTCAATGTTAATTCTTCAAAACAAAAACAAAATTGTTTGCATATTTCTATCACTGTATTGTGACTGGTTATTTTTTGAACAGAGGTTCAGTTTTTTGGATCATCTTCGTACATTATAAGCCGATGAGATGTCTGTGTATGGATTGTCTGGCGTGAGATGGGAACGTGGCCCTCTCATTCTTCCAAAACTTTTTTTTTCTCCAAAGTTGAATTGATGTCAAAGGTGAAACCTCCGATTCTCTTCAACTACTCACGATTGTCCTTTTTGAGTAAAAAAAATCCTTATACAATGATAGACTCAAGTGTCGCCTATTTCGATTTTGATTGGAGATTACAAAGAAGGCATCGATTAAAAGTTGGATAAAAAGACTGAGAAATGATTTGTTGTAATTTTTGTGTCTCTTACCCCCAACTCCCCAAGAGTTTAAACCTCCCTCCAGGTATTTAATGTAAAGGTGGTGGGTGAGAGTGATGGGTGGTTGGGTGCACATCAGTGACCTCGTGGTTCGATGACCCTGAAAATACCCTCAAAAGTGAAAGTTTTTTGTTGTTTTTTTTTTTTCATCTCTGACTTTAATACTAAGGTCGTTGACTTATCCTTTTCAAAAAGTCTTCCTTCATGTTGAAGATAAAGGGGTGTGGAGAGTGTTAGGGGTAAAGGATTGGGGGGGGGGGGGACTTTTCAGATTGCTTCTCAATACCACTTTCACTTCCCCTTTCGACACCTCGTCTTTGCTGCTCGAAAATTGCCTGTAAATTTTTTTCATATTTTTTTTAGAGTGGGAAACTATTTTTAAAAGAGATTTGAATTTAATCTCGTAAAGTCTTTTCTATTAAACTGGCATTGAAAATCGAATTGACGACGCTCAAAATTATAAAAAAAGACGATTTAATATCTTTCTTGTTTAATTTTTAAGCTTCTAACATTAATCAACCTTAACAATCTTAACATAAAGTAAATGCTTTTGTAAATTAAATGATCACTTATTGTTTTGAACCTAAAATTATGGTGATACCTCCTGTTGACATGCCTCAACTGCATTTTTGAGTACTAGTAAAAAATTTGAGTTATTTTAGGCAAGATACTGGTTTTTAAAAATCACGATTTTGATTTATTGATATTAGCAAAAAGATAAAAAAAAAAACTTCTATGATTTCATTTAGTTGTTGATTACCTTATAATCAGTGATTAAATTTGTTGTGAAGCAAACTTCAAATGTTGGACTAAAGGTAGATTAATGTTGCCGTGAAATCGCTTTCTGCATGAGCAAAATGCTAACAATTTTTATCGTTATGTAATTTAATGCGTAATAGTTGCGCATTTTTTGATAAGCTTTTAAAAAATGCCGGAAACGTTAACGTTAGACTAGCTATTCGTAATAACAGCCGTCTCGCGAATGACCACACTTTTCGCCGTCTAAGGCCATCCGCTTTTCCCTGTTATGATGACCATTTCATAATATAAAATAATGGTTGTAAGGGTCGACGACCTTTCTCCAATTGTGGGATTATAATCGTGTATTTTGTTTTTGTTCAAATTATATTAACTTTGTTTCTTGTAATTTGAATTAGAGGTTATTTAATTGCGTGTGATTCAATGAAAGACAATAACATAAATTTACTACTTTCTGTACATGTAAATTCCCCTTTTATACGGTTAGTGATCAGAAGTGCGAGCCAAATTAGAAATTCATTTCATTAAAACTGACTTTAAAACAATCCAAATTAAATTAAGATTTGACAATTATATTGATTAAATTATTTGCTCTTTGAAATTTAAATTTGGTCAATTATACAGTATCTCAAGTTGTGACTATAAAAAGTTTGATTTTTTAGCATATAAAAACTAAATCACATGTTTTTTCAAGTTAATGATTAAATAGCCGGTTTGATTTCTAAATTCTCAAATTACAGCAAATAATTTTTAGTTACTTAAAACCAAAATATTGTGTTTTAGAAAGCAATTTTTTGGTTCAAAAAGCCAAATAGTGTCTGAAATGGCAAGTATTTCTAATAAGTTAACATGACTTTGCTCTTGTTTATACACCGTAACTATTGTATAATGTTATAAAATAATGTATTACATTAAGTTATTTACCTGTTGTGCAGTGCTCATTAACCGCTACATGGGTTTTTGTTGTTGTTTTGTTAAGTTGAAGCATATCTGATTTTTTTTTCGAAAGTGTGTAGAATTGTAAATGGATGATTTTGATTGAAATTATTCTTGTGTGTGAGGGTATGTAGTATGTACTGTAAGCTCGGTGATGTGATAATCCAGGCGTTAACTGATAAATGACTATTATCTGTACATCTCTACCATTGTTCTTATTCCAAATTAAGAAATTATTTCTGGCCAGTGCATCGTTTATTCTTTGTTATTTAAAAGAGAAAACGAGGAAGTTTAATAGTTTTCGAATTGTTTCTAAAATTCTTCAGATTCATCCTAGTAAATTTATCATCAATACATTTGACAACAATTTTATTGGATCAGTAAATAAGTTTTTGAAGAAACTGATAATAATTGTATAACATAAAAATATGTAGACATGATGGCAGTCGAAGGGGGAGGTGGTATAAAAAAACTTCAAAATGAATCGCATAATCTTTTTATGAATTAAGAAATGATTTTTTCTTGAACGTCCTTGCCTAGGGTCTCCACCGAGTAATCTCACTCCCTGTCCAAGGTCGTTCATCTCCTTCCTCAGTATTTTCTGATGGCGTTTACCCAATGCATATTATCGTTATTATTATTATGGACAGAGCTTAAAACAACCCACCCACTTTTGAATGGCATTTTAATTACGTCATTCTCGCCATCAAGGCTTATCTTGATCAAGTGGATCAGACGAAATAAACAAGAACCATATTTGTAAATGTCGAAAGAAAAGAAGTTCCTTAAACCCGATTTCTCTCAATTACAACTGGTTTCTTTCTCCCTGCAGCTCTTGCCACGGTTTACCACACCTAAAATAATTGAAGTCTCAACTTTTTTAGGACATTTTAATATTAATTAACTACGTGACTAACTACTGAAAGATGTGGTTAAAACAGAGTAAAATGTAGTTAGTACTGAATTATGTAATTTTTTCTAATTGACATTTTTTGATGGATAGACTTGCAAAAGATGTAGTGGGTGCACAAAGGTTGTCAACCATTGAATTATTCAATGGGTATCTTAACTACAATAATACGTCAAAACACTTGCGTTTTGTTTAAATGATTCTGTCTTAATGGAAAAGTTTGTACTTTAAAGACTTTAAGAGATAAAAGAAACACTGTAGTTGCTTTTGATGCTGGTTTTTCATGCTGCTGTTGTAATTATAATTTCAACTTAGATAAACGTAACCTTTAGAGTAGAAAATCTCGGGGTTTTTATCATGTTTTGTTATTTGTAATTTAGCAACATTTTGTAAGCGCTAATTTGTTATTTAAAACATGTGCTGCAGTCAGTAAAAGCAAAATATGTGGTTTAATTAACGACAAATACCGTAGTTCAGAAAAACACACAAATTACTGTTCTCATTATTTACATTACATTTTACATCACAAATTGAGAAATTATACAAATTTGTTTTAGAGGTGCAGTAGCTGTACTGTGATTTCGGATATAACTCTAAGACAAGATGAATAATCATACCAAAATTAACATTATTTTCAGAAGCACTTTTTTTTAAGTTAAAAAAAATATTTAAATTTGGCTTAATAATAATTGGCTATAGTTTAAACTAATCTGAAATTGATTTACTAAATTCTGAAATGTTCAATTTTATAAAGATTATTTTAAAAGTTTATTCAAACTTAAGTAACTAAAGAAAATTTTCCAGTTTTAAGTTCTGGGTATGATGCACCATATATAATGGGCGACAGAAATTGAAATTTAGACATTAAATACGTTTTTAAAGATATGACACGAAATTGGAGATTTTGCCACGCTTTTTATGGACTCTTATTTCTTCTGTTTAACGTAAAATTGGTGCGGCAAGATGAAATATTTTTCTGCCAGGGAATGAAATGGTCGGAATTAGTCATAAAATACTCAAACAACCATTTAACACTCTCTAAATAGATAAAAGTGTTGATAGGTCTTTGAATTGTTGGTTGGTATAAATCCGTGATTAATGTTTATTTATATAAAAGTAAGGTTATAATTGAGGTCAACTACTTTTGGACATGTTCAAGTAACCGTCATAACGGATATTTAATGTCATGGACATTAAACGTGTGTCCTATATAAGCAATCTGAGGCTCCTGCTGGGGTGAGGTGGAGTATGTGTGAGATGGGAGTTAGACAATTGTTTATATTTAGTGGACAGTATACAGTAGATATGAGTGTCAAAAGTCATCAGAGGAGGTTTAACTGTCTTATTGTATTCACAGGAACCACTAACTGTGACAACTTCCATTTTTTATTTTACTTTTCATCTCTCTCACAGCTTGACATTGAGTGCGTTGTGAGACTTGTCATTGGACAATTAGTTCAGACAGCTGTCGATTTATATACAACACGTTTTCATCGATAAATACAGTGCTGAGCAAAAACATTAATATAATGAAAAATCAAACTGAAAACTTATTACATTTTTTGCCTTTAAATTGATGCTTTTATGGACAGTAAGAAAATATTTGTGATAGATTTCCATATACAGTACATTGTAAAGGCTTTATTGTAAGAAATTTAAAATGTAAATAATGGGTTTTTATTTGACAGTAAGCAGCTTAACCATATTATACTCAAAGGGTTGGTGAACACCTAACTAATGTCAACGTCAAACAAGTCATTGTCATGTTGTTATAACTTCAATGTTAGGTATGGCATAATTTCCAAGGTTCTGTAGATGGTGTAATTGGGTACAATTGGCAATTTCATTACATTTTGTGATTCTGGGGGACTTCCTTTTCCAATAAAGCAAAAAGTGCTAATGTTAACAATGGCTTAAATATTTGTTATTGTAATTGACCAATCATTTTATATACTTTTGATCACCATAGTATACTCAGTATATCAGCGGTGGCATCATACACGCTCTTACTTTTAGTATTTTTTTGCGATATGAGAAAGTTAAACTCTTAACTTCACTTTCACGCTGCAGTGACACGTGACTATCTTGCTTTTTAGAATTATATTATTAAAAAAAAGGGGAGATAGAGTGTAGGGGGAAAAAGGCCAATTTAGACACGCTAGGATTTTTTTTATTAGCAAAATTTCAATAAGATATTAAAAGAAAAATAAAGAAAAATGTTTTTGTACATTTTTTCATATTTCAAAGAGTTCAAATAACTGCGTGAAATTTTTTCGGGTATTAAAATGGCAACTGAAATTTTAATGTAATGCTTGATAACGTGGTAACGAGGTGCTACATTTGAAAAGTTAAAATAAACGGAGAGGAAGTGGCGTCTCATTTGATCAAATTTAAGGCCCAGATGGTGTACAAGTATTTAATGAAGCCATTTTTGCTTTCAAAATGCATTGCATTGTAGATTCAAAGAATTGAATTTTAAATTTTAGCTATCAAAAGACTTCAGTTTTCTAAATTTAGATTTATAGAAGCAAAATTTAGTTTTTTTTTTAATTTAAAACAGTTCTTCCAGTATCCCCTGATAAGTGAAGATGTATAATGTAAACGGCTGTTAATTAAGACCAAATTTTGAAGTTACATTACCGGAATGTGTACCAAATAACTTAGGTACATAACATTTGGCTCTCAGTACTTCAACTTAATTTACGTTGTTAATTAATTTTACCTCATCCGCCTCCTTTTCAGCCCCCCTCTCTCTCTTCACAAAAAAATGAAACGAGTTGATGATCATTAAGGAAGAAAAGTTAAGTAAAACGCCGACCTATGTTAGCTATGTAGAAGAAAAGAAATTGAGGGGTGGAAATAGTTTTTTTTTTCACTTTCACTTTGGGATGGTTGTGGTGTGTGTTGTAGGCCATTGCCCCCTTTACTTGTACCTGTCCATCGCCAACTTGAAGATATGTTTGTTAAATATAAATAAACAACAATAACTTCTCTCATTGTTATTATTTCAGGGTCGCGTTTGTATTATTTTGCCAGAAATTATTTTTTTTATATTTTGTAAAAAATTTTAAGATATAAAAATTGGAGACCGGAGGTGAGTCATTTTATAAACAGGGAAAGTGAAAACAATCGTCTTATTATTTTTTTTTCTAAATTTTAAAGTTTAAGCATTTTACATGACCTTAACATTACTTTTTTCAAAATTATTTATTGTTGTTTGGATTTAAAAAAACGTCGCCTAAGATTAGAAAATAAATTTAAATGTAAGGAATTTATTGTGATGCAAATTATTTAAACTATCAAGCACTTTAATTTTGGGTAAAAATCAATGTGAATACAGTAATCGGATTTTGCTAGTCGAAATAATACTTAAGCAGATGCGATTTTTTTACTTAACTTTTTATCCTGATGAGTATTAATGACGCTGCCCCTTAACCTAAGTTTCTTTTATTTTGTTTGTAATTGAGTAGACACTGCAATATTGAAGGTTGATTACCGCATCATTAGTTAGCTAATTAGCTGAGGATGTTTTGACATAATAGACGGAAGTCATTTCTGGTCAAGGCTTAAATAAAACAACAGTAATTAAAATCTGTGCAAAGGGAAAATGATGTATGACGAGGAGGGACGATCCAATACTGAAAATAAAAGTAAAAGTTTTTTTTAGTAGGAACTGTGTGTTTGAGCTTCTTCTAAGACAACAACAAAAAAATTAGTAGGAAGAAACTTTTCAATGTTGTCAAGACACAGTGGGACAAGAACAGGAACACAAACAACTTGAAGAATTTAAATTATTTCAAGACATTGACAACCAACTGAATTATAAAAATGTTTTTGCCCGTTTTTAAAAGTCTTTCCAAACCACTGCGTTATCATAATAAGTTTTATCAAAAAACTATTTCAACTGAAACTAGTTTTATATTTTACTGTTTAAGTCTGCCAATCTTTTTTCAGTTTGGGACGTTTCGGACAACCAAAATGAGAAACTTTTTGCAGCAAAATAAGCCAAAATTACCAAATTAGCAATATAATGTACCAAAATTCATCTTCATGAAGTTGGATTTAGGTAAGGAAACATTTGAGAAGCATTTAATGACATATTAAAATTATTTTGACAATTTCAATGTTCGTTTATGGGGAGTCATGAGACAAAACAGGTTGACAACCAATGTACTGGAACTACTGGTTGTATGCCATTGCAATAACATTGAATGTTGCTGGACTCAAAATGTCGTTTGATTATCATCACTTCCGCCTCTATAAGGAAACGACAACTCTAGTTTTCTTTTTGTTTATTACAATACTAGACAAAATTTTTTTTTGGAAGGAGTTGGATTTTCATTATAAGTTAGGCTGCTAATTTCATATTTCTGTGTGTGGCATTGTTGATTGTGATGACGTGTTTAGTTGTGATTGTAGGCGTATTTTTATAATTAAAGGGTCAAAGTGAGTGGAAAAAGTAACCACCAATGTCCATATATGTCGTTAAATGATCCACCTGACTTTTTAAAAAAATTTAGTTGACCATGTAATTTAATGCTTTTAGAGAAGTCATTAAAAAGTCTTTTTTAATGGAGGAAAAAAAAAGATGTTGATAGTATTACCCGCCTTTTAAATTACTATTTAAAAAGTAAATTGTCTGATTAGTAATAAGTTTTTGAGAAAAAAAAGAATGTTATATAAGAAGGTACAAGTTAAATATAGTTTTTAAGCAGGAACTTGAACTTTAAAAAAAGAAGACACTTTTATATAACAAAGCGATTTTTATTTTTACAATTTAAGAAATAATTTTTTATCATTATAATTTAATGATCGAAAATTGAAAAATTGGTAATAATTTATCAATTCAACTTTTGTTGTTGCTGTCCTTGCTACCAATTACTTTGCAGTCACGCTATAGCTGTTTTGAGGTTTTTTTTATTCAATACAAGTAAATTTTAAAATTGCAAAATAATATTTTGACTAAATTACAAAGTGGTTTTACCAGTTTTTGATTTTAATCGTTTTAAATTTTTAATTGGTTCAAATAGAAAGATGAATATACTCGTAAACTAACTGGTTGGCAAATTTATCGTCGTTCATGATCCGTATAGTTTTTTTGATTAATCTACGAGTGCATCTATTAATTTTGGTCATGGAGAAAGTTGAAATAAAAGAGAAACTGCCTTCGACATTTCTTAAGACATGGTCAATGTGGTACTGTAATTAAGTTTCTTGATGTATCGATGCTATCATGATCTTTAACAAAGCACCTGAAACACATAAATTGGATTTTAGGACATCAAATTTGATTTCCATGGTGTTTAAACCATGGATTCCCCAGTTACTTTTTAGAATTTGCTTTACCGGTAGCTTATAAGTTTGTTATGCAACTTAATGAATTATTTTGCCTTTTAAAATGGATTTTTGAGCAAAGGCCCAAATTATTAAATAAGTGCCTAACCAAGAGTGGTATTTTCTAAATGCAAAAGCCCTTTTCCCTTCTAAGTAACTATCAAAACAAACAATTTTTCGCATCGATTTGAGTGCAATTTTGTATTTAGCACCAATGATGGCATTGTTTACCTATGGTTAACAAGGTGTTGCATTGTAGCAATAAACAAGTAAATAACTATACATAAAAGGAAGGTAAAAAAAAGCAATTGCATATAGCACCTTGTTAGTTTAAACAGAAATTAATACTCAAACGTCTATAAAATTAGCTGTTTAAAGAGATAATAAACACAAAAGCATGTTTTAATTTTTTGTACTGTACACAAGGTTGAATGCCCCTCTGCACCACTGCGCCGTCGAGAAAGGCAATGGTGGTACTGGTGGTTGTGGTGGCGCAAAACTATTTTTTCGTCTGTTTTTTTTTTTTAATTTAAAAGAAACTCATTTTTCTTTCCAACTCAAGAAATGTTATGTGAAAATAAATCGAGTTCCCTCCACGTCAAGCGTGGAACAATAGCTTCTCTTCCAACAACATAACTTGACCAGAAAATCACAGGAAAATAAAACAAAGTAGAGTCAAATTGTTATTACCAAGACGATATCAGTTGTAGTAACTACAGAGATGTGGTTCACAACCTTTTCTCTCTTATGTGCCTTTACGCCCATAATGCCGTGTTCTTAGGTGTTATAGACCGGTATTGTCAAATAAAACTAGTGAAATTTAAGTTTAAAAATATTATAACAATCGTTAGTTAGAATCTGAAACAGGTTTAAGGTATTTTTAGTAAAATTAGCCAAACTGTTGATTCATTATGTTGACAACTAGGATTTAGTCAATTACTACTGTGTGTGTAACTTTTAGCCCATTTTTATAAATGGTTTAATGTGTAAATTAATATTTTTGTGAAAGTTAAAAATTTAAAAAAAAATTAAATATACATGCCGTCACTATTTCATTCTTTTCACTTCCCCTCCACCCTACATAGTTGAGAGGCACGCGTACTTGTAGATTGAAAAGCACAGTATTAGAACAAGTACATAGAAGGTAAAGGAGTCGATGATTGGCTAAGGAAAACGTAATGTAAGATCATGTGACCCGGTACTGGGTTGAGGAAGGCGTGGAAAGTAGCTCACCATCCCCCTAGTCGATAACATTGCAAAGATTACCTAAAGTTGCATTTCTCTTTTGGTATCACACAGGTGGGCGAAGTGGTTTTTCTTGATTTTGTATTGAGAAAGACAAGGAAGAAGCAAAAAGAAAAAGGATTTGATTATTAGTGTGTGCCGTGTGTTCAAATTATTAAACAACAATTTTATGGAGCAGAAGCTTCTGACATGGTAGACATACATTTAATATGGGTAAGTCATCAAAATTTCATTATACAATTTCTTATGTTTTTTCTTCCTCCATTCATGTTTATGGAACATCCAACGGTGACGGTGTTTGGTGCTTAATTCATCGGCTTGACGTGCAATTCCATTCGGCATGGAAATTTAACGATTACCGAGCCCATTTGGTTATCGTGATAAACATATTGACGCGGTCAGTGCGGGCCATGTCTGGACGTGGACAATAAATTGACTCAAAAGTATAGTAAATAGTATACTACAGGCATTTTTGTGTCTTCATAATACATTTTATCCTCTCAAACACAAAATACAAGTCGTTGCGGTGACCTGGCAACCTACTTAACGGATAATAATTGTTTGTTGTATAACGTTATGCGAGGTGTATATGCAGCACATACATTATTTTCGTCTGGTATTGTGGTTGGAATCAACGTTGCTGGGTTAATTACTCTGAACAGTAAAAAGTTTAAGAAACAATTGCCCTCCATTTGATGTCAAATCTGAAATATGTAACAGAAACAACAGGTGTATTCATTATTTACGGCGAATGTGTGCGTGTGTGTGAGAGAGTCTATGAGTGTACAAATTATTCGCGATTGGGACGCAATGGGCCGATAATATCAACTTTGAACAACTTCACGTTACTATATAACCAAAAATGAGAATAATTTCATACATAAATAATTGACACCAAACAATGTCACCGTTGATGTTTGTTCCTGTAACTGTTATTGTCAACCTCGACTTCTTCCACTACTTCTTTGCCCTATTAACAATTCCAATCTCACAATTTTAGCACATTTTCTTTGGTAAAATTTTAGTATATTTCTGCTTAATTTGAGTGTATTATTTTAGGAGTAAATATTTGAATATTGAATTGCGGTTACTAGGGACGATAAAGTTGACAATTACTGAAATATTCGTGTCATTTCAAGATATGACAATTAGGAAAACAGCTTTTTTTTTTAAATGTAATTTGAAAAAAAAGTTATTAAAATTCCTGAAAGTTCACGTAGGTGTATTTCTGAGCTATATATTTTATTTCAACCTCACTTTGAAGGATACAAAAGTTGTTGCTTATAGCTTATTTTTAAGTGCGAATTGGTTGATCTAGTTTCCAAGGTTGGTCAGCCATGTTAATTGTAGTTCAATCGATTGATAAAGGGTAGGGTCATCAATGGACAGACAACCCATTGGCCTCGTTCATAGAAAAATTCAGCATCAACAACAATTTTTAAAAATCAATTTTGGTGCTAAAAATTAGAAATTGCCATCACGATTCATTGCCATTCATTTATCACGTAATTTTACATTATGAATGCATTGCACGCATGCAAACTTTTGGGGTTTTTGTTATTATTTTTCTCCTTGATATCAAAAACTTGTTGCTGTTTATTTAGTGAATTATAGTATAATGCAAGTGAGTTTTTTGAGTAATTTACGGATTTATGATTACATAGACAGTATGAGTAAAATTACAGGCAAGGCGACGAAGCCCAGATGCAGGAAATGGGTCCCACCCTTAAAAAAGTATTTTATTTGCTTTTAAGAAGAAATTAATCTTAGCTCTAAGAGATTCCACTTGTTTCAGGCAATTAAATTCGGTTCTTAAAATGAAAATCAAGCTCAGGTTTAAATAAAATTTTAAGTTGCAACATTTTATTAAAAGAAACTAGACTTACGAGGGGAACTCTCAAGGAACTTCTAGTGATTTTGGTGTTGACGTCATAACCACTAATGTAATAGTAGTTTACTTAGTCTATACATATATTTGTGATTTACTATGCATGTTAGCGATACTTGAGAAATACTGTAGCTACTTTGTAATATGAGTTATTTCATTATGGGTGACTGTGCATTGTTTGTTATGATGCCATTGCCATAATTCGTAGGCGATTGCAAAATATCATGAAATCTGAATTAACATCATTTCGATAGAATTTATTTTATGAATTCAAACACACTGTGGTTTCTATGAAAAATTCGTGAAAATATTTCATGTGCCTGTGTGAAACTTAATTGGAAAAGAGTTATAAATGATTCTTTGTTACAATCCTGTTAGACAGTGCAACTTTTGTGACATTTTGACTTGTACCAGTTCTATTTCTGCTTTTTTATTGTTTTCTTTAAAGAACATATGGGCCAACTTTGCATAAGATGACTTCTCTAGTGGTTAAGTGGTCATTTAAAATTTGCATAAAAAATATTTAATATTTTATAAAACAGATGTGTAACTTGTATTTATTTAAAAAATGATGAAAAAGGTACAAATATGAATCAAGAGTGAAATTTCATGGGAAAAACATTTTCGGTGGCCAACTTTGCATATTAATATTGAATGCGTCACTAGGATTACTAGGTTAAGTCAAAGGCTAACAAGGTTTAAGCATTTAAATCATGACTATTTTATTATAATTTTCCAGTATAATATTAAGAAAAAAAACTATATATACCGGTATTAGACAAGAATTAAGTTGTGTATGATCGTGATTTAAGATTTTAATTGGAGGTCGTGAAGCTTTATTTTTGTCTTTAAATGCTGTCTAAAAATGACGTTTGATTTTCCTTAACATTTGATTGTCTTCCGGTTCGTGATTTACTTTTGCGGCCGATGACGCTATTTATAATATACCTCTCTATTGATAATATATTTTGGCAACTTATCAACACCTTCCATCTACTGTATATGTGAAATGCCAAATACCGTTTATCTTTTACTTATTTGATAATTTAGATTGGCTGATTTATCATTTAAGAAGAAAGTTATTTGCCCTCTCTTTTTATAGTTGCAATCTGTTTCCGTATTATTGTCTTCTTTTAATTATTATCGATAACAATTAGAACAGTCTTGTACTTTAAATAAATGGGGAAAATGTCCTCCTAGGTGGACATTTCCGCTAGAATTTTAATGACAATTAATGTGTGACTTGTTATTGTATGCAATCTATATGATAATTTAATATTTAAATTTAAGAGAAGCAAAATCGACCTCAGATGGACCCATCGAAGCGTAATCTCGACCCATTGTCCTACATTTTTAATATGAGAAAAGAAGCATTCTATATTTCGATTTAATAATTATTGTTTTACAATTAACTTGTACAGTAATTCGGTCAGCATTAATAACCGGATTGTGGGTTAATTAAAACGAAGATCTTCACTTGTCCAAATAAGACTATGGTCGACTTAGTCGTCCATCCGCGTTGGCCTTGTTTAAATGTTTCCTAATGACCAAATTTCAATAAGGGTATTTATTCATGGCCAACGTTAAAACTGACTATTTTTGTATTAGGGTGGGATGAGGGCATTCATTCATATTTTTTCTTTTAAGTTTATTTGCGAAATGTCAGAAGTTAGCACATTTTAAATATGTTAGCCAATTTTAAGTATTGGTTTTTTTTTATTGACGTGAATAAATTGCGAAACAAAATTGCAATTAATATTTATCATATTTTAATTTGATTTTTTATGTACAGTATAATATTATATTGTTGATTTATAAACGGCCTTAACATTTAATTCAGGGCAATTGGGTACTTTTAGTTTCATGTGTTGTAAACTCCTTCAACTCTGACAGGTTAATTTCATTATTTTTTCCTGTCTGATAGAAAAACTGATAGAAGTGAGCTGGTGGGCGTTGACGCGTTTCAATTTCATTTCACTTCTTTGTAAAAATTAACCGTTAACAATTTAACATGCTTGTTGTTTGGTCACTTTAAGAGAGAGACTCCATTTAATACCATTTTTAGACAATTGTCCAAAGATGCTAATCTTTAGTACCTTTTATATTAGGCGTGTCATTGGTGAGTAATTAGTATGGAAAACGTGAAGTAAATGTCATAAAAGTGACAGCACGGGGTGTGGTTCCCAGTTTTAAGAGAAAAAAATTAAAAAGGGTACAAGTGGGCGGGTGGAAAACTTGAAGGAAAACACATATTGATGCCTACCTACACTTTTACTCAAGTACTTGTTTTAACTTAATTTTTGGAAATAAGTAGTTGAATAAATGGAATTTTTTAGGTAGGAAAACTTCAGGCGTTGTACAGTATATTGGAATGCACAGTATATACAGCAGATGCTTGCTAATTTCAAAATATTGCCCACAAGCTTTATTTAAACCACCAAATTATGTGCTTATGAACCTAGTTGGACTTTAGAGTCCTAATTGTTCAATTTATTAATTAAAAATCAGGTTAAATAGCTTGAAATAAATTTTAATAAGACCAAATTTATTGTTTTTTTTCTAACAAATATGGGCTCTTAAAATCCCATTGAAGCTTTCTAAGCATTAAAGTTATTCAAAAGTTAGATTATGTTTTAAGATTTAATGAAAACTGTTATTTTATAAAATGCCAAAACTTAGTTCAAAGAATTTGTTTGTAAGAAGTGAATTAAATTCTGTTTTGCCGCATGAGGTCCGTTGATGGAAAAAAGTTCCTTAAAGCAGTGCATTTTGACTAGATTAGTAAAAACAGTAAAGTAATAAATCACTGCTTGTATTTTTGTGTGTGTAAAATGGGAAATGTCCTACAAATGATTAATATATGGACTTGGAAATGAAGTGAAAGGTGAAAACTACAATGAAATGGGACAATAGAATCCTCTGTATTAAGTTTTTGGGAGGGGAGTGGGAAAAGGGGAAGGGGAGAAAGTTATTTTGACTGTCTGAGTTTTGTTTCTTCTCTCCAGCCCACCCTTCTTCTCCTATCCACCCATTACGAAAACAATCGTCTTCTTATATTTGAAGATAATAGGGAGAGAGCAAGGTGTTTGTTGGTGCTGATACTGGTTCTCCTGGGTGTTGTTATGCAAATGAGATAAGCGGGTCAGGGTGGTCGGTTGATAATTTATACACTTACACTTTTGACTATTAATTACTGTAAGTAGCTAAAGTGAAATCCAATGTAAAAAATGAGACTTGAATTGTAATGCTTGAGATAGCTGTTTTATCTTCTTATGGCTTTCTAATACGGCAATTTAGATAGCATACGTACTTAAATAATTAAACTTTTTGCAGGTGGGAAGAATTTTATTGTAGTCATTTAATAAAAATACTTTTTTTTTGTTAGAGTATCACACTATAAAAGCATTGACTATGTTGACCAAAATAGTAAGAGCTCACTGAAGTTTTTATGCCATTAAAATGAAATTGTTAGTTAGCTATTGGTTCCTTTGGGAGGTTCTGGGAATTATACGAAGGAGCCATAAAATTTAACAAATTGTGAACAATATTTTAAACTTACTATCGACACTTCTACATTAATTGTTTGTAAAATATTTAGCAAGTTACACAATATTTTAATGCAATTTCTGTACTCCAAAAGTGATAATTTTTAAAATAAATGTTTATATTTTCGGTCATTACTGTATAATATAAGTATGAAAGAACCTGAAGGACGTTAAAATAATTTTTTTTTTCAAATCTTGTATACAACTCTGAATGGCTGTTATTTATTTAGTTTTTCTTGAAAGGGAGAAACGCCTTCATATCGTAGAGTATGTTATCCACCTACGAAACGGATATTAGTTGCTAACTAAACTTTCGTCATTGTCATATAACGACCATTTAAAATGTTAAAAAGTGGTTTTATTACATGCTGCAATTTATAATATTATGCTGAATAGACAAATTACCGATTGACTTTTATGGCTGAAACTGCTGGAAACACCTGTAAAGGTTGAAGTAGATGTCAAAATTTAAAAATTCCAATGTTGGGAAAACTGTTTTTAGTTTTTTTTCTTAAAAATACTTTGGAGAGGGTAGGAGCGGGTTTAAAAAACTGCATAAAGCAGTTGTATAAATCTTCCAATTTTTAATTTATTTTTACGAATAACCAGAAGGCTGAAAACTAAGTTTTTACTCAGTTATGTTTAATTTAAAATTTATAATGTCTAGAAATTATTTAATTTGCATTAAATTAGTCTAAAATGTCGGATTTACCATTTTTCTTAGAAAATGTTTTATCGCTTTCTTTATAAGCATTTTTATTAGTTATTTTAGTAGAAAGTTAAAAATTGACGTAATAAATAAAACGAACGCCAGGTAGCGTATTACTTAAATCTTCTTGAAATGAAATCATGGACTTCCTGATTTTGTAAGAAAAAAAGTGGCTTTTTCAATGCTAAGTATAATAAATTTATATGACTCCCCCTACTCAATTAACAGAAGCTTCGGAATTGAGATACCCTGGTTTATCACTTATTTGTATTAAGTTTTTTTTTTTTTGAGTTAGGAATTTTTAGTCCAGGGCCATAGTTGAGGAAGATGCTCATAGCAAGGTTACTACGAACAATTAACATCCGCCCGACAAATAATAAAAGGAATAGCGGTTATTATTAATAATTTTTAAACAATGATCCTTGGAAGATACGCCCACACTGTCATTTCAACATAATTTAGCTGAATCTGCAAGTACAGTTAAGTTTAGTTAGTCGTGGGAAAGTGCTATTTAGTATTGTTTTTATAGGCAGTAGTGTTTAACCTTACCTAAATAAGCAAATGTAAATTTGATCGACTGATTTTGAGGTCAAGATGATTCGTCAGATATTGCATTAATAGCTATGTTGTTTTATTTACTTTGCAAAGGCGTAACAAAAGCATAGCAACACTAAGTCTCAACGTATGGCTCGCGAGTAGCTTAGGAACTCAAATAACAAGAATTTTGTGTGTGACTAATTTGACCAACTGGCCTTATTTTAATTTTTGCATTATTTTGGTTTACAAATAAATAGAGGAAGTGGTCAAGTTAATTTTGTAATTTACATGGTTTACTTTCAGCTGAATCCTCTTTTTTTCTACTTTTTTTTTTAATTTACAAACGTTTTGATAGAAGGTTTTTTTAGTAAATGGTGTAATTTGAAATTGTTATTTACTGGACTGAATAAATTTCTATAAAAAAGTGCTATAGTGTTTTAAGTTAGCTGAGAGAAATGATGAAATTGTGTTTCATGGTTTTATTAATCTAATAGCAATTTGATATTTAGCCTACATATTTAGCTTTTGTTTTTACTACAAACAACTCAGTCAGCCTTAACTGAAATGTATTTTGTGCTAATTAATTGTGTGGTGAGAAATGAGCACTAATGAAATTGAGGAAGCGTCAGTTATTGTCTGTTCAAGTGCTTCCTGTCATCTCAAAAAGATCTCGGTATTCTTTTTTAATAGGGGAAAAATTTAAGCTATAAAGATTAGTTCTATTATTTAACATTGTTAAATTTGATCATTGAAGGTTTTTTTAACATTAAAGGAAATGTAATTCTACTTTACGTTAATGCGTGCACTTTTAACAGGTATTTTAAAGACATAAATCTCTTATACAAATGCATTATTTTCTTTTTAATGGTCACATGTTTGCTAAAATGTTTTTGTGAAATATCATTTTACTGTTTGTGTGTAATGAACATTTTTACCACAAATATGTTTCAGATAGAAATTTGATTCTTTAAAAATTACACTTAAAATACGAATACATTTGATAAATTCGACCCTGTAAACGATGATGTAAAGTTAAATTACATATAAATGATGTAATTTAGTAATAACTAATAAAGCCTACACTATTGTTAAAGTATTAAATAGCTTTTTATAATATTTTTTATAATGTTAAAGCTGTTAATACTCAAGGAAGCAATTTTCTCTCCTTATGTGAAAATCTGTGGAAAGAATTTATGAATTGTTATTATATTTCCATGCTATTTTAGCATTGTGTATTCTGATTAGCATAACTTTGAACGTTTTATCAAGCTAGAAAGCCTCCTGCTAAAGAAAATAATATCTATCAATAAATTGTGCTTTGTGTTGCTAAAGTGGCCGTTTACATTGCATAAGCTATAATTTAAGATGCTGAGATGCTTCTTCAATTGCCTCTTTCTTTTTTTTTTAATTTTTGGAGCTGAGCTATAATAATAATAAATGCAGCTTTTCTAAATATAAAACTTAGATATTACACGAGAAACTCTTATTACTCGTTGGATCTTGTGGTCGAGACTTTTATGTAGATAATTCTGATGGATGACACACCTGTTTTAAATTTTTTTTTATTTTGAGGTTTTTAATGCTACTTAATTGGTCACTACAGGTTTACCAAATGATGTACACTTATGCTTTTTTAAAGCATTTTTTAAATTATTTTTTTAGTACAATTTAACTCATATAGTTTTATTTTTGCAATTTTAAGCGCAGTTTGTTTTTAGTTTTCATTTAATGAAGTCTTTATATAATGAATATTGTATTGACAATTATATTGATTAATTATAGTTATTATTGCATCCGGCTCTGCCTCGTGCCATTGACTGTTTAATATGATTAGTTGGCAAGTGTTAACTTTTTAATTGGTTTTACTTTATTTCTATGTGTAGGCTGATACGGTACTCACACTAATTTGAGTAATTTCTCAATCCTCTTCAGTTATGTATCATTCAATAAATAATCAACTTGCCAACGTTTTAACTTCTACATTTTAACAAGAAACATGATCTTGACCCATTAAAAAAATGTTAAGAAAAATCAATTACTAGTGTACAAGGTATAGGCGCTCCCTTCACGTTTAACTATTGGTGGGCGTAAATTATATACGCCAAGCCCACTTCTAACAATACACGAAATGCACACAAAAATTAAAAGTATTTCAACATTAATTCTAGTTAACCTTAATATTTAGCAACTTTTAAATATAACTAAATAAAACAATTAAATACTTTAAAAATTACCACATTATGCGTTGAAAATTAATTTTACAATGGATTATGTTGATTAATTTTGTGTATTTTTTGCTAACTGTGAATAGTTTAATTATTTAGTGGTGCAGTAACTTTCTAAATAAAAAAAGATGCTGTTTTGGTGTTTTTTGTTGCAATTGGGGAGTAGATAAAAATAATTTAAAATGCGTAAAATTATGTCGCTATGTGAAGTACATTTTTTGTTGCTTTTTTTACGTGAAAAAGGGTAAAAAACTAAAAACATTGAACGAAAATGAGCTCAAAACATAAAAATAGCTGAAGAATTTTTTGTTGGTTGTTGTTGAATAGATGAATGATTGATATAAACCACATCAATGTATTCGCAATAATAAGTGGATAAAATAAGCTTGTTTGAAGAATTTTATTTGTTATAAACTAGAAATTGTGTGTCATTACGAAGTTAAGTTATTCTAATGGAGAACTTTTTTGTTGAATAATTGAGGCATTTTTTTTAGCATTCAAAAGCAACTCTTGTCTAAAAAGTCAATTTTTTAAGAAGATTAAATAAATTGTTGTGCATCTTTCATTGCACTTTTTGGCTTTTTTTTTTTAAAGTGACATGGAATTTCGAACTTACTATAGGATGTATTTTTTAAATTACAAAATATTTAGTGAAAACGACTAAATGCTGGCTTTGAAATGAAACCATCGTAATCGATTTAGAATTTTTTTTAAACAAAAAATAATTAAAATATATACTGTACATATGAGTAAATTGAAAATGTAAAGGCCAAAAACTACCTTATTACTTTTTTTTTCCTAACTTTATTTTGTGAGTATTTTTCTTCCTACATTTATGTACATTACACAAACACGAGAAGTATGTATGAAAATTATAAAAACGTGATATATTTGCATGTATGGTGGTTAATTTTTTCCTGAATAAACTACTATATGATTTATTTGGAAAAGAGTTAACATGTTTGTTTTTTTTTACAAACGTGGCCTGGGTATTTTTTCACACAATAATAATAACGATAATAAAAAATAATAATAACGTGGAAACACTTTCGCTTATTTTCATACATGTTTAAATTAACAATTCCAAATAGTGGCTTGAAAAGGACCATAGATAAGAGCAGCTTCTTAGACTTAATATGTAGACTTGAAAATACAAAGATATATGGGAAGAATAACAAAAAATAGTTGAGGATTCATATAGCACGGAAGAACTGAGCTGAGGAGAGATTAAAATGTGAATGAACCACAAAAAATGTTTGTGTATGCGAGTTTTACCAAGTGTAAAATTAAATAAAAATGCTCAAAGGAAAAGCTACAGTATGTGTGGGTTGAAAGTTCACGCAAGATGAATCTCAATCCGCAGTAGCCAATCAAATGTTTTCAACAAAATTTTAAATTTTTTTTTACTTAAATAGGCTTTTTCTTTACTTTCTTTCATTCTTAATTCAATGACGACTTATTTACCATGTTTTTTTTCTATTTTATTCAGCCACAATGATGCCGGTGTTGGGCTTAATCGTATGGATATTAACATGGACTACTGTAAGTACATTTTTTAAATTGTTTATTTTTTAGTGTATAGGATGTTTTAATTGTGGCATGACCATAACTTAGTTTGATAACGGTTGTCAACCTTTGGCTACATACATATTGATCGGAACATACGAATAATTTACGTTAATTTTAGAAAATTCAATTGCAATTTTACAATTGTTCGATATATTTTTTAACTATATATACATCTACGTGTACAATGTACATTTGCATTTTTTAGCACATTTCAGAAATTGTTTTGTTACTTTATTTTGTTTAAATATACACGTTTTTATGACTTCTGTCTGCTTTGACTTGCCAATGAGTTCGCGTAGCCATAGGTTGATAACCATCGTTTTAATGCATTGAATATTATAGTGAACTTGTTTTGATTATTGGCAATTGTTATTTCCGTTTCAATACAATTTACAAGCGCTTAATGAACATACTTGTTCACAGTTCCATACAATTTTCTTTCAACTTCAAAAAAAATCTTAACCATTTTTGCATTGTTGCAGATGAAACCGCATAATTATTAAACCCCATTATGTAACTCCTTTTCTCTCACAGAATTTGATCAAACATTTAATTATTGTTAGGCGTTGAATGGGTTAATCTCTTTTTTATTTTAGTCAACGGAAATTGCTACTGGTACTATTGCCTCTTTTAAGAGTACAATTGCATCGATTGTGTGGACTGCTCTTGAATAAATTCCCAAAACAATTTAAATTATCTCGGATAACTTGTTTGAATTTCCGAATGAGATGTTGTCAGTAATGTTTTTTTTTCTTTTTATTTAATGGAAAACCAGATTATAAATCTAAAGCATTTTTCTAATGTTTTGCATGACCGTTGTGAGCGCCACTGGCGGCCAGCGTTATATAATCAAATATTTTAAAAACAAAAAAGATACGAAGAATGTTAAGTTGTACTTGTTTTTTTTTATTTTCTTCATATTTCCACCTGTGTTTGACGATATAGCTAACAATGAATTTTATTCAAATGAAGGGTTTGTTGATCTTTTTTGTGTGTGTGCGTGTAAGCTCACGTCTTATGTGTTAAGAGCGAGCAAACAAGTTTCGTATAATGTTTTCCAATGCTCATGTAACTTTTTTCATAATATTTTACATACTTAAAATGACCACCACCTCTTCTCTCGGTGTACAGTTTATTATATTCATCATATCACTAACTCTTAGAAAGCAACTAAAATGCCTTCCTTGACTTTAATACATACATGGTCACTGCCCTCACAACAAAAAATAGAAATACTTTACGGTTTACACTAAAATTGTGCTTCACAACCTTTTTAACTATAAAGTATATACAGTACTCTTTGGAAGTCCATATAGAAAATTCGGTCTCGTCAACGTTGTATAATAAGAATTTGCTAATTTTTAGTGCTTTTTTCCTGTTTTATTGCTTTTTTGGGGGGTAGTTTTAGTGTTTTTTGTTATTTTTTTAGTTCATTTTTTACCGTGTTAGATTTTATCTTTTTTTTTTCTTTTTCCAAGTTTTAGTACTTTTTTGGTTGCAATGTTTAAAATTTTTCAAGTTTTTAACGAATTAATAGTTATTTTTGCTTAATTTGAGTACTGTTTAATTAAAACTAACATAAAGAATTTCTGAAATTTTATTGTTTATCATTTTGAACTTTTTAATTAGTCACTGTTTTTGTTTTTGCCAGTACATTACGTGGTACGCGAACCTCCGAATTGAAAACCGAAAATTGACATTAAAGCATCTTTATAATGCGTGTGTGTATAAATAATAAAATTTACTACTGTACTCTAAAGGTATATGAAGGGTTGATAAAAGTTGAAGTTTATGTGTAGCTAGAGTAGTATTCTGTCAGTTGTTACCTATGAATACAGTATGTGTGCTATTAAATGAGAGAAATTTTATTATTATTTAAAACTTCCTATCCAGTCGTTTGTCACGCCAAAGGGCAACCAAAAGATGATGCTGGTTTTTTTTTTTTGAGGGGATGGGTGGCGTGCTGAGTGTTTTCCCTCAAGTCATACATTAAATGTACTGCACACTGTTGGCAGTTCATGTCTGGCTGTAAAATGTATATGTTTGGGAGGGAATTGTATTGTCTTCCGCAGACGTTGAACCACCTTAGACCCCTTTGCAGGTTCAAGTTTATAAAACTTTATACTCTAATTGAAAATTTTAATTTGACTTTTTGGATATAAAGGATGTCAAAAACCAGCATACATCATAAACAGCATACCAGTAAAATGCAATTAAATTCAGTTAATTAATGTTTAATTATACTGCAATTAACTATAATTTTAATTGCTGTCATTGATTTACCTAAGCTCAATCAATCACGCTGATTTTAATAGCAGAAGAAAAAAATTGTTATTTTTATTAATTAACTTTTATAACATTGGTAGTACTGTACTTGAACCACGTAATGCGATTAACGTAAGTGGTTGTCAACCTTGGTCTGATGTTTCTTTATTTTATTTGCATTTTTGACAAAATATTATAAATTATAACTTCATTCAGGTCTCCTACGTGCGCTCTCGTCATTCACGTTGACATTCACTATTTTGTAATAATTCATTTTTTATTTGATCGCCTAATTGCAGGTTTGTTATAAATCAATTTACACGTTTTGCATACTTGATATTAATATTTCATGAGAACATGTTAGTCATTCTGCAATTAAAAGCAACATAACATGACCTTGCTGAAGTTTTATAACAATAAGTCACCGTTAAAATGTTGCTAGGTATACTGTATGTCTTTTATCACACGAATGAGGAAATTGTATTAAGGAAAATTACTTAGCTGAAAAGTTTAGAAGTTGCAGTGTACATTTTAATGAAGTATTGCTTTTTTATTTTTATATACATTATATTGAAAGTTGATACGTCATAGAGAAAAAACGTAAACTGAACATAGTGTTTGTTCCTTTTGCGGAGCTTTGAATTGCTTTGATTATGATTTGCGCACATTTTTTTTTATTATTATAAAACAATCATAATGAGTGAACAATGAAAACGACTGTTTTGTATGAGTATTTTGCTCACCTGTTGAGAGCAAGTGAATGGAACTCGTTAGTACTTAGCGCCCCACACACTCAACCTTGTACATGCTTTATTATTGAGGGGCATTGCTTTTTACCTCCGGGCCTTAAAACTTCCCTAATTGATGTTGATGCTCTCTCGATCAGTTTTTTAATTTTTTTTTCACTAAAAAACATGTTAGAAATTTCCTTCAATAAAATTTTAAACTTTCACTTAATGTTATATCCATCCTTTCATTTTATTGATCTTATGGTGTAATATAATAATGGAGCTGGGTGACGAATTTTAGCCATAAAAGTTTGACTACGCGTAACACGTTTATGGCTTTACTTATTTTTATTGATCTAAAAAAATTAATGAATACTTGAGCTAAGACTTAATTAGGGGTGGAATGCAGACGATCAGCTCAATTTTACCTGGGCGCAAACATTTTAGTTACTAATTGTCAAAATACGTTTTTTAACAGTTTTGCTTACTATTTACTAAAAGTTACGAGCTTGAGATCTAAAACGGTAATACCAATTTTAGCTTTCAGGCATTAAGATTTGGCTAAATTCTGGTTGTTATACCCAAAGCCGCTTATTGCTTTTTAATTTAAAAGAATAATAAATTGGAGACAGGACGCAGACCCCCTGGGCTACTCTTATATGATAATCAATGGCTTTTTTTTGTTTTGGCTAAATAGTTGCATGTCGTAAAAACTGTTTAATTAATTTACTAGTGAAAGTTGACCACTACACTATATCATTGACCGTTCAAAATCAAATGCACCCTTGTAAAACACAATTGGGGAAAGGGGAGGGCAACGAAAAGATGTTAACCACCAAATATTGTATGAAAGGCATCCCAGTGTGTTTTAAAGTGGAATTACCTCTTTTACAATTTCAGCCATCAATATTAGCCTTATACATGTTATTAAACTTTTACTAAAACTTCGTTTCTTTTTTTTAATTTACCGGTATACTGTATATTATTTTTGTATAAATACAGTTCGTTAAGTTTGTAGTTAATATTAAGCGAACAACTCTCCGTTTTATCTTTTAAATTTTTTTTACCTTGTAAAATGGTAAAGAGGGAGAGGTGAAACAGAAGAAACAACTTCCGGTAAAATTATAGTTTATAAATAGATGCATTTCGAATAAATTTAACATTATCTCTTTTTTGATTTTATTATTTGAGCTGGTCTTTTACATAAAAAAATATTATCTAATCTTCTTGTTAAACTGGTTATGTTTTTCCAGAGAGACTGTGGGATAACAAATTGCCCTCTTAAAATTACATGGCCAAAGTAATTTTCTATGAAAGGAGACACCTTTTGTTATGTGGGGACGGTGTTTAATCTTATTACTCAGGGGAATCAATTGGGGCAGAAAATGTTCAAATGTTGAAGGTCAAGGAAATTGGGGTATAAAAAAATTAAGAAAGAAAAAAGTAGGGAAAAAAGGGATAGATGTATAACTTATTATTGTATATTGTGTAAGTTAGCCAAGGAGAAAGGAAAATATTTTTTCTTGTAATGGAGAAGAGTGAGAAGGGGTATTTTTACGATTTTAACGCGCTGCTTCAGTGTAATTTTTACTTGAGCGTAAATCACTTTTGTATTATACGGAGAAGTCGGCTGCTAGTGGAGTCACCAAAACACTTAAATTCGTCGCGTCTAAACAACTACAAGGATAATCTTTCATAAACTACATAAAAAATGCCCCATCACATAACTTAAACCTTTTAAGCTTTCAATCGGTATTCTTTTCTTAAGGGAGCAGCTCATGGATAAACGTCTTGGCACATTATTACCAATTTTACACTGTTTTTTTCACATTTAGACAATTTTACGCGATTGGTCTTAGTACGATTTTTTTTACTTTGGTATCAATCTTTAATTTTATTTTATTAGTACTGTATTGTCATATTATTGTAATTATTTTTTTTTATAACTAAATTTATTCAGCGCATAGTAAGAATGTCTGCACTGTTTTGGGTATCACTAGTCTAGACTGTCAGAACCTACAATGAGGGATAAGCAGCTTTGGTTTCAAATTTAAACATAAAAACAAGGATGAAAAAGATGGATCAGTGCTTTTGTATACTAATTTTAAGGAGCACTCAGGTGCTTGAAATCATCTTTCCTCTCTTTTCTTAGTAAATTTCTTCCTTTAAAACATTTTTTTATTCTTTTTTACTAGAAATAATTTTTTAACGAAAAAAATGAGTTATTTTTTCTGTGGTAATCCTTTCTTCACGAAAACTTAAAACTCATAGCATGAACATCAAAGTTATTCATGTCCAAAGTTGAAATGTGGGGATCTCAGGTGTTAAAAAACGCTTTTTTAAAGAGGAATTTTAAAAGTTGCATCACTTAGGATGAAAAGAGAGGGTTGAACTCCCGACATCTGTCAGCACCAAAGTGAGAGTTGGTGTTTCAGGATTTTTATACGAACTTTCACTTTTTAATTGGATGATTTTTTGTTGTTGTTGCAATGTTACATTGTCTGCGGTGCAATTTTTGATGGAATAGGCGACACAACAACTCAACAAGGAAAATTCGAATGAATGTAATCATTTTTTTTTACTTTTTTGGGAGGAGCTTAAATTTTTACCCCGGTGGTAAAGTTGATATTGAACATTTGTTTAAATTATTTGAATTTTTTTCTATCTTGTTTTTTCTTGCTTTTCGTCACAATAATACTGTAAACTGAAGTATCCCGCTGATTTTACAACGGAACTTTCACTTTTTTAGATAAAGCTTGAATGACCTTAAGATTAATCAATTCGATTACATTGTGTCTTGTTTTTGGTATGTAAGAATATCCAGTAATTTTTATAGCAAAAAAAACATTGGCATGCAGTCAACGGAGGATGCAGGGGTTTACCTGTACTTGGGTCTTAAAGTTATAGGGATTTTTTTTATTTGCATTTTAAAAAAAGGAAATTTAAACACTTGAAGGCGAACCTAGGCACTTAGGCCCCAAGGCTCAATGGCAAAGTAATAAAACAAAGCATTTGAAGTTGTTTGCTTTAATTTTAATTTTCTCATGTTATTTCAAAAAGCCATCCAACCAAATGTAACCTATAATTAGCTAAATGATCCACCTTTTTTCTTCCTTCCATTGTATTTTTTACCTTAAAAAAGTGAAATTAAGGTACCTTACTTAACCTTTAAATGTTAGTTTTTTAAGAAACTTTTTTTTTATCTTCCCATTTTTGTTTCACTCAGCTACAGACTGTGATTTCAAGTTCACAGGATATTTCTCGACCCTTCAAAATGCTGAAAAGTGAAAGTGACACTAGAATGATTGTGTAGGAGGAAATTGAGGTTGTTTTTGTTTGAACTTTTTAAACAAGAAAAAAATGAGATTTAAAATAGAGGGGTAAACATACATTCGTCTTACATATGTTGGAAGTTGAGCATTATTATTTTTTTCATTTAAAAACATAGAATACTAAAGTGACCTTTTACTCCTCCCACTTCATCAGGAGAATCTTACTTTCATCCTTAGTGAGTTTTTTTCATCCCTGTCTTCCATGCATAATAATTACCTGGTGCTGTCATCCGGTCTGCGATGGTCCATGCTTAACCAGATGGAGAATAGGCCAAGTACAAGTTTAGCATCAGACTAAAAAAATTACAATAGCTGTTTTGCGTTTTAAATGATTTACTTTAGATATTGTAGGTTGGTGCAATTATATTTTTAATTTCAGAGTTATTAATTAACTCGCTCATCTATTAAGGTCATCTGAACTTTGATATGAATCTACCGGTATTCTAGTGGGATGTAAAAGATTTATTTGTGGTTTGAATTTAACGCATGAGTTCATGTTCCCTTGAAAAGTTTCAAATGATGGAGGTATCACACTACAGCAACTTTGATGAGTTCCCTGGTGAAGTTTTGAATATTTTTTTAGATTTATATTTAAGAATTTATAAAAAAAATGCGCCATCTGATTTATTGGGAAATACTGTGTAATTGTCATCTTTTTTTTTATTTTCTACTAAACGAACTACAGAATAAATACTCGTAAAGGTTCATAACTTTAAGCATCAAATTTAGCTATGCTGAGACAATGTAATCAATATTTGGTTTTTTTTTTTAATTAAAGTTTCGTGCCAAATCTAGTTTATTGAAAAACATACAGTACAGTATATCGGGTTTAGAAATACAAGTTTTGTGTCTTGTTTAAAGTTAATTTAGTTTTTAAGCGACCAATTTAATTATTAAAATAAAAATTTGCATCTTAAAAGTTAAGTCAGTATGATTTACGGTTGTTAATTGAAGAAAAACGATGACCAGTTTTGAAGAAACATTTCAGTCCTAACCTGTGCCACATAAAAAAGTAAATTCTTTAGTTTACGTATACAGGACAGTATCTATCAACTGTTAACATCATATTAAATTGTCTTAAATTGTGCACATATTTGTAGATGATCTCAATAATTTTGAACTGAGCTGAATGAAAAGACGGGGCGGGGGAGTATCTCTTTAAAGAAAAACAATTACCAGCAAAATTTTCTTTTCAAATCAGCTGGGTGGTTTGTATTATGAGCAACAGCGTCTGGATTTTGATAGTCTAAATATACTACAGATCTGCTCCATTGTATGATTTAAATGTTTGCCCTCATTTTGCCATTATAAAATTTACTCTCTAGAAATAATAATAAAAAAACCGTATCTGTTTATGACGGTGAAAAGAAAAAAGTGGGTGTTTTTGGTTTCATCTGCAACTGTAAAGTAAGTTGCTTTGCAAATAGGTCACCTAGAAAATAATAACTGTATATAAATTTTACTACCCCTTTTCTTTTAAGTTAGTTGCAAACCTAATTTTTACCTGCATGTACACGTGTGAGAATATTAAGCAACAATACACAATAATTTATTATTGTCTTTCCAATTATTTTCTTTTAAAAATAAATGTTGATGAATGAAACCTGCATTTTGTTATACTGCACCGGTACTAATATTTTATTTTAACGATGTTTTTTTTCTAGGTGAGGTGTCAGTTTGGTACCCACGGCATAGGCCTGCCCAGGGAAATATTTATTTTAAATTTAGAAGACGGGTTTTTTGCTTGTCAAGTCAACGAGTCAGTTGAAATTTTGCAAATATTTGAATTAACCAAATTATGCGATGGTCACCCTCAGTGTTTTAGAGGGTCAGACGAATTGAGGGAAGAGCTTAAATGCACTGGTTAGTAACCGTTCTAGCAAATTAATAAGTTACTGGTTGTTATCAATAGTGTGCTCTTAAGTTATTAACTACAAAAATTTTGCTTATAAATTTTGAATAATAAACATGCCGCTAAATTCATTAAACTGAGAGCATTGATAACCGACTAGAACCATTAATCAAAGAAGTTCTAATGTACTTAAATGTTTATTTAACAAAATTGCAGCCAGTTGTGAACCACCTTGTCAAAATGGAGTGTGTCTGGATGACCAGTGCCATTGCAACGACGGCTTTGGAGGTTGCTCATGTGAAACTCCAGGTAAAATAAACAAAACATCAATTTTAGTTCCTGGATCGTCAGTAAGTGTTAAAAACTTAAAATGTTAGGACGATATTGTTGCACTTTGATGTCAGTAGTGTATGTAAATAACTAAATATTCAAGGTGCCAATGTACTAAATTAAAATCAGCCTTGTCACTGTGTTCAAATTTTGTGATATTGTCACAGTAGGTTTTAGCCTTAATTTATTTTCTCGTTAAGTTGTTTACAAATCTTTGCTTGAACAGTTTTCTATTGAAGTTATAAAAATGGTGTAAAAATGTTTATTTTACAGACGAGAACGAATGCAAATATCGTCCCTGTGATGTGTTTGCCCATTGTACAAATACGTTGGGCAGTTTTTATTGCAGTTGTTTACCTGGTTATGAGGGAAACGGCTTTGAATGCAAAGGTACAGTGTTGTACACCCATTTTAACTATTTGTTGTTTTTTTTTTTTTTTAACAAAAAATTGCATAGATGGAGAGGAGGTCAGTGAACAATTTCTTTTTTAAAATTGACATTATGCTATTTAATTATGTAGATATTAACGAGTGCGAAGTCCCAGAACTAGCTGCCAAATGTGTTCGCAACGCTGAATGTTGCAACGTCCCCGCCAGTTATATTTGCAATTGCAGCGCCGGTTTTCAAGGCAATGGATTCGAGGAATGCCGAGGTAACACGGCTATAAGATTTTTTTTATTTTCAATTTTACACTGTATAAACTTTATATTCTTTTATTTGTTAGATATCGACGAGTGCCAAAAACCAAACAGCTGTGGTCAAAGAGCTTACTGCACAAACACTGAAGGAAGTTACACCTGCCAGTGCTTACCTGGATATACGGGCAATCCTCTTGTAGGATGTCACGGTAAAAACGATTACTTTGCACAATTAAACTGTTTAGCAAAAAATTTTAATGTTAACTCAAATGTTTAATAATTTTAATGTTAAAATTTTAATGTTTAGATTTTGACGAATGCTCTGCAAATGTATGTGGCTCTGGCGCCATTTGTAATAACACAGAAGGGAGCTACAAATGTTCGTGTCCGTATGGTTATCATGGCGATCCATATTCTCCCAGTGGATGCGTTGATGTGAACGAATGTCAGCAGAGGGATCCAAGTGTATGTGGCGTTAGGGCCAGTTGTAGGAATTTACTCGGATCATTCGAATGTAGCTGTCTTCCTGGATTTACTGGAAATCCTCGTGTTGCATGCGAAGGTAAACTGATTTAATCGCATTTAATAATTATTTAAATATGTTATTAATATGACATTGTTTATTTTATTTTAATAGATATTTCTGAATGTGATCGACCTGGGATGTGTGGACCAAATGCTGGTTGTCACAACACAGAAGGCAGTTACATTTGCCGTTGCTTTGATGGATTTCAGGGAGATGCTTACAAGCATTGTGACAGTATGTTCAATCTCTATTCTATACAGTTCTCAACATGCTTAATTTTGGACTAATTAATTTCAGATATTAACGAATGTTTGCAACCGGGTGTATGTGGAAGTTACGCAGCTTGTGAAGACAGTCCAGGCAGCTACTTTTGTAGATGTATATCTGGCTATGAGGGCAACCCACTTACTGGTTGTACAAGTAAGTATTTTGATGTGTGCCGCATTTTATTATTTATGTTACTAGCGGTAACCTTGTATTTTTAAGATATCGACGAATGCAAAACAAATCCATGTGGAGTTAACAGCGATTGTCATGATTATCCGGGCAATTTTACCTGTTCTTGTAGGAAAGGTTACACTGGAAATCCGTTTAGTGGTTGTTTAGATATAAACGAATGTGGCGAAAGAGATGTTTGTGGAGTGAGGGCCGCTTGTATTAATACTTTGGGCAGTTATCAATGTAAATGTCTGGATGGATACGAGGGACTTCCAAATGTTGCCTGTGAAAGAGGTACGGAGGCTAAGAATTTAATAAATATTACGTAATGTTGTTAAATATACAAACTATTTTTTGATTTTGTAAACAGTTTCGGTTGAGGTCGCTTGTGAATACGACACCGAATGTACAGCTCACGCTATGTGTGCGGAGGGAACTTGTACTTGTGTTCGAGGTTTTAGCCCACAGAAGACCGAATGCGTTGGTATGTGATTTGTAAATATTGATAGACATTGCTTAAAATTTGATAAAAAACACATTTTATAAATAGATCGAAATGAATGTGCTGACGACCCAAATCGCTGTGGGGAAAACGCTATTTGTGTTAATACTCTTGGAAGTTTCAGTTGTCAGTGTAAAGCCGGTTATCAAGGCACTCCACCAAATGTACCTTGTAGAGGTAAACTAATTATCATACATGACGTAAATTTCATTCTAGAAAATTATTTAAATTTTTGTAAACAATACAGATGTCAATGAATGTATGCTGGCACCTTTCCCATGTGGAAAGAACGCAAAATGTATGAATATGGAAGGCAATTTTGAATGTTTATGTCCAACTCAGCTTATTGGAGATCCAAAAGTTGCATGTCATCGTAAGTAACAATTAAAATTATTATAATTGTATTTGTTTTCTTACCGTACAAAAATTATCTTTTGTTATTAAGACGTTTGTGACGGTGTAAGTTGTGGTCCTCATTCAACATGCAAACCTGATGGTCAAAGTGCTCTTTGCATTTGTGATGCTGGTTATTCGTTTGTTCCCCACAATGTATCCGCTATGTGCAAAGGTTAAAACACCAAAACCTATATATTTATAGATAATAAATAAATTAAAATAAGTTTGTTTATGACTTTATAGACATTAATGAATGCGACGTAGCTATGTACGGCAAATATGGAATGTGTGGTGACAGTGCAATTTGCACAAATTCTCCTGGAAGTTTTACTTGTCGATGTCCACCTGGATTTAGAGGTCATCCAAAAAGGGGATGCACAGGTATGTGTTTTAACCACAGTAATATGTTTAAATTTGTATTACATTGGCTATATTTTATTTCGTAAGATATTGACGAATGCGTGGAGATCGGTTGTGGAGAAGGCGCTATTTGTACAAATACGCCTGGTAATTACATTTGCATTTGTCCACCCGACACTGAAGGCGACCCACATGTTCGATGTATCAGTCATGTGAAATGTGATGTTCATAACAACAACAGTTGTCCTGGGAACGCCTTTTGTGACCACAGTCAGATGTGTGTTTGTCCTGAACCTAATGTAGGCGAAGACTGCAGGCATCCATGTGATTCAGCAACATGTGGCTTTAACGCGCAGTGCATTCTGATAAATGGCATGCCTAAATGTCTGTGTAACGAAGGATTTTCAGGACAACCAAACGAAAGATCTGGTTGTCATGATATTGACGAGTGTGCCACAGGCACTCGATGTGGTCATGGAGCTGTTTGCCGTAATAGTGTCGGTTCATATTGGTGTGAATGCCCTGAAGGGTACGAAGGAGATCCTCGTACACAATGCTTACTAAAAGTACAAGTAAGAACTGATTGTAGGACAACACCTTGTGAAAGCGTAGAACAGTGTGTTCAATCTGATGGAGTTTATGTTTGTGTTTGTCGAGCCGGGTATATGAGAGATAAAATTAATGGTGGACCATGTAGGGACATGAACGAGTGCGTTGAAGTGAAAGACAAGCCAGTTTGTGGATTAAATGCAAATTGTCGAAATATACCAAGTAGTTACGAGTGTCACTGCCCTCCAGGATTTACTGGAAACCCTTACACAGCCTGCTGGGAATTGGAACGCCGTTGTGATATTGATAACGACTGCCCTAACAATCTTATGTGTCTACAAAGTACATCAAGGACAGACAAAACTTGCGGATGTTCTATTCATATGGCTCAACAAGCCGACTTGTGTATTGCCGTTGGTTTTAATTGTTCAACAAACAGTCCTTGTCCAAAAGGACAAGATTGTATGTCACTCAATGGATTAGTTGGCCATTGTGTTTGTCCGAAAGGTTACGTTCAAAATAAAGATGGTCAATGTCGAGATATCAACGAGTGTACCGAAATGGCAAATACTGGATGCAAGGAGAACACGGAATGCGTTAATTTACCAGGTGGATTCCAGTGTCTTTGCCTTCCAGGCTATACCGGTAATCCTGATCAAGGATGCAAACCAATTGGTAAGTGAGATTTTGATTAAATTTATAATTATGAGATATATGCGATTATTTTATTGAGTTGAGAACTTTTTAAATAACTTAATTTAATGTTGTAATTTAGTATTGGTCTGTAAAAGTAAAAACGATTGTCCTGCAAACGAATTATGTACTCGAACTGGAGAGTGTAAATGTCTTCCCCCTTATGTCCAAGATGGAAATGTCTGCAGAAGTAACTATTAATGCGTTTAATATAATATTTTAAGAATATATCTAGAATGAAATTTCGTTGTGCAAATAGGTCCTTGTGATTTTGTTCCTTGTGGCTTCCGTTCAAGATGTAGCATTACTCCAATTGGAGGTCGATGCGAGTGCGATGCTGGGTTTACGGGTGATCCAGCTGTTGGTTGTGAAGGTAAATTTATAAATAAATTATCACTTAGGGGTTGTGTGTCGGTAATATAGGTATAAGTTATTAATATATCGTATTTGATTTGATGCAGACATTGACGAATGCGAACAGAATCCTTGTGCTCCGGGTGTTGGTTGTATGAATACAATCGGTAGCTATTTCTGTGCGTCGTCTGTAATGGAATGCATGACAAACGATGACTGTCCTAATGATAAGATGTGCGATTTGCACAGCTGTGTTGGTAAATATTTTGAATTCTGGCATGCTTTTTGCAACTGATAATTTTAAATTTATTGTATTTTTAATGTGTTCTAGATGTATGCAAAAAAGATTGTGGTCCAAATTCGGTTTGTTTAGCTGAAAATCACGTTGCTCATTGTGCTTGTGTGGCTGGATTTAAAAAGACCAGTGATGACCGCTGTGTTTCTAGTAATTCATTCAGCACTTTTAGTTCTTCATTCGTTAATTGATGAATTCTAATTTTTTAATATTTATCGTTAGTGTGCGAAAATTATGTATGTGGTATCAACGCTCAGTGTGTTATTACCAAGGCTGGAAATGTTACGTGCAGATGTCCTAATGGTTATACCGGTCTTCCACATGCTGGTGGACGTTGTATTAAAGGTATAAATTAAAAATTATATAAGCAAAAATAACATTAATGACTGGTTGGCTTTTGCTATTAGAAACATGTACACAAGATAAGGATTGCGATGGGCAGCAAGTTTGCATTCAAGGCATTTGCAAAGAGCGATGTGAAGGAGTTGTTTGCGGTGTTGGTGCTCGATGTGATCGCTCTCGAAATAAGTGCGTTTGTTGGCCATTTTTTATTGGAAATCCCGACTTGCTTTGCGTGCCAAGTAAGATTTTTGTTGTATTTTTTAATCATATTGGAAAGTTTAATCATTCTTTTTTTTTCAAGTCATTGGGCCACCAATTTGTCTTCCAATGTGTGGTGACGGAGCTCAGTGCGAATATGGGTTTCCTAATAAATGCGTTTGTCGACCTGGTTTAACTGGAAATCCCTACGAGAAATGCAGTCGTAAGTTTACTTGTTTTATGCGGTAAAAATAGAATTTATTTACAATTGTTATGGTTTTATTGCAGCTGCTCCTAAAAGCTGTGTTCAGATTCAGTGTGGCACCAACGCTTATTGTGTGCAAGGAACTAATAGAGTGGACTGTGTTTGTCCACCTGGTTTTGTTGGAAGTCCTTATCTTGGTTGCAATGGTAAACTAGTTTAAAAATTTTTTGCTAATTTTGGTCAATTTTATTTAAATGTTGTTAAACTAGATTATGATGAATGTGCTCGTGGAACAATGTGTGGTGAGCATGCAGTGTGCCGTAACACTATTGGAAGTTTCAGCTGCGAATGCGATAAAGGTACTTATGGAAATCCGTACATTCGTTGTGAACAAATACCAACATTGCCACCAGTCAGTCAATGCCCCGGTCCTAATTGCCACTGTAACAATGATAGGGAATGTGGTGGTCCAAATCTTATATGTGAAAATTATAAGTGCATCCAAGGTAAAATTATTTACTTATTTAACGAAACAGTATTTTAATAAAATTTTTTTTATCAGATCCTTGCGCTGTTAAAGCTTGTGGACCAAATGCTTTCTGTGTGGTAGAGAATTCCCAAGCTCAGTGTAAATGTTTGCCAACTTTCCCAATGGGCAATCCTAATGATCTGGTTGGAGGATGCAAAGGCGATCAGTGCATTAATGACTTAACGATTTGCAAAGACAATGAAATTTGTATTACTGGAGCACAAGGGTTTAGATTGTGTACAGGTATGTTAACCTAAAGTACACTACTTTTGATCGTTAGTTACATTAATCAATTTAACTCTATAAATAGATGTTTGTAAAGTAACTCAATGTGGTCCCAATGCTTACTGCCAAGGAAGTAACCATAGAGCTGAGTGCGTATGCAGCTCTGGTTTTCCACATGGAAATCCATATGATTTGACACTTGGATGTATAGGTAATTGAATGTTTAATTTGAATTGTGTATATGAGTTTTGAACATTGTACCATAATATAATTGTAAATTTTTTTTTAGCATTGTTTGAAGTGGCATGTACATCTGATAGAGATTGCAAACCTGGTCATATGTGTCGTGTAGGTCCTAATGGAAAACTGATGTGCAAGAGTGAGCTTTTTTTGCTAAATAATTAATGTAACCAATTTTATATTTTCGACTACTTAACTATTCTAGGCGTTTGTGAAGATATAATTTGTGGTGCTGGTGCTTTTTGTTTTGCTGAAAATGGTCGACCTGTTTGTAGATGTAGAGAAAACTATGTGCCATTCCATAACGATCCTGGACGTGGATGCATTCGTAATTATAATCAGCGTAACCGACATTTGTCATGCATAGCTAATTAATTTATATTTGTAGCTGATAATTCGCCATGTCAAAAAGACGACGATTGTCCATCTTCGGAAGATAATTGTAAAATAACAACATTAGGAACGAAGACTTGTGCACGTAAGATTTATTGACAGTATTTCTTTTCAAAAAGGATGTATTCACAATTAAAATTAATATTTGTTGATGTAGATGCTTGTTTGGAGTTTAGCTGTCAGCCTAAAAATGCTCAATGTGTGGTTATCCGTCGTCGTGGACAGTGCCAATGTTTAGCGGGATTTACTGGAGATCCAAATAGTAGAGATGGATGTAGACGTAAGTAGATTTTAAGCTAAATATCCATTAATTAATATTATTATGGTAGTGACGATGTGTTTCATTTTGCAGCAGTAACATTAGATGTTTGCCAAAGCGATGCCCTATGTGCCGATGATAAAGTGTGTGTTCAACAACAAGGAGTATTCAAATGTGTTGGTAAGTTGATCATTTTTTCTTATGACTTAAATAAAAATATAATCTGATAATGCCATGCTATTAGATGTTTGCACTTTACGCCGATGTGGACCAGGAGCAATTTGTGTAGCGGCCAATCACGCGGCAACTTGTGCTTGTCCTCCAGGTTTATATCTAGGAGATTCTAATGATCTTAAAGCTGGATGTCGTTCAGGTAGTATTCATTTGTATAACTAAGTTTTGAACGATTAACTAAATTATTTTGGCTTGTAGTTGAGTGTATTGCGCATACTGATTGCCAAGGCAATTTGGCTTGTATTCAGAATCACTGCAAAGGTAATAATTGATTTTATTATTTTATTTAATTTTATCAACATTCTAAATGAGATTTTATTCGAAATGATCAGATCCATGCGATGGTGGATGTGGTAAAAATACGGTTTGTTTAACACAAAACCGCCAGGCGGTTTGTCGATGCAAACCCGGTTTTAATGGCGATCCAAGAGTAGAGTGCGTTGAGACAAACTTTTGCTTACAATCAGTTTGTCATCGCAGCGCACAATGTCAACAAACGCCAGGAAGTTATATTTGTACTTGTCCTGAAGGATTAATTGGAGATCCATACACAACTGGATGTAATACCGTTTTTTATTATATAAAAATGTTTATAAAATTACTAAATAAATTAAAACACATCTTACAGGTAATTTACCAGGCGAATGTCGTTCTGGAGATTCCGACTGTCCTGACACTGAGAGATGTCTTCAAGTAGACCGAGGTGTACCACACTGCGGAGGTATCTATTCAATGAAATGCTTTTGTTTAATTTTTTAATTTAGTGATATTGACATACGTGTGTAATTTAAAGATCCATGCATTTCTTACTGTGGTCCGAACACTGTGTGCTCTGTCAAAAATCATCAGCCAATTTGTAGCTGCCGAAAAGGTTTTCTTCCAAACCCAACAGCACTTGTTGGTTGCCAAAGGGGTTATTCTTTGTGCGTCACTGATGCTCAATGTGGAGTTGGTCAAGTTTGTTTGAATTCCTACTGCAGACGTACGTTAACATTGTTAACTGATAATTATAAGCTATCTTGACATGTAAAATTCTTTTTGCAGCTGTTTGTAGCGGTGAAAGAGATTGTGCTATCGGAGAAAAGTGTATTGGCAATAGATGTGCAGGTAATTATTATTGTTGGTTTTAATAGTGATACAGTTTTCAAAGGATTGGAATGACTTAATTTATTGTTTTATTATGTAGTTGCATGTGTAACTCACGCTTCATGTCCAAAAGGATCTGCTTGTTTGCAAGGCGTTTGTGTTCCAGGTTGTCATGCCGATAGTGACTGCCAATCATCGCAAACTTGCAGTGATGCTAAATGCATTGGTAAAATTTACTAATAATAGTTAACATTTTTCAATGTAATGCAATTTAATGATTATTTTTATACAGAGATCTGTGAGAATGCTTTGTTATGTCCAAGCAACAGTGTATGCCGTGTGATTTCTCCTCATAAATATTCTTGTGAATCGTGTTTGCAAGTGCCTATTCCAGCTGGATGCCCAGTGACAACACGTAATTAAGATTTAGCAATTGCAATAATGATTCTTAAGTGTTTAATTTTTGTTTTAATTTTAGCTTCTGTTTGTGGTGCTAATGCTCCATGTCCACCTGGTTACGAATGCCAAAATGGACGATGTCGACGTAAGATATAAATGATAATACTGATTAATTATTAAAATTTTAAAAACATGTTCGATTATAGAAAACTGTAGAACAACATCTAATTGTAACAAAGGTGAAACTTGCGTTAGAGGCTTGTGCGTTGGTAAGATCTTTATTCTTTATGTTAATTATAAGTTGTGGAAATAATTTCTTTAATTTTTTTCGCATTACTCGAGTTTATGGAGTCACTTCACAAAATTAAAGTTTTGTTTAAATAATGTTAATAATATTATCACAGGTCCATTATTTAGACAAAATCTGATTGCGGAAAGCTAATTTTGAGTGTTTTCTTGTGCTTTTTAATTACCGGTATAACTTCCAACTTCTCGCTTATATGTATTACCGTATCAACAACGAAAATGGCGCCTGTGTTGTCAATCGAAATAACCGCAAAATGTAAATTTAATTCCTTTCGTTTTAATTAGGTTAAATAATGCCAGGTTAATTTAACCATTTTTCAAAGTTAGGTTAGTTATTTTAATGCTATTTTAAGATGTCATTTCATTTTTAAATATAAATTTATCACTATTAGAATAGTCGTGAATCCCAGGCTTCTGCAACACGGCCATTTCATTCGTAATTTTGTTGTTCCTTTGCATTGCATTAGGCAAGAAGTTTAAAATGATAAAAACTAATTAAGAAATGTAATTAAATTCATGAAATTAAATTTCCGCAACTGGATTTTAATTATATAATGTACTTAGCATGATAAAATGGAATTAAATTAAGTTAAACATTTATTTTGAGAAGCATCTCCATAAACTTGAAGAACTCCATTTTTTTAAATTTTTTATAGGCGCTTGTAGTACCGATCGAGGCTGTCAACCAGGTGAAATTTGTCATAACCAAAGATGTCAAGGTAAAGTCATTGTATGCATAACGATATATTTTACATATTAACATCATTATTAAATATTTTAGAGGGTTGCCGAAGCCAAAGCGATTGTCGTGTTAACGAGGAATGTGGTAATGGCCGCTGTCAATGCAGAAAAGGTTTTGAATTCACTGTCGGGGGTTGCTTAGGTACGTTATTATATCTACATTCTAAGCATTAACCGCTTTATAAACTAATTATTGTTTTAATTAGATGAGGATGAATGTAAACAGTCGCCTTGTCATCCTACCGCTATTTGCGTGAACTCGCCGGGTAGTTTCCGTTGTCAGTGTCCGAATGGTGTAAATGGTGATCCGTTTAAAGGAGGATGTGAGTAATTTAATAAAAGTTTTAAAAATTAATTTTAGATAGTTGTAATGAACATGATGATAATTTTATAGGTCAAACTAATCGTTGCTTTTCTGATGCGCAATGTCCCCCGACTGCTCAGTGTCTTAGAGATACCAGCCAAAATCTTGTTTGCATTGGTATGTTGTATTTTAATTATATTGTATATATGTAGTTAATATAAATTTAAATTGTAATTTTAAGATCCCTGCTTACGAGCAACTTGTGGGAAGAATGCACTTTGCGTTGTTCGGGATCATAAACCTTACTGTGAGTGTCCTCAGAACTTTGCTGGAAATCCAAGTGACCGTAACATTGGTTGTTATCCAGGTAATATTGATGTGAATTTTAACACAAGTTCTGTTCTATAAATAAATTTATAATTGCAATTAGTCGAGTGTCGTTTGAGTGGCGATTGTAAATCAAGTCACGAGTGTTACAACTTCCGTTGTGAAAGTAAGTAATTTATCGGTTTGGATTTTTTGTTTCATTATTAAATTAATCATATGTTTCAGATCCATGTGTGACAATGGGAGATATTTGTGCTCCTTATGGACTCTGTGAGGTTATCAGTCACAAAGCGACCTGCAAATGTAATCAAGGATTTGCACTTAACGCTAAAGGATTTTGTGAAGGTATGGACATTTGCAAAAAGCTTTTAATATAATTGTTTAACTATAAGTATCCTTATACTTTTTCTAGATATTGATGAATGTAAAACAACAGTCTGTGGTAAACAAGCTACTTGTATTAATGCTCCTGGAAGTTACTACTGTCGTTGCCCCTCCAACTATCATGAAGAAATCGTAGATGGACAAGTTAATTGTATGTCTCAGAAATTTATATTAATAGAATTACTAATCTTTAAAAAATTTTATGTGTTTACGGCAGGCATTCCAAATGGCGATTGTCCTAATGGTAATAGCGATTGTCCAACAACAGCTGAATGTAAGGAAGCTAATGGCATTTCTAAATGTGTGGGTGTATGTGATCGTGCAAATGTGTGTGGTAAGAGAGCCGAATGTCGCGCTGTAGACAGAAGAGCCGTCTGTTTTTGCCCAGTGCAGCATACTGGTGATCCCAGAGTTGAATGCTTTCCAAGTAATATAAAATTTTAAGTACCAAGTTTTTTATATATTACTAACGTATAAATTTAAACTTAGTTGAATGCTTATCAAATGCCCAATGCCAAGATGGACTAGCGTGCATTAATCAAAAATGTTCAAGTAAGATTTTTAAAGCTACATTTAGATATACCGGTACTTTGTTACGATTATTATTATTTGTTTGTTTTTTTTTAGATCCTTGCGATGTTGTCAGTGCTTGTGGGGCAAACGCTTTATGTAGCCCACAAGGGCATAAAGCGGTTTGTAAATGTAAAGAAGGTTTCCAAGGCGATCCAAGAATATTTTGCCGGGGTAACTTATTTTTTCATGCTTTTATTTCTATTATATTATGAGCATCTATTTCATTCATTTATCAGAGGTTATACGATGCGTTGAAGATTCCGTTTGTCCAGTGGGAGAAACTTGCCAGAATCGAATATGTCGATGTATGTGTTAAAATCTGTTACTTTTTGATCAAATAAATAACTTGTTTGGTTAATTTAGTGGGCTGTGACAGCGATCGTTTGTGTGCATCAAATGAAAAGTGTCTTATCGGACGTTGCACTCGTAAGCTTTTAAATCAAACGAAATGCTTTCATATTTTGTTAATTATATGTTGTGTTTACAGAAATTTGTGTGAATAGTAACAGCTGTCCAGAAGGTGAAACTTGTGGAACTGACGGAATATGCAGTAAAATCGTAATTGGTATGTTGATACACTTTAATAGTTTTCAAAGTAAACAATGGATTCTAACTTTGGTTTTCTTTTAAGAATCACGTTGCAGTGAGGACAATGACTGTGAAGAGAATAAAATTTGTAAGAAGGAAGACCGAAGCGATAACAGAGTTTGCATCCGTAAGTTTCATTTTAAAAGTTAATACTGTAATTTCATACACATTTGAATAATGTAATAACAAATGTTATTATCAGACCCATGTGAAGGAGTAATATGTGATGGAAGAAATACCAAATGCAAAGTACTTAATAAAAATGCCATTTGCGCTTGCCTTGATGGATATTTTGGAAATCCAGACAACAAAGTTACTGGTTGCGAGAAAGGTTAGTTGATTTTTAAAATATTTTTGTAATTTGATACAGATTTACATTTTCTTTTTGTCTTTTGAATAGTTGAGTGTACTGATAACAGCAAGTGTAGTCCAGATAAAGCCTGCGTAAATTACAAATGCATCGACCCATGTTTGAATTTACGATGTGGACCAAGTGCATCCTGTCAAACTATCCTTCAAGCTGGAGTTTGTCGCTGTTTACCAAATTATGAAGGCGATCCTTTGATTGGATGTCAACCAATTAATTTATGTCGATCAAATCCATGTAAATCACCAGCTACATGTGTTAGTCTTCCTCAAGGACAAGGATACCAGTGTATTTGCCCATCTGGCATGAGTTTAAAGAATGAAGTTTGCATGCCTACTAGTGAATGCCCATCAGGAGATAGCGATTGTTCTTCTATGACGCAGTGTTTAGTTAATGACCAAGGAATTGGTCGTTGCGTTGATCCATGTTTAAATGCTCCTTGTGGTCCTAACACAAGATGCCGAGTTGTTGATCATCGAGCTGTGTGCGATTGTCAAACGGGTTTCGCTGGTAACCCAGCACTGAAAACTAGAGGATGTTTACGAGGTACTTTTTTATAATTTAACCAATAATTTTTTATTCAATTTAAATGTTTCTACTGCCATTTTGAAATTTAGAAAAGAAACGATGTTCATACGCAAGGGATTGTTACAGTGGTATGATTTGCGATGTTGGAATTTGTGCTGTTCCTTGTAGCATCAATAGTCAGTGCTCTGGTAACGAGCGATGTGTATCAGGAAAATGCAAAGGTATTGTTGCAATTTAATTATATATTTTTTGACTTATTTTTATAATTTTTCTAACTTTATTTTTAAAGATATTTGCCAAAATGATAACGAATGCCTTAATAAAGACATTTGCGTTAATGGTTTTTGCGAAGGTAAATATTTTTTTTAATTCAGAATATTTGTAACGACATTAAAATGTGTCATTTTGTAGCTGGTGGGTGCCGAATGGACGGAGATTGCAAAGATTCGGAATCATGTGTCAACTTTAAATGCCATGGAGTTTGTCTTGATATTGCTTCTTGTGGACCAAACGCATTGTGCCACAGTGGCCAACATCAAAAACAGTGCTCTTGTCCACCTGGCTTTCAAGGAGATCCCAACATTATTTGTAGAAGAGGTAATATATATATATATATATATATATATATTTAATATATTTTTTAATTATTTTGCTAATAAATATTTTATTTAGTTCCTATACCATGCTTAAGCGACAGTAGTTGTGACAGTGGTCATAAATGTGCTGATAATCGTTGCCAAGTTCCTTGTGGTTCTGATAATGATTGTGCTCTGGCTGAAAAATGTTTTGGAGGCGCTTGTACTCGTAAGTTAATCTAACTTTATTATCAATGGGCTTTTTTTATTTTAAACATTTTATTTTATGAATTTTAATTGTAGTTCAATGTCGAAGTGATAGTGACTGTATGGGTGAAATTTGTGAACGTGGTCTTTGTCAGGGAGGATGTAGAAGCAATACTCAATGTCCTTCAACAACTGCTTGTATAGAAAACCAATGTCGGGGTATGTAACAATATATCGTAAACAAATTTTGTGATGTTAACTATAATGAGGTTTCAAAATACTGTAGATTTATGTATGGGCAATGCTGCTTGTGGACCTAATGCTCAGTGCAAAATGTTTAATCATCGAGTTGTTTGCAGCTGCCCTGAAGGATTTGCACCAAATCCTACACCAAATGTTGGTTGCATCAGAGGTACAAAAATCTGAATCTTGGTAGTAAACATTTCGTTGTTAAATTTATACGTGTTTATATTACAGTACATCAACTATGCACCATTCGTGCATCTTGTAGTCCTAGTTCAAGCTGTACCGAAGGACGCTGCTTTCCAATTTGCGCTAGCAACAAAGACTGTGCCAGTAGTGAAAAGTGCTTTAATGGACGTTGTCACGGTATTATTTATAAAAATTTAAATATGGCTTTATGGCATTGTATTTATTTTATTTAAACTTATTAGTTACTTGTGGAAGATATTGTCCTGAGGGTGAATTATGCAGCAGTGGAGTGTGTGTAGTTGGTTGTCGAAGCAGTGATGAATGTCGCGATAATCAAGCTTGCATTAGAAATAAATGCATAGGTTAGTGTTGTTAATTAAATAGAAAGTTTAATTAAAATTAATATCGTGAAATTTTAAAAGATCCATGCGAGGGAACCGGAACATGTGGTACAAATGCACTCTGCAAAACGCAAGGCCATCACCAAATGTGCAGTTGTCCACCTGGCCTTACTGGAAATCCATTGGAAGCTTGTATTCGTATAGTGATTCCCTGTATGTCAGTTTCGGAATGTCCTCCTGGTCAATCATGTGACATGGGCACATGCTCTGTACCTTGTAACGAAGATTCTCAATGTTTATACAATGAAAAATGTAGCAATCGCAAATGTATTGCTGTCTGTACGAGTGATTCTAACTGCCCTGATACCCACGTTTGTCGCAATGGAGTTTGTCAAAGTAGGCTGTTGAGTATTTACAGCTGTTGAATGTTGTATTAATTTTTAATTTATTAGATACATGCGTTGATGCTCGAGTATGTGGTGTTAATGCTATGTGCAAATCAATGACAAGAGTTGCTCTTTGTAGTTGTCCTCCTGGAACCACTGGAGATCCTAGAAAATTCTGCTGGAAAAGTAAGTGTTTTAAAATATTCTTAAATGGGTTGTTTAATCTTAATATATTTCTGAACAGCTCAAGCCCGTTGTGATAAATTTTCTCTATGTCTGACTGGACAACAGTGTGAAGATGGTTACTGCATTGACACATGTGCCCCACATCAACCATGTTCATTCAACGAAGTTTGTCTTGGAAGTCGTTGCCGAGGTTTTTATCAATATTATATAAAACCATTTTTTGATGCCTGTTTAATACTTTTTTATATATAAATTTAGTTTCATGCAAAGATGGTTTAAGGTGCCCGGGAGGTCATGTATGTGCTCCTGAAGGCTATTGTGTCCCAGGTTGCAGCAACGCAAATGAATGCCCCGATGAAAAACTATGCCTTGGTGGAATGTGTAAAGATCCCTGTTCTGTAACTCCATTCCCTTGTGGAATTAAAGCTCAATGTAAGGTTCTGCATCATCAAATGATTTGCATGTGTCCAAATGGTTACGAAGGAGAACCAACAAAAGAATGTATTAAAGGTAAAACCATTATTAGGTTTTTGCAATAATGTTTTGGGTATTGAATCTAATTTGTTTCTTTGTAGTTACTTGTGGAAAAGATTCAGAATGCAGTCCAGATAAATCGTGTATTGGAAATGTTTGCAAAAGTAAGTTTTCTACTTAGTCATGTTTTGTGTGCGTAAGCTGTAAAATGATTTTCTAATAACATCATGTAAATTTTAGGTCCATGTTCTGAAGGATGTGGTTTATTTGCCCAATGTAGAGTTGAAAATCACCGCAGAATATGTAGTTGCCCACTTGGTTATGGTGGAAATCCTGAAATTGGATGTTATCAACGTATGTTATTATTTATTAAATTAATTGAAGTTAAATTAATTTATTTGTAAATGTTTTAGACCATCGTTGTAACTTGCAATCCGATACATGTCCAGAAAATCTTGTATGCCAACAAAATAGTTTTTGCGGTTGTGCAAGAGATTTCAAACGTGTTGGAGACTTTTGTATATGTACGTAAACTTTGACTAAATAATGCGCATAATTTTGACTAATTTAACTAACATATTTATTAGTGGAGAAACACGAATGTGGACCAGATCAGCCGTGCAGACCAAACTTTGAATGTCATATTATTGGTAACACCAGACTATGCATTTGTCCGAAAACCTACATATTAAATACTGATGGCTCATGTGCACGTACGTATTTGTTAATTTCAATATACAGGTCTTATAAACCTATTTAACTTTTAAAATGTTATCTAAACAGCCAAACCAAGAATCGACGTGTGTATAGACGTTACATGTCCTCCTGGACATGTGTGCGACGATGGTCGATGCATCGGTAAGCTTCAAAATATAACTATTTTACGTTTATCATAACACGTCATCATTTTTGTCATTTTAATAGCATATTGTAAAACTTCACGAGATTGTCTCCCGTATCATTCTTGTAATCAAGGCGTTTGTGAAGCAACATGTGAAAGAGCTTGTGGAAAAAATGCAGAATGCAAAATCTATGAAAACAGACCTGTTTGTAGTTGCTTGCCTGGTTATAAAGGCGATCCAATGGCGGGTTGCACGACGAAAGGTAGGAACCATAATTTATTTATGATCGCTTTAGCGAACGTGCAAAGCTTCCGCTTAATGGTGTCGGTCGTAAAACCCATATAAAATCCCTGCATTCGCGCTTATTTGTGGCTTGTTAAAATTTGAGGCATACAATGCTTATGCTAAAAGTGTTAGTGTACACACAATTTTCTCTTTACACATGATGATATCTATGTGATTTCAGTTACAACTCCAACTGTTCCATTTACTTCTACTGTTCTTCCTTACGAATGTTACTCTAACAATGAATGTCCTGAAACTCATAGATGCGACAATGTAATACTAAAGTGTCAGCTACTATTATGTGATAATTGTGGTGTAAATACTCAGTGTGAAGTAATTGCACATCGAGAAGTGTGTAGTTGTTTGACTGGATATGAAGGAAATCCGCTAACTCAATGTTCTATAGGTCTGTAAATGTCATCACTTGTAATTTATGAACTTGGGAATTGTCTTTGAAATTCTTTTATTTTATCAATGAAATTCTACTGTATATTCTTAGTTTCAATTCCGACTTCTTCAACTCCGTCTTTAACTTCTACTCGACCTATGTGCCTAAGTAATTCGGACTGTCCACGACACACTTTGTGTCGTTCTTTGTCTTGTGTGAATCCTTGTTCTGATGGAAGAGAGTGTGGAGTTAATGCCAACTGTAGAGTTGATTCAAGGAGAGTGATCTGCTCGTGTCCTCCGGGTTATAGGGGCATTCCTACCATTCAATGTGACAAAGGTAATCTTAATAAACTTACTTTACTGTACTTTTATTTTTTTTAAAAACTTAAATTCTTAGTTAATATGTATCGTTTGATCTTTAACTTGTGTCATATTTCATAACAAATGTCAACTACTTTAGTGACAGCAACTTTACCTTCTTCTACTACTCCTACAACTTATTTAATTCCTCAATGCACTAAGGACAGTGATTGTCGACCAGATCTTGTATGTAGTCGAAATGTTTGTGTAAACCCCTGCAATGAATGTGGGGTAAATACTCAATGTAAAGTCATTTATCACAGAGCCGTGTGCTCATGTATTGATGGCTTTGAAGGAAATCCTAAAATTGAATGTCGTAAGGGTAAGCTTTTACTATAACTTAACATATTATTAACGATTTTCTTTCTTTTTTTATTTATGGTGTACATTTAAGTGACTTTATCTTTGTGTTTCTACTGTATATTCAGTTCGACCTCCACCTCCTTCAACAACATTCCCAACTATACTTTATTATGAGTGTACCAGCGATGATGAATGTGCAGTAAACAAAGCATGCTTTGACTATTATTGCCAAGACCCTTGTCTTGTGCGTCAACCATGCGGAATTAATGCCGATTGTTTAGCTAGAAATCATGTTCCTTACTGTCAATGTGTGACAGGTTATATAGGAAATCCTCTACTTCAATGCTTCAAAGGTATTATCTTATTCACTTTGTCCAACAATATTTTTTAATTTTATATTCATTTCTTAACTCTATATTTTAATTTTATATTCAATTTTTAACTTAATATTTTCGTTTGATATTTCTCAAGTTTACTGTATTGTGAATTTTTATGTATAATTCTAAAATTTCAAGAACTTCCTCCAACTTCAACTCCTTCATCTATAACTTCTCCTCGGCCTCAATGTTCTCGTGATGGCGATTGCCCTAACGATAAAGTTTGCTTTGATTGGAAGTGTCAAAACCCATGTCAGTTGAGACAACCTTGTGGGGTCAATGCAAATTGCCGTGTTTTCAATCATGAACATGTATGCGAGTGCTATGTTGGATATATTGGCAATCCATGGGTTCAGTGTTCTAAAGGTATTGTCACTAAATTGAAAAAGGTTAACTTTGTGTAAAATGTTTTACCTACATGAATTGATGGTGTAATTTAGTGGTGACACCAACTCCTACTATCACTGTTTCTCCAACTCCAAAACCAGAATGTCGTTCTGATGATGAATGTACTGATAACAGAGCTTGCTTTAATTTTAACTGTCGTGATCCGTGTGTGTTAAGACAGCCTTGTGGAATCAATGCTTTATGCTCTGTCAGAGAGCATGTGCCATTATGTACTTGCATTCAGGGATTTTATGGCAATCCGTTGCTTCAGTGTGATAAAGGTATAATTTGTTTATAATCAGTAGCTTACAAAATTTGAGGGCACTTTAGATGAAAAACATGGTGCATTATAGTTCAAACACAGCGTTTTCGTAAACTTTCAACTTGTTATGTAATTTATTGACAAATTACTGGAATGTTTGATCACGTATTCAGAGTTGTTTATGCAATTATAAACTGTCGAATTTACAGTTTACCCCAAGTCTATTTTAGAAATTAATGATATTAGTTTTTGTGATATTTTATAGTGTTTTATGGACATTATTGCACTTGTTCTTTATTTTAAAGTGCCCTGTTTGTATCTCTTTGCTACTGAATGCTAAAAATTGAAATCTAATGAATACTGATTCTGTTAGTTTCTATATCTACTACACCTTCTACACCTGTAACTATAACTCCTGAATGTCTTATGGATGATCATTGTCTACAAGATAAAGCTTGTTATGACAAACACTGCGAAAATCCTTGTTTATTACGACAGCCTTGTGGAGTTAATGCTCAATGTCAAGTCATTGATCATGCCCATTCATGCAACTGTTTAAATGGTTTTATAGGAAACCCCTGGGTTCAGTGTTTTAAAGGTTTGTTTCTAATAGTTACTATTAGTAACAGACAGTGAATATATTTGGATTACTTTGGCTTATTCTGTACTTTGACTTATACTATGATTTTCAAATTCAATTCCAACTGTAATTCATTGTCTGTTTACTTTAACTTTTGCTATCATTTTCAACTTCCTTGTTAATAGTTGCACCACCAACAACTAAATCGACAACACCAAAGCCTCAGTGTCGTTCTGACGATGAATGTACACCATCTTTAGCTTGTTTTGAAAATCGATGTGTGGATCCATGTGCTTATCCACGTTATCCTTGTGGTGCAAATACGCTGTGCAAAACTAGCAGTCACGTTCCAATATGTTCATGTAGAAATAACTATTATGGAAATGCTTTGGTTCAATGTTCACCACGTAAGTTGGTTGATTGTTATTGATAGTTTCAAAGTTGCATTATCAGAAAATAGGAATAGTAACAATCTTAAAAAGCCAACATTTTTGCATACAATTTTATATTCTGTTTTTATTTAATGAAAATGGCAGTATTGTATACATTTTAAAATGTAATTATGCCGATTCTTTATTTTCTGATAATTGAAACAACTTGTTTCATGTCTTTTCTATTCTATAACTTTACGATACAATCTAGCCCCGCCATCAACATCTTATGCTCCTCTTACTCCTTCTACTCCAAAACCTGAATGCACGCGAGATGACGAATGCCCTAACGATAAATCATGTTTTGAACGAAAATGTAAAAATCCATGCGAGGTCAGTCAACCATGTGGTGTAAATGCAAAATGTAATTCTCGGGATCACGGTCCATACTGCACATGTTTGACTGGATTTGAAGGAAATCCCTGGGTTTCTTGTCGAAGAAGTAGGTCATGAATTGAATGCATTTATTAGGTAATATTTACAAATCATTAATTGAAATATCAGTTCCACCTCCAACTACACCACCATCTTCAACACCAAAACCAGAATGCGTTAATGATGATGGATGTTATGATCACGAGGCCTGTTTTGAATTTAAATGTAAAAACCCTTGCATTGTGAGACAGACTTGTGGAATTAATGCAGAATGTGTTGCTACTGGCCATGTACCCATCTGCAAATGTCTACCTGATTATCAAGGAAATCCTCTTTTGCACTGTTCTAAAGGTTAATTTGACTACATCTTTTTAAATTCACTATTTCTAGTTAAAAACTTTATTTAATTTCTAAGCTGATTTCTATTGATCTTTTGATATAACTAGAAACTTCAACTACTATTTCACCTCTGTCATCTACACAAAAACCTGAATGTAGACGCGATGATGATTGTCTTGAAGACAAAGCTTGCTTTGACCATCGATGTCAAAACCCTTGTATTTTGCGACAACCATGTGGAATTAATGCTGAATGTAAAGTTATTGACCATGGTCATGTTTGTAACTGTTTGGTTACTTACACTGGAAATCCATGGGTTCAGTGCATGCCAGGTAATAGTTTGACTTGAGTAGCTTTAATGTTGTATGCTTGGTAGTCATTGCCATCTTACTGTGCTAATAATAGTTGCTCCACCAACATCAATTGGTCCTTCAACACCTAGACCTGAATGTCGTCAAGATGATCAATGTTCTGATCATTTAGCATGTTTTGATTTAAAATGTCAAAATCCTTGTGTTGTACGTCAACCTTGTGGAATTAATGCAAACTGTAAAGTTGAAGATCATGTTCCTATTTGTTATTGTATTTCTGGTTATACGGGCAATCCTTTACTTCAATGTACAAGAGGTATTTTATTTTTTTTTACTTTAACCTTTTCAAATTGTTTATTTTTTAAATTTTTACTTTCAAAAGAACCTTCTACAACTCTTCCCCCTACAACACCTAAACCAGAGTGTATGCGAGACACTGATTGTTCATACGATAAAGCTTGCTATGAAAAACGTTGTCAAAATCCCTGCATCTTAAGACAACCTTGTGGTGTTAATGCTATATGTAATGCAGCTGATCACAGTCATTCATGTAGTTGTTTGGAAGGATATGTAGGAAATCCTTGGGTACAGTGCTCAATAGGTATATTTACTGTATTAACATGTTTGATGCAGTTTAAAATTTTATTTGGAATATTGTGTACAATATATTAGTGTAGTTGTAAACTTGTTACTCTATACCAATGAAAATTATGTTTTAAATTAGTTGTTACTTCTACGCCGTCTCCAACTACTACCACTTCACCAGAGTGTAGAAGAGACGTTGATTGCCTTGACTCTGAAGCGTGTTATAGTAACAAATGTGAAAACCCTTGTGTCTATCGTAGTCCTTGTGGCATCAATGCAAACTGTCGAGTTGTGGATCACAGTGCTTTATGTACTTGTTTCCCTGGTTATCAGGGCAATCCAATATTTCAGTGTGTTAAAGGTATACAGTTCATTTATCATAATTTAAAGATAGGCAGTCTAGTGTTACTCTCTGCTATATTTAATATTGCATAGATTCTTATCTTATTGTATTCTTAATATTGCAAGCTAGTTTTATATTGCCATCTAAAACTTTAGAATGCAAAAATAATTTTGCTATAATTAAATTGTTAGGAATAATGTTAGAGTTTTATGAGTAAATACACTCTTTAGTTTTTTATTTTAAAAGCTTAGCAATGCATATTACAAAGTAATTATTTATAGTAGAGAGCATTAGGATATTCTTTTATAAAGTAATAGTTATAACGTATTTTTAAAAATTGAATATCAATTAGCACTACCATCTTCGACACCTCCAGCAATAATTCCCTCTGTTCCACCGGAATGCTTAATGGACGATGAGTGTTCTGATAGTGAAGCTTGTTTTGATAAACATTGTCAGAATCCTTGCATTTTGAGACAACCATGTGGAGTTAATGCTCAATGCCATGTTAAGGAACATAGTCACATTTGCACTTGTGAACCTGGTTACACTGGGAATGCTTGGGTCCAGTGTGTCAAAGGTTTATTTTTAATTAGTTATTGTAATGTTTATTTATGTCTACATAGTTGATTTGTTTAGTTGTTGTTACTCCCAAATTTACCACTACAACTCCAAGGCCTGAATGTGTCAGGGACACTGATTGTCTAGATAACCAAGCATGCTTGGACTATCATTGCAAAGATCCATGCAAAGCTCGTCAACCTTGTGGAGTTAATACTGTTTGCAAAGTAGAAAATCACATTCCATTATGTTCTTGTCTTTCTAACTACTTTGGAAACCCTCTTGTTCAATGTGTGAAACGTATGTTAAATCTTTATATTTTTAAGCTTAGTTACTTGATCTTATACTACTTTTAAACTATAATTATTTTGTTTAACATTTTCATTTTCTCCATTCTTCAGCTATTCCTACACCTTCATCTGAACCACCATCTGTTAATTATGAGTGTCTTAAAGATAGTGACTGTTCTATTGTCACAGCATGTTTTGACAAGAAATGTCAAAATCCATGTCTGGTGAGACAGCCATGTGGTGTAAATGCTGAATGTCAGCCTGTTGACCACAGTCCTTTGTGTACTTGTATTCCTGGTTACACTGGAAATCCTGTGTTACAATGTGTGAAAGGTAATTTGCAATTGCTAAATGATATATTAGCATACTGTACAGTACTACTTGTGATAGAAGTGTGCTGATAGTTTATATTTTACTTTTTTATTTTAAAGTATATTCGAGAGTTAAAAACGTTTTGCTTAAAATTCCTTATTAGAACCACCAACTACTCAGTACCCTATTACTACAACTTATCCGCCTGAATGTAGAAGAGATGATGAATGTGGTGATCTAGATGCATGTTTTGATCAAAGATGCCAAGATCCATGCATTGTAAGATCACCGTGTGGTGTAAATGCATTATGCAAACCAAAAAACCATCTACCTATTTGTACATGTTTTCCTGGTTATATTGGAAATCCAATATTGCAGTGCACTAAAGGTGAATTTATTTATTACTGTTCTTGATCACTTGGATATGTATTCATTTTTCTAATTGATTTGACTTATATTAGTACCTCTTACTATTTCTTCTACTATACCAACAATTAAACCTGAGTGTATGATGGATGACGATTGTTCAGATGACAAGGCATGTTTTGATAAGCATTGTCAAAATCCATGTACATTAAGACAACCATGTGGTGTAAATGCGGAATGCATTGTCAAATCACATGCCCATGCATGTATCTGTCTTTCTGGTTATACTGGAAATCCTTGGGTTCAATGTGTAAAAGGTATTTTATTCAATTGTTATGTTATTCCTTCACTTAACTCTGTCTATATAGTTATTTCAACAACTATTTCACCTGTGACAATAACACCTAAGCCTGAATGCAAAAGAGATGACGAGTGCCCACACGATCTATCTTGTTACAATGAAGTTTGCAAGAATCCATGCACTGTTCGTCAGTCATGTGGTGTTAACACTAATTGCAAAACTGTTGAACATGTGCCCGTGTGTTCATGTTTAGCTGATTACGTTGGAAATCCCCTTGTTCAATGTGTAAAAAGTATGTTAGTAGTTGTTTTTATGAAATCAAATTTTAAATCTAATCTTTTCTTAGTTCCTCCGACAAAATATCCAGAAATTTCTACTCCTAGACCAGAATGTCTTAACGATAATGAGTGTACTTCTGAATATGCATGTTTTAATAGAAAATGTGTAAATCCATGTGAAGTTGGTGAATCGTGTGGCATTAATGCTCAATGTAAACCAATTAACCATAGTCCATCTTGCTCTTGTTTATTTGGTTACATTGGCAATCCAATAGTTCAGTGCGTAAAAGGTACGATTCCATTAGGTTGAATTAACTTTAGATTCTTAATGAATACCAGTAGTTATTGTATGGATGAGCAGTATGGATTTAAACATTAATTTAGTTAACTTTTTAATGTTAGCACCACCAACTACTTTGCCTTTACCAGTAACTGTACCTCCTGAATGCAGAATTGATGATGAATGCACCCATGATGAGGCATGTTTTGAAAATTCATGTCAAAACCCCTGTCTTCGTTCACCTTGTGGTGTCAATGCTGATTGTAAAGCTATAAATCACTTTCCAATATGTAAATGTCTTCCTGGGTACTCTGGTAATCCCATTTTGCAATGCAACAAAGGTAGCATTATTAATTAATCAGATTATTTTTATATGAATTACAAGTTTTAATTTCTAGCTACTGTTACTATCGGACCTTCTACAACTTTAGCACCTGAATGTCGTTATGATAACGATTGTTCATTTGAAAAATCTTGTTTTGAAAACCAATGTCAAAATCCATGTCTTTTAAGACAACCTTGCGGTGTAAATGCAGAGTGTAGTGTTGCATCTCATAGTCATTCTTGTCAGTGTTTGCCAGGATACATTGGAAATCCATGGGTTCAATGCACTAAAGGTTTTTAATTAAGTTTTAACTTAATGCATGCTAATTTAACTAAATTTGATGTTAATTAGTGGTCCCTACAACTAAAGTACCCATTACTTTGCCGACAACGACACCTGAATGTGTTGCAGACACACAGTGTGCAAATCATTTGGCTTGCATTGATATGAAATGTCAAGATCCATGCTCAGTGCGACAATCTTGTGGTGTCAATACAGACTGTACTGTAGTGAATTATAGTCCTGTTTGTACATGCCTTCCAGGTTACACAGGAAACCCACTAGTTCAATGTGTTAAACGTACGTCAACTTGTATTCACTGTTCATTTCTACTTTTTCTACTCTATTTTTCCTTTTTTAGCTGTGATATCAGTCTCTAGTACACCTGTACCAGCACAACCACCTGAATGCTTGAAAGATGATGATTGTTCTTATGATAAAGCTTGTTATGATCAAAATTGTAAAAATCCTTGTCAAATAAGGCAACCTTGTGGTGTGAACTCTCAATGCAAGAGTGTTTCTCACAGCCCTGTATGTACATGTTTGCCAAATTATACGGGAAATCCTGTAGTTCAGTGTGTCAAAGGTATCACTTGACTGATTTAAAGATCTAATTTCTTTCTTTTTTTCTAATCTGATGTGTTTATGCAGTACCTGTTACACCTGTTTTCCCTGTTTCTACTACTATTCCTCCAGAATGCCAATATGATGGTGATTGTGGAAATTTAGAGGCGTGTTTTGAACTAAAATGTAAAGATCCATGTTTGGTACGAACACCCTGTGGTGTCAATGCTGAATGCAATCCTAACAATCATCTTCCAGTATGTAATTGCCTTCCTGGCTATATTGGCAATCCGATTTTGCAATGTATAAAAGGTATACAATAATTTTATCGTAATTTAGTCAGAAATGTTTCAGTTATTAATTGATTATTGATAGAACCACCTCCTACTACTCTTCCTCCAGTTACAAAAACAATTGAACCTGAATGCACTAGTGATAGTGAATGTTCTGATGATAAAAGTTGCTACGATTGGAATTGTCAAAATATTTGTATATTAAGACAGCCTTGTGGTGTTAATGCTGAATGTAGTGTTAAAAAGCATAGCCACTCTTGCAACTGTATTGCTGGCTATGAGGGAAATCCTTGGGTTCAGTGTGTTAAAGGTGATAAATGATAACCATGTTATAACATTTTAAAGTTATATACCAATGATAATTCAAATAATTTACAGTAATAGTTACAACAGTGCCAATCACTAAGCCAACAACCAAACCAGAATGCTATACTGATGACGAATGTTTATTATCCCAGTCATGTTTTAACTTTAAATGTGCAAATCCATGTGTTGCTCGTCAACCATGTGGCGTTAACACAAATTGTATAACTGCCAACCATGTGCCAATATGTGAATGTCTTTCTGGATACACAGGAAATGCTCTAGTCCAATGTGTCAAAAGTAACTTAATTTTTTCGTTAATAATAGTTTTATTTTTATTTGACATTTAAAAATTTTTAAATCAGTTTTACCCCCTACTATAATTCCAAATTTACCATCAACGCCACCACCAGAGTGTCGAAAAGATGACGACTGTCCATTCGACAGAGCATGTGTTGATAGTCAATGCAAAAACCCATGTTCTGTTGGGCAGCCATGTGGAGTTAATTCTCAGTGTACTGCTTCAAATCACAGTCCAGTTTGTGTATGCTTAGTTGGTTATATTGGAAATCCTATTGTTCAGTGTGTTAAAGGTACTATACTTTAGTTACTACTATCTTTTTTTAATGTACTTTATTTCTGCTATTTTTTCCATTTACTTATTTTATATTACTGTTCTATTCTTCTGAAGCTCAATCATCTGCACTGCCTCCTTCAACTACTTCTCAACCAGAACTTGAGTGTAGAAAAGACTCGGATTGTTTGCCTCAAGAATCTTGTTTTGCAAACAACTGTCAAAACCCTTGCATTCGATCACCTTGTGGAGTTAATGCTGAGTGTAAGATTGATAATCATATTCCAGTTTGTGTGTGCATTGCTGGCTATGTTGGCAATCCAATTTTACAGTGTTATAAGGGTAACTTATTCTTTAATTTCTTAAATTTATATCTTTTTTTTATGTTGGATATTTTTTAATTTAGTTTCTTCTACCTCTTATCCTCCATCACCCTGGACTATAAAACCGGAATGCCTTTCTGATAATGATTGTAGTAATGACAAGGCATGTTTTAACAAAGTTTGTCAAAATCCTTGTTCTCTAAGGCAACCATGTGGCGTGAATGCCATATGTAGTGTCGAAGATCACAGCCATTATTGTTCTTGTATTTCTGGCTATGTAGGAAATCCATGGGTTCAGTGTGTGAAAGGTTGTTAATTAGTTTTGTCATTTAATTTTTATTTAATTCGTTATTTTGTAAAATGGTAGTTCGTTCTACAACGCCACCAATAGCAAAATATGGGTGTGTTGTCGATATTGATTGCTCAAATGATGAAGTTTGCTTTGATAACAAGTGCAGAAATCCGTGTGATATCGATCAGCCTTGTGGAATCAATGCAAATTGCAAAAGTGCTGACCATAAAGCAATGTGCTCATGTATTAATGGTTATATTGGCAACCCATTGGTGCAGTGTGTAAAAAGTATAAATACCTTATTTTCAGTCTTATTTTCTTTTTATGGTTCTATAATTTTTTTCACTCTTTATTAGTTATGCCTACAACTTCAGTTCCACCTGAAATTTCTACTACTAAACCTGAATGTATGTCAGATGATGAATGCACCATTGATAAAGCTTGTTTTGATAAAAAATGTCAAAATCCTTGTTTGTTGCGAAAATCATGTGGGATTAATGCTCAATGTAAACCAATGAATCACAGTCCATTTTGCAGTTGTCTACCTAATTACACTGGAAATCCTATGTTTCAGTGTACAAAAGGTATATTAGCAAAAATGTCAAATTGAAATATTTTTCAATAATTTCTTTCTATCCTGTTTTCCTATTAGTTTCTATTGTAACAACAGAATCTACCACACCTCCTGAATGCAGACAGGATGGTGATTGTGTGGATAATGAAGCCTGTTTTGGTTTCAAATGTGAAAATCCATGCACTGTAAGGACTCTATGCGGTGTTAATGCCAATTGTAAGGTTGTAAAACATGTTCCCGTATGTGATTGTTTTCCTGGATATAGTGGAAATCCAATCTTACAGTGTAACAAAGGTATACTATGCTTTGTCTTATCTATTTTACTTTCATATAAACGTCTATTTTCTCTGTTACGGTGTAGTTATTTCTACAACTCTACCACCAATAACTTCACCTACAACACCTCCTGAGTGTTATAAAGATGATGAGTGTTCAAATGAGAAAGCATGTTTCCATAGCAAATGCCAAAATCCATGTGTGTTAAGGCAGCCTTGTGGAATAAATGCAAATTGTGAAGTTGAATCTCATCAACACATTTGCAGTTGTATTCCTGGATACACTGGAAATCCATGGGTTCAGTGTATCAAAGGTGCTTTATATGATTTTAATATATACTATTTATTTTATTTTAACATATTTTATCAATAATTAGTTCCTCCTGCAACTACTCCTTATCCAACTCCTACTACGGTAAAACCTGAGTGTACTTATGACGAGGATTGTTCAAACAACAAAGCATGTTATCTTGAAATATGCCAAAATCCTTGTTCAGTTAACCAACCATGTGGTGTTAACACATACTGTAACACTACCACTCATGTGCCATACTGTTATTGTCTGGATGGTTATGTGGGGAATCCACTTGTGCAATGCATTAAAAGTATACTGACTTTTAATACAATGTTGTATCTAAAGTATATGAACTTATGTAAATTTGTGTTTAGTTCTTCCATCAACAACTGAAAAATCAGTAACACCTATTCGACAAGAATGTTATAATGATAATGAGTGCTCAGTGGATAAGGCTTGTTTTAACGGGAAGTGTCAGAATCCGTGTGATGTTAGGAAACCATGTGGTGTTAATGCTCAATGTATGCCCAGCAATCACAGTCCTATATGCTCATGTTTATTTGGCTATGTAGGAAATCCTCTTGTGCAATGTATAAAAGGTGTTCAAATGTTCCTTTGACTTCTATGTATCAAGAGTGCTATTTGGTATAATTAATTTTTGTTATTTGTACAGTGGGGACAACCCCTATTTATACAACACCTACGACCAAACGCCCAGAGTGTTTGTCTGACGATGATTGTGATCTGGATAAGGCATGTTTTGACAAAACATGTCAAAATCCTTGTATTCGGTCTCCCTGTGGTGTTAATGCGGAATGCAAGAGTCATAATCATCTTCCTATGTGTACTTGCATACATGGATATGTGGGAAATCCTATCTTGCAATGTTCAAGAAGTGGGCATTTCTTATCTGTTTTTCATTTTCTGTTTTCATTCTATTTATGTTTTAATTTCTGTGTTAACAGTCACTACACCTTACACTTCACCACCACCAGAATGTTCAAAAGACAATCAGTGCGCGAATGACAGAGTATGTCATCAAAATAAATGCCAAAACCCTTGCGAACTGCGTCACCCATGCGGTAACAATGCAGACTGTATTGCTATAGATCATATTCAGACTTGTGAATGCAAGAAAGATTATTTTGGTAATCCTTGGGTGGAATGCACAGGTAAAATTTTGGTTAACTGTATTGTTGCTTTGATGCTTGCAGTGTGAAAAACAAACTATAAAAATTGCTTTTAAATATAAAAAAATTATTGCATATAAATGAAGCTTTTGCAAGTGCTGCGCTGTAAAAATATTAATTGTTTAATCGATTTTCTTATAAAATAGTATTTAATTTGTTTTTATTTGTTTAGATGTAAGTGATAAACCGGTTACTTCAACGCCACCAGAATGTCGTCGAAATGAGGATTGTCCGTCGGATAAAACATGCTCTTATCACAAGTGTCAAAATCCATGTCTAGCCGGGCAACCCTGCGGAATTAATACTCAATGTAAACCGATCGATCACTCGGTTGTTTGTTCTTGTTTACCAGGTTTCCAGGGAAATCCATTTATTCAGTGTACTAAAGGTATTGTGTTTGAAATATTTTATATTTGATAAATGGAACTATTGTACTTATTGTATTGTAATTGTCTGCAACAGTGACATCAACTCAAACAGTACCAGGTTGCATTAAAAACTCTCAGTGCCCCAGTGAAAGAGCTTGTATTGATGGAGAATGTCGTGACCCTTGCACTTCTCTTCCAAAAGCACCTTGTGGACAGAGTGCAATTTGTGATGTCCAAAACCATGTTCCAATTTGCAGATGCCCTGATAGATTTATTGGGGATCCTCAAGTTATTTGTCAGAAACGTAAGTTTAAAGCATTTTTTGTTAAATTTGACTAAATTAATATTTTTATTTTTTGATAATATTTAGCTGAATGTAATACTGATGGCGACTGTCAAAGTGATAAAGCTTGTATAGATACATACTGTCGTGACCCATGTTCTGTATTATCATTGTGTGCATCAACCGCAGAATGTACTACCGAGATTCATAGGGCTACATGTAGATGTCCAACTGGATTTAGAGGAGATCCTTTTGTTTTATGTAAAAAAATTGAATGCTTAAAGGATACGGACTGTCCAAGTGATAGAACGTGTATTGCTGAAAAATGTGAAGATCCATGTTCACTTAAACAGCATTGTGGACTTCATGCTAGATGTTTCGTTCACCAGCATCAAATTCAGTGCTCATGCGATGCCCCATGGACTGGTGATGCTCGTCAAGAGTGTATTTTAAGTAAGTCGATTTACATTTACGATATTATTACTGTAGGCCAAAACTTAAAAATTTATGGTTATAGTTAAACGTGAATGTGAAATGGATTCGGATTGTCCAAGCAGTTTGGCTTGCATCAATGACAAATGCCAAGATCCTTGTCAGACGTTACAGCCGTGTCATCCAGAAACACAATGCAAGGTTCTTGACACAGTTCCTTGGAGGACTATGAACTGTATCTGTCCATCTGGTTATGTTCGTAGTGCAAACGGCGGTTGCGATAAAAGTACAATATTGATTTTAGTACTTGTATTTTAAATTGTTAATAATATTATTTTTTTAATTAGTTAAAACACCTCCTCCTGAGTGTACAAAAGATGACGACTGTTCTCTTGACCGTGCCTGTGTTGAGGGACAATGCCGTGAATTTTGTCAATTGTTTTCTCCCTGCCAAGGTGAATGTCAAATGGTTCAGCATCGTCCATCATGCAGATGTCCAGTTAATCATTTTGGCGATCCAAGAATTCACTGTTATCCCGTACAGTGTCAAAAAGATGAAGATTGCGGGCGTAACGAAGCTTGTTCTTTAGATATTCATAAATGTATTGATTTGTGTTTGGTGGGAAAACCATGTGGAAAGAATGCCGAGTGTAAAATGGTAAATCATCAAAGCACATGCCAATGTTTGAGCGGCTATGAAGGCGACCCAAGAGCTGAGTGTTTTCCAGTTGGCTGCCAGAGTCATTCGGCTTGTCCAAATGATAAGGTTTGCATTAGCGGTCAATGTTGGAATCCTTGTTTACAGACAACTTGCGGAGATAATGCTCTTTGTATTCCACGTAATCACAAAGCAAATTGTGAATGTTTAAGAGGGTATAAGGGAAATCCATTAGTAATTTGTGAGAAAGGTACAGTATCATTTTACAGTATCGAATTTTATGTATATTTATATTATAATTCTTTTAGATCGTCGTGAATGTCGTCAAGACAGTGATTGTGGTAGTGAACTTGCTTGCATAGGAGATAGATGTCGGGATCCTTGTCGTGAATTTTTACCTTGCAAAGGCATTTCAGAATGTAAAGTCATTGATACAATCCCATGGAGGACAATTGTTTGCGTTTGTCCCAGTGGTTATATGTCTGATCCAGTTAGTGGATGTGTTAATCGTCGCATTGATGAAGGCTGCAAATCTCATAGTGAATGTGAAGAAAACTTAGAATGTCGTGAAGGCACCTGTCAAGATCCTTGTGTTTCGTGTGGTGAAAAAGCCATCTGTTCTGTATTCAATCGCCGTGCAATCTGCAGCTGTCCATCTGGTCACATTGGAGATCCAAGATCAAAATGTGTTTGGGGAGAGTGTATCAAGGATGACGATTGCTCCTTTGATAGAAGTTGTCAAAAAGGAACTTGTGTTGACGTTTGTTTGTCATATGGAAATTGTGGTATTAACGCAAGATGCAAAGGAGAAAATCACAGAGGCATTTGTTACTGTCCTCAGGGCTATGAAGGCGATCCATTCAAGGCATGTGTAAGACCTGCTTGTGTTCAAGATGATAATTGTCCAGATGACAAGGCATGTATAGCTGGGAAATGTATATCTCCATGTCTGCATAAATCGCCTTGTGGTTTACAAGCTCACTGTTCATCTAGTAGACACAGAGCAATTTGTACATGTCCTAATGATTTTGCTGGTGACCCCCTCATTCAGTGTAGTCCAGGTTGGTAGATATTTATGATTATTTTATTAAATGATGTTAATAAATTATAAAACATTTTTTATTTTAGTTGAGAGCAAAGAATGTGTGACTGATAGCAATTGTCCAAGCGGACTTGCATGTTTAGAAAATCGTTGTCAAAATCCATGTCTTTTATTGAAGCCTTGTCATTCGTTTGCCCAGTGTACTGTCGTAGATACGGCACCTTGGAGAACTCTAATGTGTGTTTGTCCAGAAGGATTTGTCAGCGACAATCAACGAGGATGCCGCGAAGTACCAATTGCAACTGAATTATGTATTTCCGATGAGCAATGTGCCTTGGGAGCTGCTTGTTTGAATCATACGTGTAGGGACCCTTGTTTGTGGGATTACAATTGCGGCCAGGATGCATTCTGTCGAACAGCAGGACACCGAGCAGCATGTTACTGTCCCGAAGGATTTTTTGGGGATCCGATTGTTGGATGTATTAAAGTCAGTTGCAAATCAGATGCCGATTGCCCTGCTGATAAAACATGTGATCGAAATAAATGTATCGACCCATGTCTGAATGGAGCTAATCCTTGTGGTAATAATGCTCAGTGTAAGGCGTTTAATCATAAACCTTCCTGTGAGTGTTTGGCTGGTTTCCAAGGTGATCCAATTGTTGAGTGCACACCGATTAGCTGTAGAGATGACAGTCATTGTCCTGGAGACCGAAGTTGCTTAAGTGGGCAATGCGCAGATCCATGTCTTGCTCAGCTATGTGGCAAAGGAGCTAAATGTAACGTTGTTGATCACAAAGCTAAATGCTCTTGCTTACCCGGTTACTATGGCAACCCAGCAATCGTCTGTCAGGTTATTGTGGTTAGCGCTTGTATAACCGATGGCGATTGTCCATCTGGCTTGGCTTGCATCAGAGAACAGTGTCGTGACCCTTGTTTGGAATTTAAGCCCTGTCATCCAACTGCCAAATGTAACGTTATTGACGTCATTCCATGGAGAACTATGGTCTGCATATGTGATAGTGGATTTGCATCGGATCTTAATGGAGCATGTTTGAAGGTTGGAGAACGAGTAGAACATAGCTGTACATCTGATAATGACTGCTCTACAGATAAATCGTGCTTAAATGGGCAGTGTACTGATCCATGCAAATATTGCGGCGATAATGCGGTTTGCAAGATTGAAAATCGAAGAGCTATTTGTAGCTGTGCAAAGGGTTTTGCCATAGATTCTAAAGGATTGTGTGTTAAAGTGGAATGCACATCAAGCAACGATTGTTCAACTGATAAAACATGTCATAGAGGCACTTGCATAAATCCATGTTTATTATCTGGCACATGCGCTGTAAATGCAAGATGTCGTGGAGACAATCATTTGGCCGTTTGTTATTGTCCAGAAGGAACAAGAGGAGATCCTCTAAAATACTGTAGCAGACCTGCTTGCATAAAAGACACCGATTGTCCTATTAATAGAGCCTGCATAAATGAACAGTGTATGTCACCTTGCGCTGTTAATTCGTTGTGTGGTGTTGGTGCTCTCTGTTCAGTAAACAACCGAAGAGCTAGTTGTTCCTGTCCGGCAGACTATACAGGCGATCCATTTATACAGTGTTTGAGAATTGAAGAAGGGCACTGCGTAACTGATGCTGATTGTCCACATGGCTTAGCTTGTTTCAGTGGAAAATGTAAAGATCCTTGTAACGTTCTAAAGCCATGCTCACCGTCTGCTGACTGTAAAGTTATTGACAGCAAGCCATGGAGGACAATGATATGTATTTGCCCTGAAGGATTCATGAGCGATGCTAATCGAGGCTGTATTCCAGTTCCAGAATTAAAAGGCATCTGTCTATCTGATTCTGACTGCGCTGGAGAATTAGCATGTGTCGAGGGTCAGTGTCGTGACCCTTGTAGATGGGATAACCACTGTGGTAGAGATGCTCAGTGCTCAGTTGTTAACCACCGAGCAACTTGTCTATGTCGCCAAGGCTATTTTGGAAACCCAGTTTTATACTGTGTTAGAGCTGAGTGTGCTAGTGATTCCGATTGCCCTAACGATAAAGTTTGTTCAGAGCAAAAGAAATGCATTGATCCGTGCTTATTTAGAAGTCCTTGCGGTAAAAATACTCAGTGCCAAGCAGTTGATCATCAACCATTTTGTCAATGTTCTGGTGGATTCCAAGGGGATCCCTTTGTTGAATGCACTCCAATTGGCTGCCGAAGTGACGCTGAATGCCCTGATAATAAAGCTTGCTTTGGTGGACAATGCAGAGAACCATGCCTTGATCATGTATGCGCTCCAGCAGCCAAATGTTCAGTTGTAAATCATAAGCCGACTTGTACCTGTCCACCAGGTTATAAAGGGAATGGAGCTGTGGCTTGTCAAAAGAGTAAGTTTAATTTTTAAAAAAAAATCTTTGAATTCGTTATTTAATCTTTTTTATTTTGCAGTCCAAATTACTGTTTGTGAAACCGATAGCGACTGTCCCAGTGGTTTAGCTTGCATTAACGACAAATGCCAAAATCCATGTCAAGTTCTTAAACCTTGTGGTTCTCTAGCGGAATGCAAAGTTGTGGATAGTACTCCATGGAGAACAATGGTGTGTGTCTGTCCTAATGGATATATGGCCGATGAAAATCGCAGCTGTATTAAGGTCATCGATTTGTCATGCGTTTCGGATTCTGCTTGTGCACCTGATGAGACATGTCTTCAAGGCACTTGTGTCTCGATTTGTCAACATAAAAATCCTTGTGGAACACATGCCACTTGTACCACCAATGTTCATCGCCCAACTTGTACTTGTCCTTTAGGATTTATTGGTGATCCATTTGTAGAATGCCTTAAAGGTAAATTGAGGTTTTTTTATTACTGTTAATATCATCGAAGTACAAATATTTTAAATATGAATTTTTATTGCAGTTGAGTGCACATCTGATGCTGACTGTCCAGGATATTTAGCTTGCATGACTCAAAGATGTGTGGATCTTTGTTTAGTATCTGATCCTTGCGGTCACAACGCTCTTTGTCGAGTTGTGAATCACCAAACGATGTGTGATTGTCCAGCTGGTTATCATGGAGATCCAGTTAGTTCATGTCAACTTATCAGTTGTCAGCGTGACGAACAATGTGCTGAAGATCGTGTTTGTCGTGGTGGAAGCTGTGTTGATTTATGTTTTGCTGATCGGCCATGCGGCCAAAGTGCCATCTGTAAAGGCATTCAGCACCGACCACATTGTGAATGTCCTCCAAACTACTTAGGAAATCCACGAGTTCTCTGTTTCACTGGTACAACATTAAACATTATTTCATTATCATTGAAAGCAAATATTTATTGAGCTTTTACTTACAGAATCGATCGGAACTTGTTTGACTGATTCTGATTGTATAAGTGGCTTATCTTGTATTGGTGAGGTTTGTCAGGATCCTTGCGTGACACTCAAACCCTGCGGAACTGGAGCTGAATGCAAAGTCATTGACACCGTGCCATGGCGAACTCTTGTATGTCTATGCCCACCAGGATTTGTTTCAAACGAAGAAAGGGGCTGTGAAAGAGGTATCCTAGTTTGATTTAAGGTGTAAACTTTATTACTAAATAAATTTAAATAGCAGTTACAGGAAGTGAAGGTTGTTCTCAAGATTGGCATTGTGGATCAAATCAAGCTTGTGTCCAGGGAGAATGTATTGTGGCTTGCGAAATTGGACGACCTTGTGGAAGAAATGCAGAGTGTCAATCTATACAACATCGTGCCGTCTGTTCTTGTTTCCCAGGTTTAACAGGAAACCCAACGAAATCATGTAGTCCAGGTAACATTAATTGATTTTATTTTAATGATTTTCAAGGGTTTTTTCTAACAATTTTCTTTGTAGCTGAATGTACTAAAGATGCGGAATGTCCTGACGACTCTGCTTGTGTTAGTGGTATCTGCACCAATTTGTGCGAAAGTGATGTGTGCGCAGCGTTGGCCACTTGTACAATGATCAACCATATTCCACACTGCGAGTGTCCTCTTGGATTTGAAGGAGATCCAACTAAAGAATGTGTTCGAGTTAGCTGTCATAGCGACGAAGAATGCTTAGGATCATTGGCATGCGTTGCTGGTCGTTGTGAAGATCCTTGTAACATTCTGAAAACTTGTGGTTACAACGCTGATTGTCGTGTTGTGGCCCATAAACCTGAGTGCAGCTGTAGACACAATTACCAAGGCGATCCAAATGTTGGTTGTGATAGAATTGACAGAGGTTCGTATAATTATTAAATACTTACTTTTTTATTTTAAAAAATTTATAATCATTTTCTAAATTTTTTGAATTGCAGTTGATTCGTGTTTGGATGAAGATTGTCCTTCTGGGTTATCGTGCATTAACGAGCAGTGTGGAGATTATTGTCAGAGATATCATCCTTGTGGTCTCAATGCGGTTTGTGAAGTGCAAAATTCAAGACCTTTGGTCACAGTAGCTTGCAAATGTCCTCCCGGTTTTGCTGGAAACGCTTCCACACACTGTGTGCCTTGTAAGTGACCAGTGACATTTCTTAAATGGATTTTTTAATCGATTAATTTTTCGATACCAATTTTATTGCAGTGATTTCTCAAGAATGTCGAGTAGACGCTGACTGTCCTGCAAATAAAGCTTGTATTGAAGGCCGTTGTGTAAATTTCTGCTTACTCCGTGATGGATGTGGTCTCAACGCTTTTTGTACAGTTAGCAGTCACCGTGTGGCTTGCACATGTCCTGAGGGATATACTGGTGATCCAGCGGTTGCTTGTGTTAGAAGTAAGTGTTAAATAATTGTCAACGATTTTTAGTGTATTAAACAATGTCGATGTTTGATTTAAAGTTACTGGCTGCATTGATAGTAACGAATGTCCTGGTCGTCTTGAATGCATTTCAAACGGTCTTTGTGGTTGTCCTACAGGATTTCTTCGTATTGATGATTATTGCGTTGGTATGTATATCTTTAATTAGGACATTTGTTGAACGATAAAAAAAATATTTTCTTATTTAGTTAAAAATGAAAGTTGCTCGACAACCAACCCATGTTCTACAAACAAAAAATGCCAATATATTGGAGGATTGGTTGGTTTTGGTATTTGCATCTGTCCTAAAGGATACCAGCTTATGCTTGATGGAAATTGTGTTGAAAATACCAGTATGTTAATTTTTTGTCTACTTAAGCATTTAGTTTTATTTATACCGTATTTAATTGAAACAGAGTTGGACGGCCGTACTCAGCCACCTAAAGTTGACGTTGCTGTGAGTTGCATGGCTGATGGAGTATTTGTCGACGTTGAAGTTAAAGGTTTTGACGGCGTCATCTACGTTAAAGGCTACAGTAAAGATGCTCAGTGTCGACAAGTTGTCAGTAACACTCAGGAAAATACTTTTGTACCTTTCCGAGTGCTATTTAACACCTGTGGACTTTTCCCTGTTGAAGTAATTAGGGATCAGTATAATTATCAAATAAGTAACTATTTTAACATTTGGTGTTTTGTTTTAGGGTGTTGCATCGTTTATCTTGGTCATTCAGAAACATCCAAAACTTTTAACACACAAAGCTAAAGCCTACGAAATTCGTTGTGTGTACAAGATTGGAGAGGCTCCGATTACAATTGGAATTAACGTTAGCATGATCACGACGTCGGGAACCATTGCTAACACTGGACCACCACCAACATGTGTAATGAAGATTGTCAGCGAAGGAGGAAACGACATTGTGTCAGCAGAGTTAGGTGATAACCTTAAACTTAAAGTGGAAGTTATGCCTAAAGGTAACATTTGGTTTTAATCCTAATGGTGATTATTTAAGGAGAAATCTAATCTTTGTTTTGTTATGCAGAGGTTTATGGAGGATTTGCTCGCAGTTGTTACGCTATGACGACTGATGAACGTGGTGAAGAAAATCGTTATTTAGTCACCGATGAAAATGGGTAAATATTTGACAATCACTAAAATTAACATTCTAATAAAAATCAAAGTTATAAATAAAAATCCATCATTTAAATTTTAAAATGTTTAGAAAATCTTTCATATTGTGACCAAATTTTTAATTAAATTATTAATTTCTATTATTTTGGTGTATGAGTTGACACTAAAACTTTCATTTGTATTTATAACAGATGTGCTGTAGATGCAAGCGTGTTTGGAGAGTGGGAATACGATTTCCGGTTGAACGCACTTGTTGCTCCTTTCAACGCTTTCAAATTTCCAAATGGAAACAGTGTGCGATTTGATTGTAACATTCGGTTCTGTTTCCGAGCTTGCCCACCGGTAATTTATTTAAAATAAAAAGTTTAATTACGTATTTAACTAAGGTAATTTTTAATTTTAAAAAAGGTTAATTGCCACGGTCGTCAAGTGTATGGTCGTCGAAGACGTCAAGTTGCTGGAGACCCAGTTGGTTTTGAATATCGTGTTGGCAGTTCTCAGTCAACAAACAGCACCGCTTTGGGACTGCCTGGTGGACAGCCTCAAGAGGAAATTCAGATGAAATCAAATGCCATTTTTATCGTCGATCACAAGGAGAAAGACGCCATCAAAAACGACGAATCAGTGGATGTTCAGTCACACGATGTCTGCGTCTCCACCACCAGTTTTATAATTGCTCTGGTCATAACTGCTCTCTTAGCTTTAGTAGCGGTGGCAGTGGCGGTTTCCTGTTGGCTTATGGCTTACAGGCGGAGTCCCAAAGCTGACGGTCCTTTACCACATCCGCCAGAATTTCCCAACCCTCTGTACACAACGCCGGAACCAATTACGGAACCTTCCCCAGACTATCTATCATGAGCTCAGTAACTTATAAACTTATTAAAGACTTGTCTTCCAAGTACGTCGTGTTTGCAGCCCTGGTGGCTAAACCCAAAATTATTCCTGAAAAAGAGTTTGGATCACCACCAGTGCTGGGGTTTCTTTTTAATTAATTATTTTGATATTTACTTGGGCGGTGCCCGGGTTTCTTTAGTCACATATACAGATGAACAAAATAAAACAGTCGGTTTCCATCTCAAGCTTCGTTATTATAAACTGAACATAACTTATTCTTATGAAATGAGGAAATTCCGATTCTTCTAAATACACCGGTAATTATCTGTGAATCTGTGTGCTTGTTTGTGCATGTGTGTTAGTAATTATTTTGATTTTACTCAAATTCAAAAAGAAAAAATTAAAAAAAGGTAAACAATGGGGAGCAGAGGCAAAGCAATTAAGTTACATGAAGTCAGCATAATACTACAGTATATGTCATTCTGTCTATTGTGTATATACAATATATAAATTTTTTCTTTGTCTTTTTATTTTATTATATCCAATATTTATATGAGAAACAAATTATTGTTTTGTTGTTGGGGAGAGGAAAACTAAATGTGTTTTTTTCCTCTTTTTATAAGATGTTTTGGTGGTTGGGATCGGAAAATAAAGGATTTAAGGTGTCATGACGGCACCTTTGGGATAATGAACTTTGTTTTATTTTTCGAAATTGGGGAAGGGAGAGTGGGAGAATCAAAAACTGGGATGCACACTGGCATACACATGGTGATGGCAAAAACAAAAGAATTGGACAAAAATCAAAACAAGGCAATATTACGCTTATTTTGTCATTAAAGCTTTCTATTTTCAAATTTTAATTCCGTACTTGTTTCAATATTTTTCTGACTTATAGAAATATAGGCTGTGTTTTCTTCGGATTTCTCATTGTATAATATTTGCTTTTAAGATTTAAGTTTGGGGTGGAGGAATCGACTGGGATTTTGGGGAATAATGGAGGGTGTTTTGTATTTCATTAGCTTGCCTCTACTCCATATTGTTGTACATCGATTTATTTTTATTTTTGTCGCTTTTTCTGGTTAAATCACAACAGTTTGTGCTTTCGATTATAATACTTTTGTTTAATTTTTTCATACCTGTGAGTTTTGTATGATATGTTTTTATTTTGGTAAGGTGTTTCTTCACCTGAACATAATGCTAATCATAATGAGGCAGCTGACTGATGCCATATTGTATTTTTAAACTGAATGTTTTTAGATTCGTACAAATAAAGGGAATATGGAATAAATAATATTTCAATGGAAAATTTGTGAGCAGTTATATTGTAGGTGTATTACTTTTTTTGAAATTTTAAGTTATGCCCCGGTATATTTGCTGTTTTGAACGAACAATTAATATCTTTTCCGGATGTTCAAATAAGTTATTCCAATTAAAAGCCTTACAGGTACCGTATTTCCAATTAAAACTGTATGTTCCCATGTTTCGCTGTTACCCTGTATGCGGTTTTTTTTAATACGATTTAACAAAAAAAATAAAAAACACGCCTTTACAAAAATCTAACGAATTTGGGAATAATTTCACTCCAAGTAAAATGCGGATTTTCAAGTACAGTGGAATCCGTTTAACGCGAACTCGATTAACACAAAAAATTGCAGTCCGGATTAAAGAATAGGCGTTTACTTGCTAGAAATTTTTGGGTCGCGGCATACAGCCACAAAAAAAAACATTTTTGTGGTCAAAAGCGCACACCCTACCACAGTCTGCTAAAAAGTGGGGAAATTTCCGAAAAATCTCTTAATTGTTTATGAATTA
>JAAFCF010002710.1:7018527-7121176 GCA_013389785.1 Helicorthomorpha holstii | reverse complement strand
AATTCATTGATAATTTTATTTTTTAATTCATTGATAATTTTATTTTTAACTATATTTTTCATTAGGTTTGCCAACATAGCGTTGCCCAGCCAATTGACAGAGAATAAAAATGTCGGGACATTTAGCAAGTGGTGGCGGCATCACTTTGATGCAGCGGTCGTTGACTAGTTATGGCTACTCATCATAATGTACAGCAAACATTTTTATAAAATATTTGAAACGATTTTATTTCAACTAGTTTATGTTGTTTTAATTTAATTTATTAAGTATTTAATTATGTTAATTTATTTACATAGAAAAGCTGAACTGAAATAGCTTGTACTGTACTATTGGCAAAAATGGAAGGTTTTTCCCCCCCAGTATAGAAGCGTTCTTTTTTACCGCCAAAACCTGTCACCCTTCTTCTTCACCTTCTTGTTGTTTTTGAAGCCATATTGAGCACCTCTTTTCGGCGCTAATTCCCCGCAAACAATTTTTTTTTATTTTTTTTAAATTTACCCAATCATTTAATATTCCTAATGTTCTCCCCACTTTTTCTTCATATTTAATAGTGTGTTGTGTGATTAATTAATTTATTAATTAATAATTTAAATTTTTGTTCTTACCTTTCATTCGAACGTTTTTGTGTTCGACTGAAGACGCAACCTGAGTTAAAAACGTTCGAATTTTTTTTTCCTACAATTTTTAACACACGCGACTTCCCCTACTTACACGCGCCCCCTGCACTCACAATTTTGTTTGAAATGTATTAAATTTTAATAAAAGTTAATTAAACAAACTTTTTAAAATTAATTAGGGAGAGCTAATTTTGAGCTTCTGTCTCTGTCCGTTGTCCCCCAGCGAATAGCCTGGAGCCCAGGTTAACAAAGCTTAGTTAGCGCTTCATTAGAACGGTTACCGTAGCTCATTACGTCATTGGCTGGATTAGGTCATTCATAGGCCCTATTCCTAATGCTTTTACTTACATTGCACTGTTTATTAAAATGTCATAAAATAAAACTTTTTGTTTACCCCTCTAATTTGTAACATTTTCCCTGCGATTCTTTAAATAATTATCCGGTAACTTAAATGCTTGTGTAAATTTCATTCAAACGTTTTTTTTATTTTCATTACTTGTTGTGCATTAGTTAATACTATATTGTACTTTTTTGAGGGGTGATGTTGTAGCATCGGTTTGACGCTTGTAACATTTAGCAAGTGGCTTGACGCTTGTAACATTTAGCAAGTGGCGGCGGCATCACATTGATGCTGCGGTTGACAGCTAACTACAGCTATGGCGATTACTCGTAATACACTGTTTATTAAAATGCCTTGAAATATTTAAAATCATTTCGTTTAAACTAAGTCGTATGAATTATTTTCGATGAAGTGCTTATTTTATATTTGCATTTTAATAAGCTGAACCTAAATGTTGTACAATTTGGTAAATGGAACTTATATGCAACGTTCTTTCTAATAGCCGCTAAAAATTTTCCCCCTTTTTCCTTCCCTAGGTTTTCCTCTTTATTCTGAGCGCCAAATTGTGTACCGCTTTTAATGTCTATTTCAATGTTTTTGCTCTTTATTGCACATTCGAAATTTCTTTTGAAACATTAACTAAAGTTATTATCGATTACATTTGCTTCCTAAATGTACGTTCTCTCCACTATTTTGTAACATTGCAAAATGTTCTGTGATTCATTAAAGAATTAATTTAAATTTTTGTGTAATTTTTATTCGAACATTATTTTCAATTTTGTGCTTGGGTTTTTATAGCCTCACACAGCCGTTCGACGATTGAGCAAAAAAATGTCCTCTGAACATTTAGTGAGTCTCGCCCCATGAGTGTATGCGGTAAGCTGTGATCATCGTTACCTAACTATGGCAATACATAATACACCAATATGTGCAAAAATATTCTAAATATTTTTACCTAAACTATTTTATATTGTTTTTATGGTTTATGTTAATCTTAATTCATATACTGTACAATGAAAAGCTGAACTGACAAAACTTCTACCATCGGTTCAATGGAACATTTTAAGGGAGGTAAGGCTGGTTTTTTTTTGCCGCCAAACCATCCCCCTCTTCTTTTTCACCTTCTTGTTGTTTTAGAAGCCATATTATGTAACTCATTCCAATGCTCATTACTTTACATTTTACCGCACAGGTAGAATTTTTTTTTTTCAATATTGAAAAAATATATATAATTTACTCTTAAATGTTCTCCTCACTCATGGTTAATATTTAAAAGTGTCCTGTGTAGTTAATTAAAAGAATAAATTTAAATTTTGTTCTTACCTTTCATTCGAACGTTTTTTTTCTATTGAAGATTCCGTCTGAGTTAAAAACGTTCGAATTATTTTTTCTTAAATTTTTTGTTCACGCGACTTCCCTTACACATTCGCGCCCCCTTGAACTTATAATTTTTTTTAAAGAAGTCATTAACTGTTAGTAAAAATTAATTAATTAAACTTATTTAATCAATTAGCCAGAGCTAATGTTGTGCAACTGTCCCCGCTCCTGTCACCATCTCAAATAACCTGGAACCCAGGTTAACAAAGCTTAGCGCTTCATAAGAGATGATTAGCTTACAAGCGTTGATTAGCTTACAAGCGTTGATTAGCTTATAAGTGCTGATTTGCTTATAAGAGCTGATTAGCTTATAATATCAAAAATTGCTCTCTAAGACTTTCTACCGGTACTGTACAGTAAGCAAAAAGAAACTTTTCTAATACCGGTAGCTATAAAATCTTATCAAAGCGAATTTCTAAATTGAATTGGTAAGGGTACTTGAATCTAGAATTTTGTTAAACGCTAAATTTGGTTTACATTTACTTTAAATTACTACAAGTGGTCCTGGATGAAATGATACATGCGATTCACAATAATCTTGTCAATTAAAAAAACGAAACAAATTACCATTGAACTCTGTATAATTTAATGTCATTTCTTTATTGCAAAATTGTGGAGTCGGGAGATTTTCTTATGAAGCATTGAAATTAAGTAATTTAAATTGTGTAATTCCATTGTTGAGTCCGCTTGTCCTTCTTCCCGAGTCTTGTTCAGTTTCGAGCCCGACTACAAAAAGTTATGTAATCATTTTCTATTCAGTTACATCACATACTCTCGTCATGTTAAGTAATGGGCTAAATGAAAATAGCCGATGGTCATAAATGAGATATATTTATAATTAAAATATGTTAAAAGATTGAGCCATTACATAACTTATAACCTGTTTTAATTCGCATAACTTATAAAGATGTAGCTGCTGTTGTAAAGAATACAACCGTACCTGAAAACGTCTCGCCCTCTTGTGGTACAAACTAATGATCATTGCAGCGTTGGTTTTGAAATTTGAAATAATGAGTTAACGGAGATGGGTAAAATATAGCTAAGTATTCGAACTATTGACTTTTGAGTTATTTTTGTTAATTTTGCCGAATTATAGAGAATCCAAAAGGAAGAGGATTTTGACACATATGGGACTTGTTTATTGACGATATTCAAAAACGTTATTTAAACGTTAAATAAATTTATAACGACAAAATAACCAGTCATAATAAAACGGTCATAAGATATTCACTATCAAACGATAGAATTAACGACTGTTCGTTATAAGTTATAAAAAAATTTACTAGAAAGGAATAAATAAAATACTGAAATTCGAGTCACTTAATACACGCTAGTTACTGTACTTCATTTTTTTATTTACATTTGAAACAAAGTAATGTATTGATAACTAAAGCATCGATAATCTAATATGTAAACCTCCTAAAAACATAGGATAAGTAAGAACTTTTTTCTAATGTTTTATTTGTTTGTTTGTTTTTTTTTTAATTTAAGGTTAAATCTTACGCAGCTACTGAAGCTTTTTTGCTCATTTCAGCTGCAAACTTCTTCATCCGGTCTTCAATTTCTGGTCTAAAATGACGTATAAGACCCTACACCAAAAATAAAATCGAATTATTGTATGTACAGTTGGAAACCACTGAATACAAAAACAAATAAGACTCTAAAAACCCTTTGATACTGTTGCTGTTTAAAAGAATTTGGTATTATACCGATTGGTATTCCCAATCGGTCCTACATTAACTTTGGTTCCGCATCATTGTGCTCTGTATTACAAATTTTAGTTTCAAGTGGCTAAATTTAGTTTGTGCAACACCAATTGCGCACCCCATATTTAAATTCAGTAAACCGGGTGAACATTGAGAGAAAACTACAATACATGTAGAACCAGTATATGATATGTTTAAACAACTACTGTAATAAACTTATGTTTAGATTTGAATTCCTTTACCTGAACTGGCCAAGCAGCTCCATCACCCAAAGCACAAATTGTATGTCCTTCAATCTGCTTACTAATTTCAAATAACATATCAATTTCCTCAGGTCGGCCATCACCATCAACTGATAATCCACACATAGTAACGTTACAACAATCTAAATTTAATTTTAACATCGAAGTTTACCAAATCGGTTCATTATTTTCATCATCCATCCAGTTCCTTCACGACATGGTGTGCACTAACAAGACACAAATTTCAAATTTTAAAGTACTGTATACAATAAGACTATGGCAAGGACAGCAGTTTGATTAAACGATTTATTAATTACCTGTCCACAGCTTTCATGCTTATAGAACTCAATTAAACGAGCAATGGCTTTGATAATATCTGTCTGTTTGTTCATCACAATGATAGCAGCAGTTCCCAAGCCAGTTTGAGCCGCGATAAGCCCATCAAAATCCATCATTACATCATCACAAACTCTAAAAATTGGTTTGAATCATTCTTAGTTAGAAGTTAATGTGATTAAGTGCTGATTATACTTTCGAGGGATAACAGGAGTGGATGATCCACCTGGAATAACACCTAAAAGATTATCCCAACCTCCTAAAACTCCTCCAGCGTGACGCTCGATCAGTTCTTTCAAAGGAATTGACATCTCCTCTTCAACGGTGCATGGATTTTTCACATGCCCGGAAATATTAAATAGCTTTAAAATAAGTTTATAAATTTAAAATTAAATGAGTTTCAGTGAACTTCTTTATAAGGGTTGCATTTCTAATAAGGAATCAATTTCTAGCGTTAACTTGATCCCAATATAGCAGAAAACTCAGATTTTAACATGAGCAGATAGTGCTTCTTACTTTAGTGCCAGAGTTCCGTGGCCTTCCAAACGAGGCAAACCATTCGCCTCCTCGTCGACAAATCGTCTTAGAAAAACAAAAACAAAATGTTAAAATAAAATCTTAAAGTAAAGCTTAACTAGATTTCATTTACAGGAGCCACTGAAACGGTTTCTACGTTTGCCACAGTTGTTGGGCAACCAAAAACTCCAACGTCAGCTGGAAATGGCGGCTTCAAACGGGGCTTTCCTTGTTTCCCTTCCAAAGACTCGATCAAAGCCTGGTTGTACAAAAAGTAAAGCTAAAAGTTAGAGTTCCTACTCACACTTAAATCAATTTAATATTACAGTTTCTTCTCCGCAAATGTAAGCTCCAGCTCCACGGTGCATAAAGACATCAAAATCGTAGCCCGAACCACAAGCATTTCGACCAATTAAACCAGCTTCGTATGCCTCGTTAATAGCAATTTGCATGTTGGAAGCTTCGTTGTAAAATTCACCACGGATGTATATGTAAGCTAGAACATATTTAGAAAATTAATCATTAACAGGCACTTACTAATGGCTTATTATTGCGTTTATGAAGTTTTCCGTCAGTAAAATTTAAATTTTAAACTTTAAATTTCATACTAAATACTTACATTAATAACATACTGTACTAAATTTTGCTTTGAAGAACATCTATTGTGTTTTGAGAAATAAAAATGGCCATTTCTGACACTAAGTTTGGAAAATAAAGATGCAAAATTTGGTTTCTAATGATTAAAATTTATCAATGATATAAACGCAGCTGTACTTCATTTTGTTATGAGAATTTAATATGCTAAATGCAAAGCATTTTAACTATTAGATTATTACCAGCTCTGGCTCCCATGCATCTTCCAGCAACTAAACAACCTTCAATAAGTTTGTGGGGGTCATGTCGAAGAATTTCGCGGTCTTTACAAGTTCCTGGTTCTCCTTCGTCGGCATTTACCACTAAATATTTAGGTCTGAAAAACAAATTCATGTCAGTACAAAAACTATAATTTGGTGTTAAGGTTAACATATTTTTACCTTCCATCTGACGGCTTATTCATAAAACTCCATTTGAGTCCAGTGGGAAATCCAGCTCCTCCTCTACCACGTAGACCAGACTTAGTTATTTCTTTAATTATCCAATCAACACCTTTCAACAATATTTCCTTCGTTTTATACCAGTCACCCTAACAAAATTAAGCAATGAATAGCACACATTTAGTGTCAAGTAAATTAATACTATAAGCCTCCTAACAAGATAGTTTTGAATGGTTGATTAAAACGTATGAGTGTAAAAAAGTAAAACAAGATAGAAATTTGAAAATAAAATTGTTTCGAAAGCGGTTTCTTACCCTGCTTGTTGCTCCTTTGAGTCGCCAATCATGTCGACCGTATAAATTGGTAAATATACGATCTTCATCTTTCAACGGACCAAACTTAGTCTAAGAAAAGATAATAAGAAACAAATAATTGTAGTGCTGTTGTAAACGAAAGCATTATTAGTTATTAATGACCTTCTGCGGTGGAGTTTGTTGTTGCTGTTGCTGTTCAAATGGCTGACCCGTATGCAAACTGGCAGCGTATACATTCCCCAAACAAGCTAATAAGCATATAATGTCGTAATGGTCATCAATGTCTTAAAATTTTTATGTCTTACCCAAATTTCCCTTCGAATAGTTGATTATTCTAGGTAAACTTGCCATGTTTGTGAATTATTGCTTCTAAAATAAATGACCCCAAACCTAAACGTTGATAAAATTCACGTCTCCTGAGTCTGAACTTGAAGAATAATATTTTAAAGTATCGCTATCGACAAATCGACTTTTTAGTATAACTTTACTATCGTTTAACATTAATAGCGCTAACGATAGAAGATACAATAGAAAAGGTCTTTATTAAATAGCCTTAAAACAAATAACTTCAATATAGAGTTGCTCTCAATATAAAGTCGTACTACGTTGATTTGTCTAGCATTAATTGATTAAATACAATATATTATTGCTACAAGCATAATTTAACGATTTGATTAATTTTTATATCAGCAGATAAAATCATAATAACATTTAATTTCAATTTTACTGTTCTTTGATATCTGATACATTTCGCTGATTTCAATTTGTATACTACGGTAATTGAGTCGTTCAGAAGCAGAGTGGATTAAGTCACATTTAATAAAAATTAAAAATTAGTTAGAAAAATTGGTTATTTTTTTTATAAAAAAAAAAAACAGATTTCAATCCCAGGTGGGACCAGTTCCCTGTGCTTGTCCTCTTCCCCTTCAGATGGTCATACTATATCTTACTATCACTTAATAACAATTATTTTGCTTTGTGGGGCAAAGCCCATGTGTTCCGCTAATAATGAAATCAAATTAACGATTTTGATACTATACAATCAAATTTACTTTAACAGTATTCGATTGTTTGTTTTGTATTATTATTTCAATTAATGCAATTAATGTATCCATGCGTAATAACTACCGGTACATACAGTATTTTTAGTTTATCGTTTTCTAATTATCAATTAATCCTCCAAATATAACTTGCGATATTTGTCAATTTATATCTAAAAATAAGATTTAATTGGTATTGTATACGACATTTACAAGATATAAAGCTCAAGCTCTATTATATACTTAACAAAGATTTAATGGGTTTTCTTTCAAGTTAACTCTTCTAAGTAGTTGTTGTGCGTGTGAACAGCCTTTTGTTCAGCAAATCAGCAATGGGAAAAATTAATTAGCGGTTGTTTAAGAAATTTAGCATTGTTTTAGCACTCATTTTATTGCTGTATACCAATTGTGAAAACTGTTTACTGTAGCTTTAAAAACAAAACAAATTGCGTTTGTTTACACATAAAATATAAAACCGGCATTTAAAATTTTCAAACTAATTTTTAAGGTAATGTTTTAAGGACAACTACAATTTACAATTTCTAGTGTGCAAACGGTTTATTTTTAAAATAACAAAAAAAACTTTCAAATCAACTTTCTTTTACAATAATATATTTAAAAAAACTAGTAATCAATGTAATAAAATACTATAGTCTTGCAATTATAATTTTTTATCTGTTGTCTTACGCATAAACTAGATAGGCGAAAATAATAAATTTTTGTTACCATAGCAACTATAACACGTCAAGTTCAATTTTTAATGGTAATCATAAAATTACCATATTAACAGAAATTTAAATAAATTTTACTGTGATAGAAATTAAAACAAACAGTTTTACGGCATAAATTAGAGCATCGTTTATCATTTCCGTTTATTTATTATAGGGGAAATAAAGGGGAGATAAATCCGTTTTTAACTTAATAATAAATTGATATTGTAGATAAACCGTATTTCATGAACAAAATGTTTAGGAAAAAATATTTAACCACTGCTTACGTTTAACTTTAAAAGTTAAATCGCCATCAAACATATTTCGTCAATTTCAAAACAATAATTTTATTGTGATTTATCAATACATAGAATTGTCAGTCAATAAAATTTGGCTGTTTTTAACAGCAACGTTGTATAAGTTGTCTACTCTATTTACAAAATTGTCAATATTGTTTATTTCAAGATACATAAAGGGATAAGTATTTTAAATCTATTTTTAAACATTTTTCTCATTAAGAGTGAAATGGGAAAAACATTCTCATAAAGTTTGGTTAAATAATTTAGGGCAAAAACTAAATTTTTTAATTTTTTTTTTCGTTTTTATTTTAATTTTATTTATTTACAAACAAAAAAATTGACATCTAAGATTTAAAATCATAGTTTAGGTTTTGAAAATGTTAATATTTATCAAAGTCTCATAAACTGGTATGCACGGAATTGTGCCACCAGGTATAGTAACTGTCAATCAGATATGATACAGGGTGTACATTTATAACAAAATGAAATCTAGACTGTTAAAATGTTTATATCTCTGAGATGTAAATGTCATGGTTGATATCAAATATATTTCTTTAAAAAAACATGTTTAAAAAATATTTAAAAATGTTTTGAAAAAATGTATCATGCATGTGACTATGTGACTTACTGTATAATAATTTTATGGACTAATAGCAGGTTTTTCAGCATCTTTGACTAAATCAGCTGAAGAAATTGCTTGCTTCTTTTTCTTATTTTCCCTATGAACTAAAATTTCTACTATTCCTACTCCAACAACGCCCATAATGATGAAAGCACCCAAAATGTATAACTTCACATAAGTGCATAACACACTGCTGATGCCAAAGAAGAACATCCCACCAACTCCAGCAAATACTTGCAAATTGCTTATAGTTGGTTCCAATTTATCAGGAAACACAACGTTGCACAAAGCTACAAAATATATTCAAAAAAAAGTTAAAATCATGAAATTTCATTTTTCCATGGTCTTTCCACAATTATTAACTTATTATTCACGTTCTATTTATGTTAAAATAAAACATGAAAATAAAAATCTTATAAAATTTTGTATTGATTAACTAATTTAAGTTACTGTTGCTATGAAAACTTAGCATAATTATTTTATCTAGCTGTGACGTACAGTTACAAAAAATTCTAAGTGTGACATGCTAAATAACATTCCAACAATTTACCAAGCTAATTAGACTCCAAAATAATTGCATTTACTAATTGTCATAATTGATGCAATTAGGTATTAAAATTTCAAAGAGAAAATAACCGCTCAATTTTGTAGAAAAACAAATTTCCAAAAAATTAGCAAGGTTAAAAGACATTTCAAGTCTCTGTTAACTTATATTTTCATGTTTTAAGTAGATTTTTATTAATTTATGGAAAGACGTGGCCTTATGAATGTAATTTGTTATTATTTTACCGCTGGATTGGCTTCCTACAACGCCTGAACCAATTCCCCAAATGGCAGAAACTAAATACAGGTAAAAAGTTGAAGATTGAGGTGTCCAATGAAACATTCCCGTTATACAAGACAGATGAGCAGCTGCCATTAAAATAAACGGGAAAAATCTTGTTTTTGGCGTGTTAAACCAGCCACAAGCCAAAGCAGCCAATGGACAAAATATGCCAAATAGCGTCGACACAAAACCCACGTATTCAACGCCAATAGAGCACGTAACGAAAGCCTATAAATAAGCATTAAATAACACATGAATGTTAATTTGACATTTGTTCATTCTCTTAATTTTTTAATTATTTTACCTTTGTTAGTTCAGTTCCTATAAAAGAGTCGTCAAATCCATTATAAGTGAATAGAGGTATAAGTAGAAAGACTTTTGGGTGTCGAAGATGTCTAAAAGTCTCACTTAACAAATACCAAGCTGACCGGTCATCGTCTCTTTTTTCACTAATGCCTAAACTAGGCAAATCGTCCAAAAATATAAAGGCAATAGTTGCTCCAACCAGAACTGAACTCACACAAAACCCGCATAAACCGTAAACTCTGGTATTGTCAGGTCGCCGTCTGTTTTCACTCGCATTAAAGGAACTTTTAAAGCTAACACCTAAATCTTCGTTACAAAACTGAGTTCCACAGATTTCCATGGGATCATAAGAAAAATTATGCGCTTTGGCCGATGCGGCTCCCAAAATAAGCGAAGACGCGACGTTGCCCAACGCATGGTTCCAGTAGTAAATCCCGTAAAAAGTTCCAAATAACCTGACGTTTATTGTCCTTCGAGGAACTCCAAGTTGAGTGCTGTAATAATCAGCACAACGACTAATGTAAAAGTTCTGAGCAATCCACATGCTGTTTAAACCGAAGCCGTACAGCGCACCGGCCGGCGCCATTGTGGCCCAAGTAGGATAGAAATTAGCCATCATGTAAGTACTACACAACAAAGCACCCATAAAAATCATGCGTTTGGTGCCTAATTTATCGATTAAAAAGTTATTTAATAACAAGCTGCTAACAAGTTTCGTTCCTTCACGAATGCTTAGTGATAAAGTTCCAATTCCACTTCCGGCATTGAGCGAACTTTGTACGCTGCTCATGGGTGAAACTCCAGAGTAAACAAATAACCAAATTATGCTCAGAGTGACAACGTTTTTCCACACACGAAATCGGACAGACTTTGCTGCTTTGTCATTTTCAGCTATCACTTTTGTGTCAACTATTGCGTCGGTCGATTTGCTAAATGTGACATCACCGTTGATCGTCTCACAGGAAGCCGTTGTAGATCCGTCCATCTTCAACTCCATTCTTTTCCATAAAACAAAAAAACATTTTTTATCTTTTGATTTTTATTTCAAAAATATACGAGCAAAAGGATGTGAAATATTTAAAATTAAAATTTTAATTGTTTAAGTATAAAAAGAGTCCTCCAAGGCAGAGGATGACGTCAAGGACAAGGACAGTGAACGATTTGTGGTAGAAGAATTAATGAGCTCTTGTACATAATTTTTCTAATTTTGTTTAGATTATAAAAAATTAATAATTATTTCTCTATTAGTTTTCTTGTTGGTACTATATTCTTTTATTTACAGCCAGAATTAATACAATTAGAATCTTAGCATTTCAATGCCAAATACTGTCAATCATATTTGAGCCAAAATCAATTTTTTGTTTTAACTTGTAAGCTATGACGCAATTATATTTACTTATTAAAAGAAAACATATTTACTGTATAAGTTGTTACCATAAGTCATATTTTTGGCACTTGTTTTACTTGATTTACAAGTGCAATACCGGGTGTCCCGTTAAAACCACATCTAATCATTACTTATTCCCTGTGATAAAATAACGGTAATCCCAACAAAAGAAACGACTTAAAATTAAATGTGCGCATATTAAAACATTCATATGCATGACAGCAAAGTTATTCGTAATTATTTGATTAAGTGTCATTGATATTCAAACCTGGTATACACAAAGGTGTATTAAATTAATGACGCACCTTTTACAGTAATTTCATAGTGTAAAACGTTTGTGACTTTTCCATAACAATAAAAAGCTAAAAAAAATAGTATAAGACTTAAACTAACCAATACCATAATAGTAATTAATTGATTTCCAATTTAACCCGGATATAAGCGGTTTGTTTTGGAAATACCTAAACTCAGTTACTTTTAATCTTTAAGGAAGTTTTTTAATAAATGTGTTGAGATTAGCTAGGTCCCTATGGGAGAAGGATATAACTTACAGTGTTGGTTGCTGAGTACATGACTGAGTAAATTTCAATTAAAGGAAAATGTTATTGACTGCTACTGTGATAGTATGATAAATACAGAATGACTGATGCACATTCTGATCAATCATCATATTATGACATATATTTCTTAAACACCTGTGTGTGTGGAAGTTCAAACTTCTTATTACGTCATTTTGGCAACAGCCGTTATTATTGGACGTTAATATTTTCTCCTATACAGGACTACCAATAAATTCAGATACAATCTCAAAATTTTCTGAAATGACAAATGATTTAGTGAACTATTAAGTACTAAAAATAAATTTCTTATTTCAATAAAAACTGCACTAATATTTATGTTTTGTTCATGTTGTTTTCATTATCAGGTTATAGGTGGTTATTTATTGGATTTAATGGTCGCCCTGTACTGTACTGTATGTCACTTGCATGTTGCTATGGATTGTCCTTTACATTCCCAATTCTCAATTTAAAACAATTGAAGCATGACTGATGTTGAAGGATATTCAAACTTAATTGGTAGTAATTTGATTAGATAATTTATAATTTTCAGGGTATCCTTTCTCTCCATTATTAATATTATCATATTGTTTGAACTCATCATTTTGATGTATTGCCAATAGACAGGAGAAGTGGATTACACCACATGGATGAAGTCGATTGGTGTTTTAGTTATATCGTGACTTTGAAAAAAATGTTTCAGCTTAAATTTCCTCAAACTTTTAATTTCAAGGGCAAACATCTAGCCAAGATTAACTTTATTTTACTTCATCACAACATTGCACATACTTCATGCTATTGTATCAATTTAGATGAATGGCCGAGAGACAAAATATATTGCAAAATAAACAAAAAAAAAATTATTCTAAACTCAAATTTCCCCCTTCTCAGGAGGCCGTGTAACACTTGTGTGTTATACAAATAACGATAAACTGGTAAAACTGGATTATCATTCGGTGTAAATAAATAGCAATTGCTCAAAACACTCTTCAGATTTACACATAAAAATATTAAGGAAAAAATCATATAAAATAAAACTTTAATTAAGGTAATTATGTTTACCTAGACATTTCATTAGAAAAATTAAAAAATTATTGAGAAATGTTTTTTGTTTTAATTCAGTACCATTCTAAATTTAGTCTTGAACTTCCCCGACTAATTATTCATGCATAAACAATAGTGTTTTATTATAGCACAATAAATTATTAAATTTAAAAGTTGACTACAACAAAATTGTGGTTTATGAGACATTGTCACATAGTTAAGGAGAGAACAATGAAGGATTTCTAAACTCCAATCATATGCTTATTAAAATAGTAAATAATTTAAATTTAAAACTATTAATTGCAGTTCTTAAGTTAGTAAAATGCTGTAGTATAATTTAAATTTAGTATGATTAAAAATTGTGAAATTCGACTACTATTTTGACTTCCACAATTGCAGCCACTTGAAATTTTATATCAAGGCAATCAACGTTGGCATATAAACATGGAAGTATATAATAACAATTTGAAGAATAAAAAAATATATATTAAAATAAAAAAAAACTAGTCATAAATTATTTATAGCCTTTAAATATTAACTAAATAATAAAAAATACAAATCAATGTTAAATTGTATTGAAACGTGTGAACTTCAGCTGATCATGATGAACTGCTATGTGGATTTTCAATGATAACAAAATGCAAATAAATTTAAACAGGGAAAATTGTTTGATTGAAAACAGTTTTCCCCCTACCTTCAAAATAAAAATAGAAACTGCTGAGTAATAATTAACATTCTTAGTATGACAGTTTTTTCATGCAAAATTAATTATCAAGTTTTTTTTTTTTTTTGTACAAGGCAATTTTATTGGATTTTATGCGCAATTAGTGCAACAGGAAAAATTATCCACAATAATTTGTAATTCATTTATCAATTTTGAATAATATTTTGTTTAAACAGTAGTAAACTAATTTTGCCAAACTGCAATGAAGTTTAAATTGATTTTTAATTAGTTTTAAGTTATAAAAAGAAACATCAAAAGGAAACACCTTGAACTTGACACAAAAAACCAATTATTCCCCAAATAAATTCATAAAAATAATATAAAAAACTGTAATATCATAAACGTAATTACTAACTTTTTTGATAACAGAAATACAACTTTTTTTTATCTAAGTTTATATTAAAAACAGTAAGTAACAAAACTGTGTGTCAGCAAAACAAGTTTGTTTAAGGTAATTATTTTGTACAATAACAAATCATTAAAAACCGTTTGCAAACTACTGCACCGGAATAGAAAATGATTTTTAAAAATTAAAATCTTATTTTCCAAATGATAAAAGTTAGCAATGTTAACGATTAAGCAATCAAAAAGCATTTGCAAACTGCAGCCACACAAGGCGTCAATTTTCATAAACTATAAATATCAATTTACAAGTGCATTTACCTTTATAATTATTTTAGAATTGGCTGGACTGCTGAACTGTACACTGAATTTGAAAATTAGTTGATAAGGAAAACAAATGACAGCAACTTTTTTTTTAAAGAATAAAATTGTAATGCATTTCTTTAGTTAATTAATTCCAACTTAAAGAGTCTTTTTGAATGTAAATAAATAATAAAAAAGTTCAAATGTATTTTTTCAATACAAGTATTGCACTCTGTATAGCACTTGTTGCTTCTCAGCTGAGTAGTGGGAAAACAATTGATTCAACGGTTTATAAATGCAACTTTTACTTTTGCTGACGTCGCTTTGAGTGGGTGGAGCTTAAAGTCATCAACACCTTTTCTCAATGTCTTTCTTTTCTTATTGTCTTGTCTGAGATGGGATAGGAGAAAGAAAAACTAGAATGCAAACTTATTGAAATTGATCAATAAAATATAATATTTTCCATTAACGTCATCGGTTAATTACTGTTTATGTCCACTATTTAATTATTGTAACAAGTGTTGTTATTAATATTAAGGTACATCATGTAAAATTGCCAGATAAATAGCCAAAGATCTGTGCAAGTTCAACCTTGGCACACAATAAATGAATTGTCATGACATGGAAAAACGATATCACTATATTATACACTACGATCTCTTTTCAAATTTATTTTGTTTACTTTTGGTAATCAATAGTGATTTTTTATAGTTTCTTAACAACAGAGATATTCTAGTTACCGTATCTTAATTTCAAAATGTATTTTTACTTGTGATTGTAATTTTGTAAAATGCACTGGATTAATGAAGAAAATGATTTGCAGAGAAACCAACGGTTGAGAATCGTATAGTTTTATGGCTTGTGCATAAATAATGCCGTATAACTTACAATGACTTTGTAAATAATTGCGTAAACATATTTGCAAAATCGAAATACTGCCAATAAACATAATAAAATTAAAAAGCTATTATTGCAATATCGATATTTTGCTACTTTTCAGGGACTTTTTTTAGATAATTAGTTAAATCAATCGGTGTAATTATAAGGTGTTTCTTTTTAAAGATCTGACATCCAATCTTCTGTGTGTCAAAAGTGAGAGAATGACATTGAAATTAAAAAAATAAAGAGAAAGTTTCTTCAAATTTCGACATTCAACAAAGTGTGAAATCGCTCGTCTAATAGTGTATCAATAAAAAACACTACGAGTATTGACTTACTTAATTAGCTAGGAGGAGGAGGAAGAAGAAATACTCGTGATAATTATTTTAAACAATAATGGAAAACGGTGCTTTATGCCAATGGAAATAATTTATCCAGAATTATGACATACGGTACTGACTTAAATTTTTACAAATGACTGGATCACCGTTTTGTGTCAACACCTGCCAAATATTTTCTTGAGGCACAGTACACTCACATAATAACTTTTGCAGCTCATTTTGACAGTAAAGTACCATTAAGCAGCAATGACCTACTACTGTACAAATGCTACCATTAATTTTTTTTGTTACTTGAATAACAATAGGAAAGGTCCTTTCCTTTCTTGAGAAGTGGTTAGAGGTGAGAAATCTCCAGTTTAGTTCATTAGAAACGATTTTCTTGCGAGTTCTCAAGGGCTTCTTGTGAGTTCCATTATGGTAATCCTCAAAGTGTCTGATGTTAACATGTTTTCAGATGGTCATTTTAAAATGTTAGATTTAAAGAGTAACCTGATTCGCTGAATCGTTAATCCATTTGTGCCTTAAAATATAATCCCAAGTCAGTTCTGGTCAGTTTTGTCCAGTAACACTGTAACTGAATGAAAATAAATTAATTAATTTCTTGAGCAAACATTTTCACATTATTGCTTACCTAGTATTATTTAAACGTCATGTATTTTATGTTTAATACAGTGCTTTGCATGAAAGTCTATGATAAATGGTATGTAACTCCTATGGACGTTTTTGGCATTGAAATCTATGTACAAAATTTACATTGGAATGGAGTCTATAACATTTAATATTGAAATGAACCTTGTTAAGCGATTTATTTTGAAATCTACAAATTGTTTTGGTATATAAATTGGCATACTAGTGTTTCATTGTGATATTTTAGTATATTTGCAGCAATATCGACTTTAGTAATTTTTTTTATAAATTTCTGAAGTCAATAATGAAGAAAAATCCAAGAAAAGAAAATTGAAACGCCACTTAGAAGATTTTAATACCATTATTTTTTATGATTATTTTTTTCGGCTACATACAGTAGATAATAATTTATAACAACGTTCACTTTTTTTTCATTTGAGAACTAAACTATAAAAAAGCATATTCAAAATGGATACAATTACAAAAATTAAGCAAATTAATTCGATACATCTTTTGGCAATTGATAATTTAAATGAAAAAACCGCTGTTTTTACCAAACATCATCATCACTATACCGGTACTGTAAATTACCATAATTAATAAATGCATTTTTTAAAAGTAATTACTGATAGTAAGTAACATTAGGCAAATTTACTGCACGTTTTGCAGTAGTATCGTTTTAGTATACATAGTTTTGGTTAAAAAAATTACTATCAGTAATTACTATTTAATATAAAGAATGGCAAATTAATCGTTCGCGTTCTAATATTTATAACATAAAATGTGCTTTGACAACACTGATTTTAAATATTAATAATTAAAACAACAAAACAATTATTAAAACATACTTTAGATGAAGACATACCGAACTATTATTTTAATGATGAAATAATTATTGATAAAATAATAATCGAATAAAAAAAGTTATTTTTTAGGAGTACAGAGGAATAACGATCAAAGTGCAAAAACTAAATTTGTAATTTAATTCTACCAATTTAATTATAGTTACAGTAAATAATGGTAACTGTTGGAAAAAAATATTGATGGTAAAACAGCAGTTTTTTCTGGTGTCCAAAAAATATTAATAACAGAACGTGTTCATTACCCATCAAGTCGGATTTGCATCACATTTTCAAATTTTTGGCCATTAAGCAAAAAAAATTAACAAAAGACATTCCAAGTACTGTACATTATGTACTTGCGTGTATATTGTTTTTGCCATTTATTATAAGATAATGATACATTTTTCAATTTGTGTTGAAATTTTTTCCAGGGCCCCGAAGTGGGCCAATTTGTAGCTTAGAACATACTCGTACACTTCTTATTTTACAATTATACTTTTACAGTTACATACACGTAAGCTAAGTTACAGTATATTACGCTTTTCAAGTGTTTCTCCTCGAATTTAGTTTTTCTTCATTTCTAAAACTAAAAAGGAAAAAAAATTCGTTGATAACATTATCCCCAAAAACAAAACAAAGTCATCAGCAAGATTACTCATTTTTAACTTAGTATAGTTCAAATAAAAAAACTCAAAATTAAACACTTTAATAAAGTAAAAGTTACAAAAAAGTCATAAAACGTGAGTAATTCATTATATTTAGGCTCTATTATGTTGGTTCTATTATAAGGTGAAGTTCAAAAGTAACTTAATGGCGAAATAAATATGCCGCAAACACTGTTGCATTACTTTTGAATGGGTTAAGAAGAGATGATAACATAACCGAAACATATTAAGTCATTGCGTGTTTTGGTAACTACATGTGAGCTTTTTATGTGCCAAATTCCAAGGAACTGGCTCTACTAAAGTAATGACTAAAACTGAAATAATAATGTAAATTTAAATGTATAAATTAATTTATATATAATTAACAAAGTTGTAAACAGCAACCCACTTTAAAGCTCATAGCGATCTCAAAGTATCCAATTTGAAAGTCCTTTAAGGGTCTTTTAATAGGAAAGTAGCCCATAAATCAAACGAATTTAACCCAAATGCCATAACCGAATTTCCATCAAAATGATTTAAACAGTGTATACCGCAGTTTATTATGCCATTTAAACAAAAATAAGATTGATATTTTTCTGTTTCGTAATGAAATCAAAAGTCAAATCACTGTATTTTTAATTTCAAAACGCCAGTGGTAGTACAGTGTACTGTAATAATAAAATATCAATAAACAAAAAAAAGTTATGTACGAGCATACTCGTTGTTAATTAAATATTGTAAAGTTAGCTTTACACTGTCCTTCATTTCTTAATTATATAAAAAAAAGAAATTATCAGCCGCATAAATCATAATGCTTTAAAAAATTATTTAAATATATTGCTAAACAGTAAAGAATTGATGTGCTTTTGTCATAAATATAATAACTTATTATTAAAATAAAAAATAAATTATTCACCATCTACAAATGGTTAAATATTGATTGGAAGAGTTTTCTCATATTACAAAAGTTGAAATTAGAACTAAAGAAAAAGTTTTGAGTGCGGAAAAAAAATCGTTTGCACAAAAGTCTCTCTATCTAAAATCATACACAAACTTTACATAACTGTTAAAATGGTAAATTCAAGCACATCAAATCACAAGACAGTCTTGTTAGCTACAAACTGGCCATAATAAAGTAAATCATTGATTTAAAATTACCAAGTGTCCGTGAAGTAACTTTTCATCGTTTCCATGAAAATAAAAACGGCACATTCAGTAGGTCCTTCAGACGCAAGCAAAATACATCACATAGTCAAAAACGCCCATGAATTCATAACGATATGGCTAAATCCTAGTTTTGTGTGTTTGTAATCGTTTATTTTTAAGCCATAAAAATATCTAATAATAACAAACAAATGTTGAAATATCATTGACGGGACAAATTGTGGAGCAATCAAGAAATTGCAACTTCATGAATAGACTTTTCTTTTCAACATATAGTCTCAGTTATAAAAACTCTTAAAGTGATTTAGAAACCTTTTATTAGAACTCTTGAGAGACCATCTCCGTGTGAAAGTGAGATGTGACACTAAATAGGAATGTTACCCTGAAAAACAAATCCTGGCAACAAAGATTTCATCACTAAGTAGTAATTGCATGATGAGATCATTTAGTCCAGCAATATGATATGAAGTTCATACTGAAAACGCACTGTATACCTAAATAAGTACACTTGCTTATTAGGTCGTTTTAATGTTATGGTTTTAACAATGCTTTTTAAGCTGATTTTCAGTCATGGCAAAAACTGCAATATTGTGCATTCTCATTTGTCATAGTATGATTATCGAAGAATAAGGTTTTATGGAGCAAAGTAACAAACACAAACCTAGGACTGAGCTATATTGACAAGACATAATATTCTATAGTAAATACGGTACTTTTTGCATAATTTTTAGGTTGCATTATTGCATGGGCTTAGTTGACTTTGCGCTGTTTTGCTTGCACCCATTTGTCAAGTTACACCGGTAATACCATTCAAATTTTGTTACTACTTCCACTGATTTTTGATTAGTTTTAAATTTTATAACAATTACAAGCCACAATGAAAATAAGATAAACTTATTGATATTCCTACACAGCCACAATAATTGCCCATAAGATGAAGGCGATGACATAATTATGGCCTAAAATAACGCCAAAAAAATAAAAATAAAACAAAAAGAATTTCTATACAATTTACTTTTGTGATTTAATAACTAAATGACGTTGTAAAATGACTAAAAGTCACAGTACAGACACTTTTGTAAGGTGGAAACTTTCACCAACCAAAAAAAAAAAAAACAAAAAAACAAACGAAAACATAAAAGAATTGACTTAAATTATTATACTGTTGGGAGAACACATAGATGAAAATATTAATACAACAGTGACATACTGCATGTTAATATCTCTTAGTTCCAGAGATCAAAAGTTCAAAACGGTTTTTACTAATTCCGAGTAGCCATCACAGCCTAAAATTTGTTTTATATTTAAAAAAAAAATGGTCAACATCCCTGATGATTGTATGTTTGAATGGTAAAATAGAAACAAAATATTAAAAAAATAGGAAAACAAAAACAAACAGTGCAATACAACATCAAACAAAATAAATGAAAGATCTTGTGATATCTTTTTTTATAGTGTATAGACAAAATGATGGCAACTTTGGCAAAATGAATAATTACTAAAACGATAGAAAAAAAAACAATGAAATGTTATGTGAAATTCACCGACAAATTCATCCATTTACTTCCCTCTTCCCCTAAATAAACGAAATAACATCTTGCTAATAAAATGTACATACAAAAAATTGAGCTTCTACTATATAGTGGCTCGTACAGTAGCTGGTAATAGTAAATCGCATGAAAAATGGTTATCCAACAAACAATTTCTCAATTACAGATACCATTCATAGTTGAAATTCCGCAATTATTTTTAAATCGTTATGAAAAAGAGAATGTTTAAATAAAAAAAAGATGTTCAATAATAATTGGCCAATAATTGAATGTCTATTCGAGCTTGAAGTTGAAAAAAAATGTTTACAGTAATTCATTAAAAAAATTTAATTTATATAATTAACTGCAGCGTTTATAGCCTGTATCGCAGCCCCTGTGCAAAATAGTCTACGGAGTTCAATAAATGTTTAATGCCATTCATATTACATTGCGCTCCATAAACTCCGATGTGCATATTGTTGCTCCACAGGCTACAAACAGCTTTGTAGGGAAGGGAAAAACCTATATTTTTGCTGAACTTTCAAGTGGTATGAAAAATATTCCCAATCAATAAAAATCATTAAAAACTTTTAAAATAATTTCTACTAAAAATGATAAAATGTCACCTTTAATAAGGTTTTATTTCATTTCAAATTAAATTACAAAGATCTGAAGTTTAAAGTTGTTCAACTACAAAGAGTGTTCACATATGAACAAAATGTCTGTCTAGATTTCATTTCCAACACAATCAATAAATCAATTTCAAGCTACTTTTCACCTCCTATGACTTAAAAAACCCTATTCAATAAATCTGAAAAGTTCTCCATTCCCTCGTTTAAAGAAAGATTTTTGGTTCCATGGTTATGAATGACGAGCCATTAGGCCACAGTTATCGTTAAAATGATACCAAAAATACTCTTTAAAAGACGTTCGGTTCCAACTTTTGAAAATTAGCAGTCATCTTCATTAGTATTCAGCAGTTGCATCTGCGTTATTAATCTTTAATATTGACTATTAGTAATGAATAACACAGTATCAGAACTACTGATATGTTTACCAACATTCTAAATTAGATGGAAATAAGGATCAATCAAGTTAGCGAACGAAATTGACTAAAAATCGATAGAAAATCACATTAACGAGTGTTGTGAGTTAGTTGCCTAAAAACTCCATGACCACATTGATTGTGTTGTAATCAGTTTTTAATAAAAATAAACCATTCCTGTTCATAGAGAGAACACCCTTAATGTTTGTTATCGGGTTTGAGCCACCAAGAAAAACAACAAAAATGATTAACAAAAATATGTCTAAAATCAAAACAAGCAGGATGAAGATGATTGTGTGTGATACGTAGGGGTTGGTATCAATTTTACACATATATACCTGTATATGTACACGTACACTAAAGTGGCAGTGAAATGCAAGATGAATTTTACACGAATTTTTTCCTTCTCAATGACATTCTGTCTTTGTCTTGTCCCGTCCTGTCTCTGCTGATAACCGAAACAAATATTGTGTAGACATTCGTTTTTTAAGAAAAAAAAACAAAACAAAATTCATCAGGCAACCATTTTTCTCGTTTCGTTCTTAGGTGTTGTTATTCATTCTGGATGCTTTTCAAATGAAAGAAAAACACAGATCCTCTTCCTGGTTTTGTTTGGCAGTGTTGTATAGCAGGAGAGTTCTACTAATTAAAAAATGGGCTGTGATGAAATATAACGAAGTGGTGGCAGTGCTGGGCTCTACTTTTAACGTCTTCAGCAAAACGTCTTTGTTGTACAATTGATTTTTATCTCCTCCATCTTCACCATTACGAGTCTTCCATCATTAAAAAGTTTCATTTGTCAACTTTTCTCTCCATTTTTTGTTTAATTTCATCTTCTTTCATCAATCGAGAATTTTAAATTACAAAAACACAAGTGACACAATGAACACGACAATGAACAATATACGAAGAAAAATCATTGAAAAAATGTGCATCAATGTTTCTTTTTCGTTTTCTTTGTTACTATTGTTGGCTTAGGGGCACTAAAAGTTAAGCGAAATTAAGCTAAGTTATTTTCACTTATTCCACAGTATTCATTTAAGAACTAAAAAACAATCAGCCATTCTATTTGACATGTGCTGCGAAATATTGTTGCCAAACGTTGTGATGGTCAATTATTCTTTTGGGGGAAAAATTAAAAATATTTTGGCTTTTTCTCCGATTGATGATCTTCATGCATCTCTTCTCACTTTTATTTTGACTGTTTCTTTTTCAATAATTTTTTTGGTGGAAGAAGAGGAATTATAAAGCAAAGTGAAATGACTATGTGACGTCTTGACAAGGCACAAACAGTAATTTTTACTATCATTTTGAAGGTCCCTGAAGTAATTTGTCTTTCCAATCGTTTTGCTCAGTTCAGAAATTATCGTACTTTATACATATGTTTGTCTTTCAAACTCACCATTTTTGAGAATGACCTTCTCTCTGGCTGTTTTCTGTTGTTTTTGCCTATTTTGTTAAAGTTTAACACAGAAAATTTCTAATACCATTTGATATTTAGATTTCATTTAAAAAATCTAAACCGTCATTTCCTCCGAGATTTACGACGATAGCAGGGGTTATAATAGGGCGAAGGAGTGTCAAAAGCTTCAATTGCGTCACGAGGTAGACTGGACAACGGAATGGTTTGCTTTGAACTGGACAAAACCTGAGATTCAAACACCCATTCATCAGGAATACTATAAAAAAAGATACGTAAATTACATAAACCTCATATACTACTAAACTTTCATTTAAGAATAAAACGATCCTTACATATTTTCAGGCACCCAGTGTAGCAACATTCTCACTTGCCCGCTTGACTCCACTTGTCTGGCGATGACCTAAATAAAATTCAAACCAAATATCAACAAGAGATAAATCAACTGTGTTGTTAACGTACATACCATATTGAACAAACACAACCTATCAATAAATGGCTTAAACAGCTTCGTAATCGCAAGCTCACAATGATCAGTCATAAACATTAAAAATTCTAACTTTCGCATAGGAATATTACATTAACATATCCATTTACAACATAAACATTAGCAGCAGCCTATCTATTTATATAATTTAGTTAATCCTTTGATGTTCTGTACATTTCGTTATTTAGAAAACTCAATTAGTCAACAACGCACACGCTTTTATGCTTAACTTTCGTTTTTTTTTGCGTGGAAATAAAACAAACAGTTTGTCAACAGTAGTAGTTGACGCAGTATAGCATTAGATATTCACTGTAAAATATTTAATGGAAACTAATAAAATACCTGTTAAGTGTAACAATCAGTAATGCCCTAATCTTTCTTCATTTTTGTTTACTACAGCTTACGCTAAATTACTGTTAATGTTGCATTCTCTAATACTTGTACAATAAATTATACAATACTTCAATTCTAAATTTTTTAATACTTCCATGATAAAAGTATCAATAGACTACTGTAACATGTTACCACACTATCATCGTTATAACGAAAAAGATATCTATCAAAAACCCGATATCTATAAAAAAGCCTCTGAGAGTGTACAAGTAGAACTTACCGTGCTTTGGAATGTCACAGAATTACTGGAACCATCTAAATCCAGTCGAGTTTGACTACTAGACATCATTAGTTGGTGCCTGACCATCTCCATAATGCCGGAATCAAAAAAATCGTCGTTTCGTGCTGGAAAAGTATTTGGAACATTTAGAAATGAAACTTTTGATATTTAAATATTACATTACCAGTCCATAGACTTTTCCTGTACCGTAGCCTTTTCTTTTTAACTATTTTTGACGGTGTTGTATCATGACTTCGTTTCCCGTTAGCATTGCCATTATTATTTTGTTGCTGATTAAAATGCGAATTGACATGTCGTTCAAGTGCATTTTGTGAAGTAAATCGTTGTCCACATCCTTCAACGATGCACTTAAACGGTTTTGTACCCGAATGAGTAAGTACATGTCGCTCAAGCCAGCTGAGCGAACATGACGCCCGGTTATACACTTTGCACCCTTCCCACAAACAAACAAAACTTTCAGAGTTTACCTGAGCATCAACATGAGCGCTTCTCATATGCTCGATCATATCACTACCAGTTGGCAATACCTGAAAACATTTCGTCCAATGGCAAACTTCCGACGTTTCACCTAAAGCATGCACTTCAATTCCCGAATCGTTTTTCACTCTTTCGCGTCCAATTGTTAGTGTTGTTCCTCCACTTTTAACTGCTGCTGCAGTTGTAGTAGACGTCGACAACGATGAAGATATTTCTTTGACACAAACCATTGCTTTATCTTTAGTTCCTCCTTTGATACCGTCCGTACCACTTCCCATTGAGGATACAACAATTTCTTCTCTTAATTCGGTTTTAATCGTGATTTTATTACCGCTTTCAACATCAATCTTTTCACAGTCTTCTGGAAATGATTGACATTTACTGCTACTGTCCACACATACAACTTCCTCACCTGTAAATAAATCGTAATCCTCTTCCAATACTTGATGTTCCTCAAAATTCTGATCATCTTTTTGATCAGCTGACGAAGATTCTGAGGGTGTTTGCGGATCGGGCGACTGCGAGGAAGGAGCTTCTTCTACGCCACTGTCATATGATCCTAGGCAGCTAGGTGGGCTATTAGTTACTTCAAAACCGTGATCATTATCATGGTCATCATGATGATGATGATGATGGCGATGGTGAAGAGTTACCACATCCGATGCTCCTACCGATGATGGAGGTGATACCGGACTTGGAGGTGAACACGGTTCAGTTATATCGCTTGTTCCACTGGATTGCGACGAATCAGTACTACTCAAAGCTGCAACGCCACTAAACATAGCAAACAAACAAAAAATGATTAAAAACCAATGACATATAAAATACATTGAACTAAAACACAGGCACTTTACCATTTTAAAATGTATTTCTATTTTACTAAGGCAACCATTATTAAGAGATGGCACCCACTCTCAAGAAAACATTAATTTCCCATGAATTACCAGTGAAAAAGAAGAAAAATCTTCAGTTTCAAAAAAAAAGTAATAATACATTACTTTTAAAATTCATTCATTCATGGTTATTATATTGTTACTGTATTATAATATATGCAACGTGGAAGCTAACCACAGTCTTATTCCTTTAACTTGCCATAGTGTTTTTATAACGTTTATTAATTATAACATTACATCATGCTTATAACATTTAATGTTTTATAGTCTAAATAGTTTACTGTAATAAGATGTTTCAGCTAATAATTATTGTATTAATGAAAACTTATGTGGCTTGAGTTTTAGTACTGTACCAATCAAAGCACGTTTCAATATACAGTAGTATAACGGGACACCATTACATGAGTTAATAAAACATCTCTTGACAATTATTTGTACAAATTTAAAACAATTTCTTCACTATTTTAAAGAAAACTCTAAAAAAATAATTAAATGAATTTATGAAAAGCCAAACGCATGATAGGCCTGACTTCTAAATTTTCAAACAAATTTAGATTCAGTTTCAACTCTTTCAATGCAATTTTAGAATAAAAAAATTAATATACCGTACACACTGAGCAATATTAGTTGAAAACTGCAAAATGATTAGGTTCTCCAAGATGCTTCGTGCCAAGACCACTGTCATAAATCGACTATTAAGACTGTAAGAGGTTGTACTTTGTTTAACAAAATTTTGACTATTGATTCAGACAATTCCAGATCAATAAACATGGATTTTTCACAATACAGTACTTGAGAATGACTTAACATTAATCCATTAACATAATCATGTCACAATGATTTAAAAAATTGACAAGTAACCAATCCTTTCTGGATGTTATTAAGCTGAGACACTTTGTATACAATCCTAAAAGAAATAACTTTAAAAAAAACTGAATTTTCCACACGATTCGAAAGTAAAATGACCATCTCAGTCAGGAAATTCGATGCACATATGAACACTCAAGTTGAGATTAGTCACGACAAATTTTCAAATATGCATAAACCGACACTCGTTTTGATTTTTTAACTCACTCATTGACTATGCAAATTCACTTGTTTATTTGAATAATATACAGTATTTAACAATAGAATTTTACATTTGCAATTATTGCTATCATAAATATCTTATTTTATCATTGCTGTTTGTCACTTGGAATTGGACTTTTCATTAATCAAATTCCTATTCCTAATTGATGATAATATTATCATGGTATTTCCTTTTTGTCTGTATTTGCAGCTTATAAAAATGTGCTACGATTGATAGATACTAAAATGCTAAATTGTTTTAATAAACGTCATTCAGGTCCATACACGTGTTTGATACACGAAACAGTTTTAAGTTGATTTTGTATCTGATAAATGAAATCAATCGTAGAAATCATTCAACAGCAAACCAATGACTGATAGAATAATCATACAACCGTAATTGACTAGTAACTAACGACGATTCTTATCAAAATAATTCACCTTGTAAAGTAAACTTGCAATTAAAAATAATTAAAGTCAACTTGAAAGTAATTTTTTTTTGTAAATTGTTAAACCAGAGAAACTTGTTATTAATATCAAATAATTATTATTATTGCTCATACAGTAGCTGTTTCAGAATTTTACTACAGAAAACTTTTTTTTTTAAATATTGAACAGATTTTAATTTTAAATATAATTATTTTAATAGCTCAATTTAAGTTTAGCATCTAAAAAGACACTAATCAAAATTATTGAACCAAAACAAGTCTCTCACCTTACTTTTCTCTTGACATTATAAACGTCTGCTTAGAAACTTAAAGGCAAATCTACTGCTGCATTTTCATCAGCCTGGTCATTCACTCAAAAACACATGAATGATTACACTTTTAATTAATTAATTACAATTTACTATCTTTCCCTTGCTATTTTTCTTCTCTAAATCATTACAATGACGTCAAACTTGTCAAAAAAAAAGTTTCCTTCTTTCATAACACGTAAACATAAACAAAAACATTAAAATTTAATATAAAAATATCCAGAAACACAGCTGTAAACAGCACTGGAAATACACCAAATGTAGAGGGAGATAAGAGTGCAGAGAACAAGAAAGAAGAAAGCGCTGAGTGACCATGGGTCAGCACTTCAGCAGTTAATGTAATCAAACAAATGACTTGTTAATGTTAAATAGTATAAAAAATCGACTAGACAGAAAGAGAACCACCAAAAACGCGATATAAGTATATACTACATACCCACGTTTCATTACACACGTCTGATTTTAAATGTTCTACTTAAACAATATACATAGCAGTAACCCACATCTAGCTGAATATATGACGTCAGATTGCCATAAAACATTCGGGAAAACTCAAAAAATGACTAACATATACTGTAAGTTCTTAAGTCATTCAAAAATATCAAATCATCTTCCTACAGCATCCTTTCGATAAAAATAAACATTTCAATGGTATTGATAAACAACACATACATTTATAAAAATTAAAATCGAGCCTTAAATACCTTTAGAAAATCCATACTAAATTAAAGCATCTTTAAAACCATCGACTACTTCTTAAAACTTCTTTTCGTTAATTAATACACTAAAAACTCACGTCATTTAACGACTAGATTTACAGCATGAAATGAAAAGTTTGCGTTGCATTGATAATAAGGACCCTCACTGTGTTTTCTTCAATTTTGTTTAAAAATAGATAACATTATAAAAAACAGTAATAAAAAATATAGAAACATTTCCGACATAAACTCGATAGTCAAGTGGGTGGGCATCATCCCCTACGCTGATTCAGTAACCATCTTTTTTGTTAAAATTAGAGTGGACCCCCAACAGTTACGCACCAAGTCAACCAAATCAAAGTTGCATTTTAAAAGTGTTTCAGTTGTCTTTTGTCACACTGCTATCATAATAACAGTAATAGTTTGGCAACATTGCATTGAAAAACCAAGACCGAAAACAAAATGTCTCGACATTATCAAGTTTCTTTTATAACTCAAAAAAAAAAAAAAAATTAACCGTTTCTAAATTTTAAATTATTCCTATCTTCTTTTATAAGACTGAATTAAAAATCTAAAAAAAATTAAATAGTAGACGTTGTTTTGTTACCTTTGATGCAACGACATTAAAACAGCGAAAAAAAGATATTACATCGAAAATTAGAGGACGGTGACCTTTTAATCATTGCTAGTTTAAATTTATACGAGAGACAATAAAACATTTAAGTCTCCTTCACATACAATTTCAGATTTAACTACCGTACTGTTTCTATATAAGACACTGTAGATCACTCAGAAATCTTTTTTTGTTGAAAGTCGAGTATAATTTTATATTAGGTAACAGCTAACCTGTAGGAACAAACAACAAATTTCAATGCCAAATTATTTCTCCCATACACTTAATAATGATCTCATGAATTAAATTTCAGAACTTCCATATAAACCAATGTCCATATGGACATGTGACGTAAGCTTAGTCAGTAGATTAAGCCAGAAGACATAATTGTGTCCTATATGTAACATGATTCGTGGCAAAACCAGGGATTTTAGCTTTTGATGGTTAATGCTAGTAGTCAATTATAAGCCATAAAGTACATAACTAATTAAATGCATAATTAGAGAATAGTTTAAACTGTCATCGAACTGCGGCTGATTTAATTACTTTTAAAACATCTTTTCCATCATTAAAAAACAAGTTTGTTATTGTTAACGACAATAAACTAATAATTTTTATTTAGTAATAAATTCGAGTTAATATCTTTCAGCCAATCAAAAGAATGACTTCTGCCAATTACCAATTTCAAATAAGTTAATCAGTCAATCAACTACTTGACATAACCGAAAAAAAAGATAAAAAATCAAAAACATATCTTTCATTGTAAGGGGAAAATAGTTTATCTAACAGATAAAACATTGTTGAAAAATAAAATGTGGCAAGCATCCAAAATATGTAATGGAACTGTAGGTTTCATCTCAAGATGGTGGGTTCCCAAGTCACAAACCAAACCAATCTATATATATAAAAATGAAAGTATGTGTTCTGTGTGTGCTTTATGCCTGACTAAACCATTCATCCAATCGCCATGAAATTTTGGGAAGTTGTTGAGTACACTCCCGGGATGGTTTGTAAGAACAAACAAAATTAAATTATAGATATAATATTTTTTTAAATAAGTTAGATTAATTAAATGTAGCGCTCGCGAGACAGAGTTTGATAAACTCTTAGCGCCATCTTTTGACCTAACGATTAAACCAACAGAATATAATGCGCTCAATTTCAAAATGGAAAAAACGGGACGGGATGAGCGGGACAGACGGGACGGGATGAGCGGGATAGACGGGACGGGATGAGCGGGATAGACAGAAAAGAATGAGCGAGATAAACGGCAAAGAACAAGCGAGATAGAGGGAACAAAATTCAAAATCTTTGCAGCAACGCGCAACGGGTAAAGCTAGTAATCTAATAAAAATCTAATGTTATAACTCCTCAAAAACATTAACTCAAAATCCATTAAAAAAAGATTTAATCTTCAATAATGAGCAATTGGTCATTGTGATAATTTACATTTTTATACCCCAACTATCCCTACACGACGTCATGCTTCAACGGTCATTTCCAACTTACCACAACATTAAATAAAACATTATACAGCGTAGCTTTTATCACCTTCATTGTTTATCATTCAGCATATCAAACATAAACAAGGAACATAAATAATAATTATTTCCTTGTAATGAATATCATATCATTCACTCATTTTAAATGAGGAGTGGCATTTAATAGGATGATATACAGTAGTCTCACAGTTTATGATTGACCCATTTTTTCGAAAAAGAGTAGGGGGAGTGAAAGGGAAGAGCAAGAAATAAGAGAGAATATAATTTGCCCTACTACCCCATCCAAAAGCATACAGTATCCCACATGATCACATCCCTATCCTCCAGCCAGCATTTTCTCTACACATTACTTTCATCCCTTTTCCATCCAATCACCAATTTCAACCTATTAGCAATTCGAAAGCCCCTATTCCTAAAGGGATGGGGTGGCAGAGAGAGAAAAGGAAAGGAGATGAAGGATCCTTTTTCCACTCCCTGATAAAAGAGGAAACGGAAAGAGAAGCCAGAAACAGATATTTTCGCCCCCTTCTACCTAAGTTCATGTGTTCACCCTTATCCATCCAATATGCATAGAAATACAACAAAAAAAATCAGTGGGCTATAATAATCCGCGTGAAAACGGGTGATGTGCTCAATGCCCTATGGCACAGTTGAGGACACTGTTCAAAATGACACAACCCATATATACTCTATCTGCTGACAACACACAATCACTTTCCAATAATGCATAATAGGAAAATATGGTTAAGGAGAGGGAGGACACAGCAAGAAAACTCAACGGTAGCCACCATCATGCCAATCCCAGTGAGTGGTGACCCTTGCCAGAGGGATAGGCTTCATCAGACGAACGAGCACACACTGCCACCAAAATATACCAGAGATTGTAAAAGGGGGAGTGGGAAAGAGTGCAATTTTAGATGATATTAAAGCAAAAGAATTGAGGACACAGACAGATGTTTGATATGCTTTCACCTTTAAAAAAATTTTCCAGTGATTGTGGTTCTAGAGTACCAAGCCTCTATGTACTCGTTGCTTTGAATTTTTGCAGCTGCTATTATTATGTGTATACTGCTTTTTGTTCTGCCCTACACAATAATGATACCACACTGCATAACCGTTACAAATATCTTGACGACATACACCTAATTTGATTTTAAATTTAAACTGGCTATTAGTAATAGATCAAAGTAGTGGAATATCACCAAAGTCAAAATATGAAGTGTTCTTCTTGAATTTTACGTTGTAAAGTTTAAATAAATAAAACCTTGATAGGAAATACTTGAGATATGTCAAGCTGAACATACAACCATTAAAATGTCATGTATTAGCAACTTATAACCAACTAAGATAACTTGTTATAATCTCAGTAATTCTCTCATTTCAAAACGTTATTGAAAAATGGTTAACTTTACTTATTCGTATAATTTTTTTGTGCGATTTTGAAATATAAGCTACAGTTGGCTTTCCATTGACATTTCTAAAATACACAGCAAAATACAATACAAGCTGTGACACGGTAACAGGCCAAACCGAAATTGGAATTTGTACAAAACTAAAGCAACCGGTTTGAATGAGAATAAAAACAAAACGATATTCCATATTTATGAATCGATTCCCATTTACTGTAGTTCAATTCGTGTTAGCAAATGTATGATCTGTACAGTACAATACCAACTTTCATAATCACCATAACCACAAAAACTCAAATATTTTTTCATACCGTTTATACAACTAGACTGTCATACATAATAAGTAGATGCTTTTGTATTTTATTCAAATGTGAACAGCTGTAATAGTCGAACCAGCTTAATTGGCACGCATTCAATATCAATATTTGTTCAAGTCATAACTAAGTAAAAGTTCTAATCAATGGAAAGATTAGAATTCTAATAGAAAACACTATAATAAATCAACCAAAATGAATGTTCTTTTTAGTTTATTTCCTATCCACACAATTCTCAATAAGACATGAATAATTATTGAACTACCACGTTTTGTACTGCTACTAAGGTGCACTGGAATTAAACTTGACAGTCAAATTGGTCTGAATGAAATGCAAAATATAAAGCTGTCAACGCTAACATTTCTACTAAGTAAACTGTCAACAATAAAATCGATTAGTTAACTTGCATTTCCGTCATGTCAAACAAATACCTCCACTTTCCAAACGAAACTTTTTTAAAAGAAAAAAAAAGATCTACATGTTAACACGTAATACTAGTTTTGGTACTACCGAGTCCCCCGTTAACAAACAGCCATGATAAGAAAAAATCGACCACTACGCAAAGATTGACTCAAGTAACTTGTACATCGCCATTGAATATTTTATTTATATTCACAAAAGCGACTACAGTAGGTACACTACAGCAATTCTACAAAGCCATTTTATTTTCAAGAATAATGGTAGATCAAAGTACAGTGTCACACTATGCACCACACAATCATACTGTAACGTCTTATGATTTAATAAAACAAAGACTGAATATACAGTATGTAGCAACATTATTGGCAAATTAAAAGCCCTATGACACCGTTTGGACCAGAAATAGACATGAAACAAGCGAATGGTAGTTATGCGATAGCTTTAGTTAAAAATAAAACATGGTATCGCTTTGGGTAACAATTTCATTGACTTGTGTGAGTTTACACCATGACAACTGTTCTATGAATGTGTTTATCTACTTAAAACAATACATTACTTAAAAGTTTTACAAGTTTATATCACGAAAAACATTAAAAATAAGTTGGAAAATCCTAGTCGTACAAAAATTCTTCATAGACCTCAATGCATATCAAGATAGACAGTTTTACCAGTAGTTAATTTGTTAGTGACTTTTAAAAACCCATTGGGAAATCTAAATAAACTAAAACGCTAAATGAACTAAAACATTTACCTAAACTTCTAAAGCAATTTCTAGTTGTGCACAGTGATTGCAACTTCACACAAACTGCCCACTAAATTTCGACACATGCAAACAACACATATTTCGCATTAGTTCTTGAAGTGGACACGTACTGTTAAGACTTGACTCCATTTTAAAAACGGTTGAAAGAAACCCACAAGAGAGTAGTTTCTGTCTACACTCCACACTCTACACTCTTACAATATTAATGGTAAACATATTTAGAAAATCTGAAAACTTGCTCCAGTCTAATATAACTCAAGTGAAACGAACTTGCAAGGAAGGAAATTTCCGCGCATACTTGAAAATAATCGGTTTTATCTGTATAATACTCCAATGAAAATCTTTTTACATGCATATAATTATAAAAATTTGCATAAGTTTTCAGCTGAATAAACTCGTTTAATGGTTTCCTCATACAATATGCAAATAAAACAAACCACATTGATACCACAATTGCCAAGACAATGAAGGTTGCCCAGATTCTTTCATAAGCAGCTGTACACATTACAAATAAGTAATATTGTTCAGTTTGGTGTTTTTCAATCAATTTTTTAAGTCTAATTTATAAGTCAAATCAAGCTAAAGTGCAGTTCCATTGCATAAAATGTCTTCCTGTCTTATAACAGCTTATACCTGTACTGTAAATCAAGTCTATTAAATTAATTGTCGATTTATTAACACCCAAAGTTGATAAACTTCGTATGATCCACCAACTTTGCACAACACGATTACATACTGCAATTTGACAATTGAAAATACAATAATTATTATTATTACATATGGAACATTAATTGAATATGTAACTTGATTTAGTAACCTTACAATTAAATATTTCAATCTAATTTACAATAAGTGTTGTGTCAACAACTCTCGTTCGGCATTTCTGCACGGTACTTCATAAGCTTTTAACAGCTTCATTTATAGTTTTGCTACAAATGTAATAATCCCAGCGAATTTTTATTACATTATGTTAAGTATCCGTAGAAATTGTTGCACTATACGTGACACCAATTTAAGTTTTAAACTTTTAAACATAAAACTACAACATGATTTTAACCAAAATTTTAATATTTTAATGCAGCCTATAAAAAATTAACTACCGGTACTTGTGCAACGTTTGTCACGCTGCATAGTTTACAAAGACTAAGTGTTTGTACAGAGTTTAAATAGTTTTCATAACAGCTTTAAAATGATATGACGTCACAGACGGCTTATCAGAACATATTTTTTTTTTGGTTTTTTGGATAAAAAAAACCTATTTTCCCCTTTCCTTTTTTTATGTATAGTATTTATCAATTTTAAACGGTTGATATGCAACTTCTTTCTCTGTTTGAAAAGCAAATCGTCTGCTCTAGTAATAAAAACTAAAAAAAAAGTCCCAGCTGGTTATATACCGTATGTGTATACAGTATAATCTTACCGGTATACAATATACATACTGAATACTCGAGTGCACATATATAAAATTTTATTAACGAACGGCCAATGTCCGCAAAACACAAGCCCAAAAGTAGAAAGTAAATTAGCGGAAATGGCTATGCAGGAACCCTTGGATATAATATTATAATATGTTTATTCTTAGGTGGAGTTAAGTTTAATGAAAAAGTGTTACTACAGTATACTTTATGGAGAAACATTGTTACACACCTGTGTTCACATTTTTTTAAATCGTTTCATTGCCCTTACAACCTTCAAGATACATTTTCTTCCCTTTATTTTTTTTCTTTTATTAATATTAAAGGTGCAAAATTGGCTTACAATCTATGCAGTATTTAAATTTGAATGAAACACCGATCGCATACATTAATTCCTGCGACCATTTTTCAGTTGTATATTAAAATAGCCGTGATAACCAAAAAAAAGTGCTTCAAATATTTAAATAAAAAATAAAAATCTATAAAATAAAGAAGCGAACTTTTTATGACTGGTAATCTTGAAAACGGCTACACTTGATATCTTTCAGGGGTTTTTTATTGTTAAAAAAGCTGGTCTGCGATTATGCCAATTTACCAAAACAATTTTCTAAAATTTCATTCGTATAATCAGATCTTGAATTTATTCAATGGACAGTATTTTCTATGGGAGACAATGATTTCAACTGAATTTTAATAATTTCTTGAAGGCGATCGAGTTCCCTACTTATGACAAACTTAACAATAATTAATTAATTCGATTATTTCATTCAAAAATTCCAATATTATGATTAATCATCAATTATGTTTCAAGCTTTATTCTTACTGAAACTTACTAATCTTAACTGTATTCACTAAAAGTCAAGTTAGCATTTGATTTTCAACATTTCAAAACGTCGCTAATACATTATTTACTTTATTTATTATGAATATCAATTAACCACAATATTTAATATCCATTTAAGTAAAAAATAATAATGATTGACACAAGGAGCAATCACTCTACTACTACACCTGCTAAGTAATAAATTTAAATAAAAACGGTTGAGAAGACAAAAACACCTGGAAATAGAAGAAAAATTATTTCATTCACAATTTCTAGTCTCTAGACACTCCACAACCGTCTGCGAGACATCAATAAAAAATTCCAAATTTCTCAATGACAGGTTGTCAAGAAATCTTTCTGCGCATGCTCTTAAATTGTAACGCAACATTTTGTAAAAGTCTTAAGGTAATTTTCGCTTTCGATTTCTTTCCTAGTTTACCGAGATAAAATAAGTTATTACAAGTTCGTACAAAAATCTAATGAAATACAGTAACTGTTTTATTACTGTATGCTTTTGCCTCTGACAACCTTAGTTAAAAACAAGTTGGCATAATAAATAGCTGTTCTATGAACACGATTTTAGCCATTGATTAATTACAGTACTCATTGGATCCTAAAACATTCAAGACTGGACAGTGAACTGATATTTTAATGATTCAGACGGGATACAGTACAGCAAACTAATAAACTTAATTGTCATCAGAAATTGTAGTCTTCCTAGATATTTTTTTATATAAATAATTGATATTCTTTGCAGTTTATTATTCAGTTAAACCCCAATTTCTTTTTGCTTTACGAATATTCTAATAGTGATAAAATTTTGATTTAAATTAAAATGACATTTCTGAAATGGTAATAAAATAGCTAACTTAAAGTTTAAAAATTACTAAATTAACCTAATTAAAACGATTTTTCTGTAACTCTGATTAGCAAACAAGCCACGCCGTTTTCATTGTGCATTTCATTCGCAATAATTCATTAAGAAATTCATCGTAAGTTATTGGAATTTATCTAAATAATGTGCCTAAGTTAGCGTTGAATTAAGAACATTTAAATAAAGCATCTATTTTGAGAAATACCCATAATCTATCAACGCAAGAAATTACTACAGTATAAGAAATTAGACTTCAAAAGAATTTAGGGCACTGAAAAGCAAAATTGGTTAATTGCAACTACTGATCATTTGCGTATGCTAATATCGATTTTTACGAGTAATAACCGAAGGCGTCTAATATTTCACAAACGATTAAAGTAATTAATAAAATACCTGCAAAATATCCATGTAAACCAAAGACCTTTCACGACCTTCCATCAAACTAAATAAAAGACTTCGTATGCTTGTATTTAATCGGTAAATGTACAGTACTTAAATTTAAAAGTTCAAACAACACGTGATAACTTAGATTTGTTCAATAATCAAAGATTTGTTAAAATTTAAGATTATTTAAGATTTACGCTGAGATTTACGATTGTTTTAAAATTGTGAATATCGATAATAAGGTACTCTGCACATTTCTGAATATGGGAAAGAACTCCAGTAAAGCAGTGCCTGACGATTTACATATCCCTATGACATTAACTTCCTTTGAGAATTGGTTCAACCGTTCATTATTCTCAACTATTATTGTTCATGTAGTTAGTTTAGATTCAGTTGTTAAGAATCGCTCAATTTACGCACGTACTAATTGCATTACGAGTTGCTGTCATCGAAATTTTTAAATCTCCAAGAAAAACGTTCTTGGGAAGTCCTTTACGTGACGAGCCTTGAGGGCTAAACATTCCCTAAAATGGTGCCTCTCAAAGGGTCTATTGTCTCGTTTAATAATTATTGCCCCAGAAGTTAGTCAGTCCAAAGTGTACATACAAATTTTACACAGTGAACTTTCAAATGAATCAGTAACAGCCGTTGAGCTAGGCCGCTTGTTTAAAATTGACATTAGCAGTAGTACAATAAAAAAAACAGGCTGTACAGCACTTTAAAAATTCGAAAATCTGATCCTGACCCATTACAAAGCTCTAAAACACAGTTTTAAACACCCTGATCTTTGGCCTCCATCAAAACCACACACACGGTACACACGCCAACTTGGAATAAAATTAAACCTTAACAAAATGTTGGCCATTTCCTTTTCCTTTTAAACAAAATAATACTGTAATTAATGCACTTTAATACAAAATCAAACGTGGGTAATTCATGCATGATACCCACCATGGTCCTAAACGACGGCCAAATCATCGCAACCCATTGATAACTTGTTTTAATACTATTTTATAAAGGAAATGTCTACTGGTGTTAATTTTGCTATGCACAAACTATTTTTTTTAATACAGTACAGAGTGTATCAATTGTTTGAGACTCGTTATTCGTTCATTATTAATGCAAATTTTTTATTAAAAACATTTCCTTTATGAAAATGAGTAATTTTTGTTTCCTTTTTCTTTCACTTAGAATTCATAAACATGTCCTCTTAAATAATATAAAATACATCGTGTGCAAATGCAATGGCGGAAATTAAAACAGCTTCACCAAAAATATACCATTTTGGTTTCATCAAATTTTGCACTGTCGAGCACTGGATTGTTATGAACATTAGTGCAATGTAAAGGTGAAACGTACAAGAGTTATAATTTATACTGTACGAGCACAATGTATACACTGCGCAAGAATCAAATAAATCCGGCATTTGTTACATTCTGGGCATTTTAAGAGATGGATAAAACAGCATAATAATGCTATACTGTAAAAGTACTATGTTGAGGTGCTGTACAGTATAAAACAAGCCTTAGTTGAAAGTTGAAACTAAAATTCCTTTCACATATACAACAAACAATGGGACAAACAAAAAAAATCCCCCTTGTACACTGAAGAAGGAAATTAATGTACACTTCTCCAAATTTGTATCTTCACCCATTTACTAATTAATTAATAACTAGTCGATACTGAAGTTTTAACTACATGTCATATGTGCACCATACACACTTTATAGGTTTCAAAGTAAAACGTCAAACCAACTAAACAAACACTAGATAATTAGATTAAAACCTTCGCCATTCCTTCATCAGATGTGCATGAATGATTCCCAAAACTCAGTAATTAGTCAAAATTAATAGGTATAATTGAGCAGTGCTGTATTTAAACTAAGTATAACAGAGTTGAAGGAACAAACCTGATCTTACAATAGAATTTTACTTTACAGTACAGTATTTCCAACAATTATTTAGATGCATAAACAGATCCAGTCTACATTTGGCAGTAATCCGGTGATTTATTTTCCTCTAAAAATCGCAAGAAAGTAACATCACATTTATTTAAGAAAGGAAAATGCTTGTGAAATTAATGTATTTTTAAATATTTTAAGAGAAATTGTTAATAGCATAGCAGATAATTCAATCGATATAATTGCCTCATAAGTTTGCTCAATTTTATCTAACCTTTCAATTGAAAAGTTATTAAAAAAACACTTTATTGAACTGTAAAGTTGTATAATTATACTGTGTATTATATAATTATTTTTATTGAGTAGCATCGTGTCGATTTAGCATCAGACATTGTCGTACTGAACTAAGAACATTATTGAATAGTTAAATATTTGACGATGAGGCTAAGAACTTGCTCGCCCAGTGTAAGAACATTAAACCAAAAAAAAAAAACCTGCGATTTTTTTAACCAAAAAAAGTAAAGGTAAAAGTTTAAATAGCCAAGTAATTAAAAAAAACTACGTTCCCATCTCTCAATTTCATCCCACACTTCACCAACCACCACCACACCTCATTCGATTCGTCACCTAACTAACCATCATCCACAAGTTACTTAACAATACCAATGGAAACACTGTAACTTACTTGTTTAAGTTACCCGTGTATTTTTTATATTGAAAAGGAAAGGAAAGAAGAAAAAAAACGGTTTGAAATTGATCTGTTTTAGTTGATTCAAACAACCGAAAACTAAACCTTTAAAACACTGGCGTATATCGATACACACATGTTTAAAATTTTTGTTGAATAAGCCCCCTCCCCCAAACTGACCAACCCCCCACCTTCACAAAAAATAAAAAAGTCTCCCCGGTTATACAGGGAATGATAGAGAAAGAAAAGTGGGATGGAAATATAAATGTAGGTGGGTTTTTAGTGTATGTACGATAGAGAAACAAGCCTGGAATTTAACAAAAGAAATAAGGGGACCATTGCCCCCTAAACTAAAGCCTGCACTATTACCGCTACTACGACAGAACTACTACCTTCTTTGTTGTTTGCCCCCCTAACACTCCGAACATCTAGGAACCAGAGAAATAGAGGGGAAAGAGGGGGTCTAAAATTGAGAAGAGACTACACGAAACTACCAAAAAATAAAATGAATCTGATCTCCTTCCAAAAAGCCTTTTTCTTTGTCTCCTGTATACAGTATATAAAAGTAAATTTTAAATGTACAAGCCGTGCCATCACCAATTCACCGAATTTACCAATGGCATGGGTCGTGCCCATATAACAATTACAATTTAGTTGCACACTGACGCCTCTTAACTGAGAATCACAACGAACAAGCCATTAGGATGATATCAATTTCAATTATTTTAATCAAAAAAAAGTTGTTCATATTTTTAAAATGTAAACAAGAAACCTGAAATTGTTTTGAACATTACTGACAGTGGACTTGAACATAAAAATTCTAATAATTAACGTTTTTTGTGAAGAGATTCTTAATTATCATCTTCTAGATCCAAATTACCAATTTAAATGCCAAAAACAAAAACAGCAACAACTTTAACCAAGCTCTTTTTAAAATCTGAGTAGATGTTTTTAACTTTTCATAGGCACTTTAACCTCTAAATCCCATACAAATTATTCAGTAGACTGAAAACATTTCTGAAGACAAACCAGAAATTTGACACAACGATTTTATAATTACAGTCTTTTCCTCTAGCACGCTACCATCATTTTACATTATACAGTAGCCAACATTTTGCCTGAAATTGTCTAATAATAATCGTTCGACTAGCCATACTTAACTAGTATTGATCATTTTCAAAAGGATTTCAAGAAAAAAATAATCTTAGTGGGTGTGGAATTTATCGGACAATGAGCCGACTGACTGCATATCAAGCAATTTTTACCCAAAAAAAAATTCATACAACTACATAAACGATTACCAAGAGAAAATTCTGAAAAAGATAATTCACAGAAATTTCCATGGTTATATAAAGATCATGTTTTGCCTTCAATTCCATAAACATAACTATTTTGTTAATACACAAAACCCGTATACTGTATTTACATCCTCATTTTAATGCACTTACTACAAGTGTTCTGAATAAAACGATGGCTTTAATTAGAATATTGGGAAAATAGATATGACAAATGTCAACTAGGTTTATTATTTTAAATTTTATCAATTTGGTTTGATGTTACAGTCGTTGAAATGTCAATGCATTTTTTATGGTTCAGTACTACGATAGTGTTTGCCTGTGTGTATTGATTATGTGATCGACAAGAGGTCAGTGAATTGCACAACGGCATTCTCCATCCACATGTTGTGTGTGTAATTTTATAACCATAAAACTATTATTATAACAATATCGAAATCTAAAAATTGTTATTTTACCATGTTATGTTAAACTTGAAATTACTGTATATGTGAAATTGTTGTATAGTATAATGTAGTGCTGTAGATGTAACGTGGTTAGCGAGTTTTCGTCAGACATATAAAAACAATAGTAAAAAATTAAAATGCCATGTGTTTTGTTGAAGGGGTCACTTACCTGTCAGAACTTTCCGAGCTATGAAACCTTAAAGTTCTTCTCTTATTTTTTCTCATCCGACTACTCGTACATTTTTCTTCTTTGTTGTCGTTTGATTCCATCAGGGAGGACAAAGGTCTTTCTTCATCGTCAAAATCTGAGTCCATATTTTCATCATCACCTTCTTCTTCTACTTCTTCATCTTCATCCTCTAAAATACTACTACCGACACTAGCACCTACAACACAGCTACTTCCATCAGCTAGAACAGCTAGTGTTTGCTGTAAATTTAGTCTGGATAACTTATTGGTCCTTGACAATGGATGATGAAGATGATCCATCGAGTCAGGGTCAACTCCTCGACTGCTGCATTTTGCCATACTAACACTACTGTTACCTAAAATGCTGCGGTGATCGCCTTGCCCTTTCGCGGCGACTTGATCCTCTCTTTCGTCGGCTTCTTCATCCATTATCACCGTCGTTCCACTACCTTCATCAGACACTGTCTGGTTAATTGATGCATCAGAATTAAAAGTTGTAGCGGTGGTCTTCTTTTTGTTGTTGTGATTCTTTAGTGACTCGGTGCTCGTAGTATTAGGAAGTGACGGAGGAAGAAGGTGGGGGATGTGAGGATGATGGCTGCTGCTGCTGTTACTATTAGAGCCATTCACCTTTGGACACTGTTGTAATACTTTCTCACTATTAATATCGTTCAAACTAGTACCGAATTTGTCCATACTATCCTTGACATTTTTCCTCGATAACATATACGGTGGCTTACGCTTAACAACTGACAATTCCCCCTCTTCTTCCAACCTCTCGTCGCCCGCCATCTTGCGCACGCACGCACACACCACCACACAGGCACACACACTCGATTTCTATTGCCAATTCACTCTCCCTGTCTATCTACGAACCACCCATACCAGACTCACACCCATCTCCCTCTGAACATCCTGAACCGTGGTGCTCGGTAATCATGAATTAGGGAACAGAAGTTGACATCACGTGACTTTTTAATAGCATACTTGTTAAGCATTAAGCGCCATGATGGTATGAACAAATTTGTTTTGATTTAAATACAGTAATAGAGGAATTCGGAACGAGTGCTCTCATAACTCGACTCAGAAAGTCCGACAACTCATTGAACTTACGCTCAATAAATGACTTGCAGATAGTTACCGATAGTTTATATTAGATTAGTCTACGTTAAATTCGATGCTCAAGTCAGTTTTTGGTGACCGAGTTGTGGCCGGCTCAGAACCAATAAACCATAGAAGTAATAAAACCTGCCATCTAATTAATTAAATTTACCAGTATTGTATTTTAAAAAGTTGTTTAACATTTTGTTTATCGTTGCAATACCAGGAGTTCCGTAACGTTCATGATTCTAAAGTAATAAAAGTTCTGTTTTGATCAAATAAAATTAAAATTGATTTAAACTGTATTTCTATCATCAGCACTATTACATTGCAGTTACTAGAGAAACCCGGTGCAACAATCTTAACATTTGATTTCCAATAACCCCAATTTGCATAAATACCGTATTTTTAGAAGATAGAAATTTAAGAAGTAAAAAAATAATGTCAATAGTAACTCTGCTGGATTTCTTGCAATCCGTCTCACCATGTGAGTCTTTAGCTTTAATAAAATAAGATTTTTTTTTTTTAATTCTTAATGTAGCAAAAAAAATTAAATGTTCACAATTAATCACAAAATTATACCTTCTGAAACGAAAAACTGTTTAGCTTTATCTTCTTGGGCTCATGCCCCCCAGACCCTCTACTATAAATCTAATTTTCTGAATGTACAGACAGGAGCCCTGTTGGGGGCTTAGGAGTTATACCTCATTTATCTTTTTAGTAACAATTTTTGGGCAATTAAAACGATTTTTTTCCCTAGCGTTATTAAATCTAAGTTGATGGCAAAATATTGGGAAGGAGAGGTTTGCGACTTTCGCATAAGACAGTAAAATCTACCAAAATACTCTACCGGCTTTATTAAAAATGTATCTCTACTGAATTTGTACACACAAACATGGTTCCACCTAGCTCCGCCCTCCATAATACTGACTACACTTTTATTTAACAGAAAAGATAGGACATGCCACTCTTTCTTCACCATCATTCTATCGCTATTGCATTTTACGTTTCCTTACGAGACAGGGATAGGATAAATGTGGGCGCCTGAGTCAATGAATGGCAACTACTGTACATGAAATACATTACTAGCAACACAGACATGCTATGAAGTAATCATTAAAAGTTCGTAATTGTTATGCATTAATAATTAAGTCTTAAACAAACCACTCAAAAGTGATTATATCGTCTTATAAACAAAAAAAAAAAAAAGAAATTGTTTTAGTAATTAAATACGTTTTAGCGATTTTAAATTGTTGAAAGATTTAACAATTACAAGTACTGCATTTCTTTTTAGAATTGAAATGCACCTGTGTTAAAATTTACTATAAACGTTTGTTAATATTTTCGATTTTAACAACGCAAACATTTTTTGCTGATTTATATAATGAATTTATACTATCAATTTCGTCAGGTAGCATTGTTTTAGAAATGTCGATTTGTTTTTAAATCTTTACACTGACATTCCATAACCATTGGCCGCTATTATAACATAGTAAACAACGCCTAAATATACATAACTTTACATTTACACCTTTAATAATTACTGTGTATATGTAAAACCTTTTTCCTGGTTAAATTATTAAATCATTTTTCTTCCTAATGAATTTCCCACAAATGTGTGATAGACTTCCGTCAATTGAAATTATTTTTTAACAGTTAACAAAAGTCATAATATTTTCTCGAAATTTGACTCCATGTACTATACAAAATATTCCTTAAATTATTTGCAACAACGTCATAATTTTGTTACATATTAACAGCTGCAGCAAATGTCACAATTTCACGCTTCATCGATTATTTGAATTAATTACGGTACCACTGAAATGAAAAGTATTTTCATCTACATTCTACAAACTTAACGTTCCCTCTACCAGTCTACCTTCAATGACTATTCCCTCCCTCAATTATTCATCTTAACCCTCTCAATCTTTAAAGAATGTTCTCATTTGTTGGTGAAGCTTGAACTAAAGAATAACTACATGTTTTTCATTACTTTCATAGTATGTAGACTTGTACCGAATTCCAGCATCTCATCAGTAGGTCAGGTCATTCACGCAATTTTTAACTTTTTCATTTTATCCTTTCATCTACTTCGCACTAATCTAGAAAATTGATCAAACCATTAAAATCGTCATCATTAATAAAATTCAACTAAGTTATTATTTAAACACAAGAAGAAATAAGTTGTAAATTTCTCGTACTAAATTTCTTTTCTTTAAAACAAAAATAATTGCGCAAACTTTTTAGGGAAATAAAAAATCGGCTGACTTTATCAACAGAAATTTAATCGATTAAAATTTTCTTAAAATTTTTTAATATGAAATAAAATTGAATGTAGTATTGTTGTTAATGAACAAATCTTGCGTTGTATCAAAACAAAGTACGAATAAGCTTATTTCCACAATATGTAGAGACAGGTTTTGAAAAACAGAGCATTATCAAAATTTAATCCAAATTACGTTTGGTTAAATTTTAAAAATGCCTTGCTTAGAATTACAAGGGCGTCATCACAAAATCAGCTTGACTTTCATTTCTTTTGGGTAGTTTTTAAAACTATTATATAGGACCACAACTACAGTATTACCGATGAAAATTGGCGGCTCGTTCAACAGTAAAGGAACAAATTTCAATTAGAAACGCATAAGTCTGAAAAAATAGTTTTCAATCAAAAACAAGAAATCTTTTAGACAACGACAAGTACCAGTTGAAAAAAATAAATCACATTCAGTTTCAATTTCAAATACTGAAAAAATGCATTTCTCTTTCCACACTTACACGTCGTTTTAATTGTTCAAAGACACTTTTTTTCAATGTTGATGGAAAAATTGTTCTATTCATATTTTGTGTTTGGATGTGTAAGTTAGAGGACAAACATGAAACATAATCATGTACAACTTCAACAACATTATTTTTCTCGTTATCATCGAGAAATTACAGCGAATAGATGAGAACAAGGAAGAAAAATTCAGAGACAAAAAAAAAACAATGTTTCAGAAATTTCCATACCAAATATTTTGTCTTTTGTGAAATTCGAATTTGATAACCAATTATTGAGCGAGATTTGAAATATGTTGAATGGGGCCCACATAGATCATCATGCAAATAGTTCAATGGTTTTCCTATAGCGAGAAATGTAACTATTATTAAAACCGTAGAAATTGGAAAAAAAACATCGGTAATAACTGAAACACATTGAAAGTATTTTTGAAAAAAAATTTCTCCATCTTTTCGCATCGAAAAACACTTATGAGTATGACTGTTCATGTTGCGCCTTCGCATGTCTGTTTTGAACTTATTGTAGAATTTCGTTTTTCTTTTTAAATAAAAAACACGAGGCATTTCGCTTTTCGTGTGTTTTTTTTCTGACGAATAAACCTCCTTCATTACAAGTTCGAATTTTTTTTTTTTTGGCTTTTTGTTTTGCTGTTGTATTTTAATGAATATATCGCTGTAAAACGTTTCTTATCTTGTTATACTACCGATGTTGCTATACGAAAACCGTCTCCGGATTCCATTGTTCTTTTAAATCCTTCACTACCGTCCGGCCCTCTCGGTTGTCTGACCAGAATTAAACGTGGACCACTTTCGCCACCATTGCTTGTAGCGCGAAATCGACCAATCATATGATCTGGCCGTGGCTCACTTGACCTTTTACAATACGAAACAATTAGTTTACCAGATTTGTTTTCTATTGTTAAATTCTTACTTAAGTTTCACAACACTGCAAGCTGAATATCGCCCATTTCGTTGATTATGTAACAATACAAATTCAACACGATCGCCAACTTGTAATACCGATCCATCTTTCACCTCGGTCATGTGGAAAAATAACTTTTTGCCATCTTCAACTTCGTAACTGAGAAATCCAAACTACATAAAAACCTTTCATGAATTTTAAATTCGTAACATACCGGGTAATGTAACGCCAATTTTAACTTCAAAATTAGCGATTTTAAAGCACGAGATTTCGGTCATATACTCATTTTATTAGTTTCGATATTTTATTTGAACTTTACCTGGCCTTTAATGGCTTCAACGGTTGACTGCAACTTCTTTCTTATAGCTTTAATGTTAACCGCTCGTTCTTGGTTGTTAGTTTTATTGACTCCTATCTGAAACTGAACTGGATCATCTTTCTGCAGAAATTCCCTCTTGTCAACCAATCCAGTAATTCCGAACTCAAACGTTTCATGTTCTCCATCTTTGGTAACAATGCAATTAGCAGTTGCAAAGATTATTTGGTGAATAGGTTAATTATTACCTTCTGCATCTACTTTAATAAGTCCAGAATACTCTTCTTGATCCGGATTAAAACAACGAATTGATCTAGTTACAATTCCCTCAAGCATCTCATCTTTTATCTCAATTTCTTCAAGCGGACCATCGTTAAAATGACGAACCCACTCAGCACCAATTTTCGAATTTTTATGAGACACAGCATATTCAACTTCAGCGCCCAATTCCAGCTGATCAACGTCACCATCAAATACACTACAATAACTCGAGCATTAAAAATTAAAAACATGAAATCTGTAAACATTATATTCACCTAAAATGAAAGAAAATCTCTCTTCCATGATCTTCTCTCTCAATAAAACCAAATCCATCTTTAAGAGCAGCGACGTAGCCTCTTTGGGTGCACTTTATGCCATTTTGAACACCTCGAGCAACTACTTTTATATCTAAAGCTGTTTCTGTTCCTTTACTTTTGTTTTCACAAATGCTAAACTGCACCTAAAACAATAGTATCTCCATGAAACTAGTACAAATAGTTTGCTTTAAAATATAATTCAGTGAAAGAATAGAGATTTACCTTGTCACCAACTTTAGGAAAATTTCTAGGATCACATACAGAAGCTTGAAAATTTATAGTCTCTTCTCTTTCATCTACTTTGAATGCAATTAATCCTAATTCACCATTTTTCAATTTATTGTTATCCTCTTTAGACTTTGATGGACTACGATCAAAATGACTTTCAGGCTCTTTCAAAATGGTTCCTACAAAATTGTTATTTTTCAAAATACCATTTAAAAAAATATCAACCTGAAAACAAAATTACCAGTGTAAATGTCTTTGCTAATATAATCAAATTTAACAGATCCCGCTGGTAATCGGCGAACTCGTATAGCATTTAATCTTTCGTTTGAAGATGGGTCCTATATCATCTACATTACTCAAATGTTTAACTAAGAAGTATTTTTAGAAGTACTTTACCTGAATAACTGTAAATTCAACCTCATCATGCGTCTTAACTTCATATGATGGGTTTAGTAATTCGCTGAAGTGGAAGAACATTCTAGAATCTCTTTCTTGACACTTGATAAAACCAAATCCATCTTTAACAGCAGCTATTATGCCCTAAAATTAACACCAAAATTATAGGCAATCGCAATATCCACCGTAATATATCAAATGATATCTAGCACTTAATAAAATCTAGCATAAAACAACATCATCAGAATTTACCATTTCTCGAGATTCTTCCGAAACCAGAAAACTCTCTTCTAGAAACTCGATATTTGTAGCTCGATGAAGTTGATCTCTACGGTCAGTGGCCAAGTTAAACTGCACCCAATCGTTTGATAACATAGTAAATTCTCCTACTTGATCTTTATCACCAAATGGAATCTCCAGTTCCCTAACACAACCATATACACAATTCACATAAATCATAAAATTTAAATACCATAGCATTTAACATACATTCCATCTCGTCCATAACGAATTCGACCAGGCAAAGGATCACTATGATGACGAGTTTGATGTCGATCAATAGATTTAACAATTTGACCCTTAATTTTCTCTTCTCCAACATCTTCAAATACGACAGTTCCTTCTGGAAGTCGTGTAACATTCACAGCCACTTCTTTATTCTTTAATTACGGTAATAACAGTAAAAATTACGGTTTTTGTTAGCCAAAAAAATGTACCAAGCAAATTACACTTCTTGATTGGACGCTGAATTCAACGTCGTCTCCAAGCTCTAAATCAGCAAAATCTTTTGCTTCACTTACATGAAAGAAAATCTGCAAAAAAATGATCAAATACCAATGTAACATTTGAATAAGCATAGGATATTTAAAACCTCACTTCTTTAACTACATCAGCTCGTTCAATGAATCCAAAGCTGTCTTTTATTGAGCAAATAACGCCCTGATATCGTTTTGATTGTGAACCACTTTCCATTTGAATGTGTCGAGCGTAGAGATTCCCAGTCCTCTTATCGGTAGCCATCTTCAGTGTCACTTTATCCCCCATTTTTAAAGGAGTTGGACTTTCTACATCTTCAGCCGAATAAGGTAAAAAGAAACATTCTCCCCGATTTTCGTAAGAAATTCGACCCTGTGATTTTTTGTTGTCTGACTCGGACTTAAAATACAAATTTAGTTATAACCCAACTAAAACTTAACACTATAAAAATAATAAAATTTACGTCATCAGCGGTCTTAATCTCGGTAGTTACAGTTCCAACAACTCTCTCTTCACTTAAAACTTCGTATGATATAACAGATGGCGCAATTTTGACTACACCACTTGCAATTGGTTTACCAGTCTTGCGATCGTAAGTCATTTCAAATTCCACTGGATCTATAGTAACATTAATGTGCTCAATTTAATGATCATATAAGAAGGTATAAATTATAAGAATGTCGAAACCATTTTCAATTTAAATAAAATTACTTAATGTAATTATAATCTATCTACCATACAGTTGTACTTCTCAGCGTTTTAATAAAATGTGCTAGCTAACCCCTATCATCAATGATTACAATAATTCCCCAAACAAAATTTAGTAATAATGTATACTGTATAAGAAATACCTCCAATTCTTAAATGGTCCATGTTTCCAGAAAATTGACTATAGTGAAAAAACAAACGAGCTTGTCGTTCACAGCACTGAATAAAACCATAGGAATGCTATAAAATAATAGAATTGAAATCTTAACGAATTACCACAACACATAATATTAAACATTTTAAAAATTTACCAGAAGTTTTTCGATGATTCCAGTTTCTCGCATTCTATCGCCCTTAGAATTGTTAACGTTGTTTGAATTTGAAAAACTTGGGGAGCGGTGAACTGCATATAGAACTCCGTTGTCCTGAATAGGCGATTGGTAATTCTAAAATGCAATCAGTTATAATTAAAGATCACATATTCAACTAACAAAATGTTTACAGTACCTTCCACTGAGGGCTTGACATTGTGGCACAGAATTAGGCAGTTTCGTAATTAAAATATTCTTGTTGTGGTGGTATTAATGAATGTTTTATATAGTAAAAACCAACGCAATGAAGCTCACTTCGTATATTTTATAATTAATTATAAATTATCGTATATATATCTCTCTGATCTCAGCCAGACTACTTTATAATCTACTGTGCTTTCCTCCAATAAATCAAATGAATAAAAAAAATTGTCCACAAAAATCACAGTCGGATGTTAACCATGCCTCAGATTTACTATGCAGTGCGAGTGCTTGATACGTGTTGTCCCGACACAGTTACCCTTCTGTTTTCATTAAGTTTTTAATTCCTTTTTGTTTCTTTTACCTGTGTGTCAGACTAAAATAATATTTCAATAATTAATACATTATATAAAACGACGTTCTTCAATTATGCAGTTCCCACATAACATTATAACAGAATTGGTTATCATTACATGCACATATCGATAGTCAATCAATAAAAATATAATCGATTTAAAACCAAAGTTAGCTCAATAAACAACAAATGTATCGTTATCGTTCTATATCGATAATAAACTACGGGAAATAAAAACCCTAAGTTCTAGGTTTAGAATGTTCTGCAGTTCAAACATTTTCAAAATAATTTTACATTATACTGTAATGTACGATAGTATAAATAACATGAATGTGCTGCAATTTTGGCATTATAACCCTCAAATTACAGAACATCCAAGTTAAATATGGAAACCTAACCTTACTGATTTAAAAATTCGCTTGAAAGTTTGAAAACAAAATTTATTTATTCCTTTTGGTGTATTCTGCATTACGAAACAATTCCCAACAAAACATTAGTCATCCTCTCTTATCAGCGCTAACTCTTATTTTACTAAATTTTCCAGCAAAATATTGAAATACTTACTAGCCATTGTTGTGATAATCATTATAGTTAAATAAAATAAAACTTGACTCATCTATAAATGTATAAAATAACAAATAACCCATAAAATACGTACCACAACACGGCACCACACATGCGACAGGCCGCCATTTTCACAGTCACGTTATCTTTCGTAATAAGCGCAGTGTCGCCAATAATTTTTTTAAAAGCCAAAACAAACTGGTTTTTATTTAGTTAAATTAATTAATAAATTAACTGCTTCTTTTTATTTACATATTAAGCTTAAAATTGATAAACGTAAAAAATGTTAATAAAAACTCTTGAAAACCTTTTTAGGGAAATACAAAATAACAACATTATAGATATACCAAAATAAAAGACTCTTTAATGTAGTTGTCAGGATGGCCGAGCGGTCTAAGGCGCCAGACTCAAGGCTTAGTCCTTCCGTAGAGTATACGGGTGAATTCTGGTCCACGAATGTGGGCGTGGGTTCAAATCCCACTTCTGACAAATTTTTTTCAATTTAATATTAAGTGTAAAATTAAAAATAAACTTTGCAGTTGCATATTTACTAGTTTTCAAGTTAAAAATGCTATCGATAAAATAGTTGACTTAAATTTCCTTTTTGAAGTGAATTATGTTCATGATCTTATCAATAAACTTACTGTACTGAGAGTTTATTTTATCTTCCAAACAAATTGTTCAAATTAATCACTTCATATTTTCATGAATAGGATAAAAGCAATGAAAGGTGTAATAAGTTAAATTAAAAGTTTTAAAGAAATCAAACAAATGTTTAAAATATAAGTTATAGTGCATATTATTTTGACATTAGTTTATATCAATTACTTTAAAGTAAAAAAGTTATAAAGCCAAGTTCTTCAAGTTTTAGTCTATTTCAAACTAATTTCATGTTTTTAATGGCTTATCAAAATATTCTCGATATATACTATTTGTAAAGTAGATAAATTAAGTACAGCATTTTTGAAGTTGACCTTCATATAATATTTCTATAGCATTTAAGGCATTAACAAAAAGGCAAACTTAAAAAAATTATACAAAAATTAAAAATATACAGCAATATAGTTAATTTTAGTACCGTACCGTCCGTACATCAACTTTATACATTATAATAAAACAGTAATATTATTATTCGATTAACAAGTTAGCTAGTACGCGACTTCTTAAAATGTTTATACAGAATACATGTATTCCGTTGGACGTTTAATCACTGCTCTTCTTGCTGCCTTTTAGTTTAAGTATACGAAGAATATTTGGCGTATTTTCAACTTTAACATCTTTCTCCGTTTTAATTTGTTTATGTTTACCACTATCTTTCACATCACCACTTATTTTTCTCTTTCTATATTTCAAAATCTTGCTGTCCTCGTCTTTAATTCCAGATCTCTGTATCATATTTGAAATATTTTCCAACGTTTCTTCTTCTTCATCATCATCATCATCAGTCATTTCCTTTGATTGTTCGCCAATTCCATGAAATTCACTGATATGCATATCCATGTCTAATTTTTTTGTAAATGTTTTATCACAAACGCTACACTCAAACAAATAATTTTGCCGTTGATACGACAAAGAAGTAGATGGTTCCTTGTCTTCCTCGTTTTCTTCATCGTCATTAATATCTTCCTCGTCATCTTCATTTTCAGCCTCAGAACGGTAAGATCTTGTAAGCAAGACTCCACCAACTGTCACTATGTCCGTATCATCCTCACTGTCGTTATCAGATTCCTCCGCTTTTTCAACCTTAAGGTTAGCTTTAGACAAGTTACTCTCTGACTGGCCGATTTCTGGACTATCTTTAATCATTTTCGCCGCTTTAACAGTTCCATCCTCGCCTTGTTCGAGTACTAAAGCATAACTCTGAGTGTTGGAATCGTCGCGAGAATCCATTTTGGTTACTGGAATTACTGTTTCTTTGTCATTATCATCTAAAATGACAACCTGATATTCGATATCCTTCAACAGTTCAGTCGGTTTCTCAATAAATTTCAACGCGGTTCTACATAGTTCTAAATTTTCTTCTGATAATACCGGTTCTGCTGTGTACGGTAAGGTACTCAATTCTTCTGTCTTGTGACATTCTTCGTGGTGTATTTTGACTTCTTCAGACGATGTGAACTTTTTCTCACAATGTCCACAAATTACATTTAGATTCTGACTGGATAAATGATTCAGTAGATGAGCTTGGATTTTGTTAGAATCGCAAATAACATTACAAGCAGGACATTCTCCACGATCAATTTTGGCTTTAATATTTTCATCAGCTATGCTAGGTGTCTGGCTCACTTTCTCCTCATCAGATGGGATATCAATCAGCGTCATTTTTAATGACTGCTGCAGTTGTTTCAGTATTTTTATCAAATTATCTGGCATTGGTAAATCTTTAATAACTTCAATAACAGGAGGTATGGAACCGTGAGTTACAGTGTGCTGTTTTATGTTGGCTTTTGACACTGCTTGGAAATTGCAGTAACCACATTTGAACGGTTTATAATGATAATGACTATACAGATGACGCCGAATAGTCGAAGCGTGAACATTCATTTTTTTATCGCAAATTGGACACTGAAACAAATCTTGTTCTTCACTTTTATCTTCTTTTTGTGTGTTCTCGTTAACTTTAGTTGTCTGCTCTATAATTTCTAGCAAGTGCTGTTGGACCACTGCTTCACCTTCTGCTAAATACTGTAAAATCATTTCCTCCAAACCTTCCGGCTTGTCACCATCAACTTCATACACCACAAATTCTTCGCCAGGATGTTCTACGTTTCCATGGTCTACTATTTTATCACTAGACGTCGCCTTAAAATTGCAAGAACTGCAAATATACGGAAAATATTCGTAGTGAGTAAAGAAATGTTGCCTCAGAACCGATTCGTCGTAGTAAACCATCTGATGACATAATGGGCAGTCGAACTGAGGCGTTTCCAACAGTGGAACTTGAATTATTTCTTGCTGGTTAAGAGATTGTTGAGTTTGCTGCTCTCCAAATACACTGTCAACGGCGTTGGTACCAGAACTTGTGTCATTGTCACCAATTAACTCCATAAATTCTTTGGGCAGAATCGACGCCAAGTGACATTCCTCAATGCGGAAAGGAGCATTTGGATGTTTAAGTGTGTTATGCACTCGAATTTTAGCTCTTTCAACCGACATATAATTGCAGTAGCCACATTTAAATGGCTTGATACGAAAATGTTTTCTTGCATGCTTATAAAACGCTTTACTCAGCGTTTTCTGACCGCAAACTTTGCATATAATCTTATCACCTTCTCTGGCTTGAATATAGTCAGAGATATTTTCACCTGACCACTCTTTAGCTCTTGGTAAACGAGGATATAAAATACCTCCAGTCGATGACGTTGACTGTCGACTTGTTGATATATCCTCAGAATTTTTACGCCGATGTTGGGTACTGTCTTTTTGAGTTCCACATTCCGCTCCCCTTAATTTTTTCATTCCACGTTCACCAACTGGAAGTTTCTGATATTTTTCACTAGCCAAGTCTGGGTCAAACACATTAACAGGAACAATTGGTTTCAGTCGTTTGATCTTTCTCCGTCTTTTACGACGGAGACCTTTCTCCTGGTAGCCTTCGTCACTGGAAGAATCCTGTTGGCAGTTTTCTGGTGTATTTTCAATAACAATCATAGGAACCCCTTTGTGCATGCGGTTAATGTGGCGACGAACGTAATACTTCTCTCTGCCCTTGAAACTACAGTAGTTACATTTATACGGAAGGACATTAGCATGCATCCGTAAATGACGTCGATAAGATGCACCAAACTGACAGGTGTAATCACAGTGTGGACAGCACCATTTTCTCATCCATTTTGATCCATCGGGATCTCTTGGAAGGCGAGTGTTAAAGGCGTGAACGTGACGTAAAACGGAGTCCATGTCTTTAGAAACAATCGGATTCTTTTCTGGCTCCAGTTCTTTCGTTAGAACTTTTGGTTCGAAGTCGGCATGTCGAGTTTGGCAGTGGCGTATCGCCTGATGCAACATAACGGTTGTAAAGTCACAGTAACCGCATTGATATCGCAATGATTGGTGAACTTTAATATGCGTTTTCAAATATTTTAGAGTCTTAAAAGGCTTTTTACATTCGGGACATTGCATTGGCTTTTGATTATCAACGTCATCACCATCATCCTCGTCTTCGTCTGTCATGTATTCGTAGACGGAATCGTCACCTTCTGATATGGCACCACTTTTAGAATTTCCCATGATTCGGCGTTTTCCATCAATTACCCCTTCACCACTCGGGTCATCACCATCGCCCATTTTGTCAGCACTTTTCAAGTTAATTACCTGCAAAATAAAAAAGTAGAATTAAAAACTGATATAACCACGGCAAATTGTTAATCTGAACTTTTTAAGAAGTTGAAAATACTTATGTAATTAAAAATAATAATGTAATCTGAACAATTTTTACTGATTAAACTAAAACCTTAACCACTTTAGCTTAAAAGTTTAGATTACAAAATAGTAGTCAAATATGAACCGTGAAAACCCATTTACAAAGAATTAAGTAACAAATATGTTAGTGAAATGTTGCTACTATTATTTACTTTGATTGGTAGCTTGTGTTTCTTCTGTATATGATGTCTGATTTGGTTTCTATCCCTTCCCATAAAATCGCAATAACCACATTTAAACGGATGCACTTCATTATGAGCAAATCTCATATGTGAAAAAAATTCATGTGATTCAAAAGTTTGTCTACAGTAAGGACAAACGCGCCCATTTCTCATGACTCCTTTCATCAAACTCATGGTCTTAACAGGCTCTTTCGGATGTTCCAAAATGCAATGTTCAACCACTAAAAGTTTTTCTCTGGAACCATAGCTACAGTATCCGCAGCAATGTTGAAAACGAATGCGTTGTGCTCGGTTTCTTCGAACATTAGTGGTTGAATTGGAAGATATTTGATCGGTTGCATTGTAATTCATATCTGTATCGCTTTCAACTTCGCCGTCGAAATCACTCATCGTTACGCTCTTTGAAGTAATCGCTGATTCTGGAAGATCGATATTGCCATTTATATTGCTGGCAGTTTTAACTTCAGGTTCCAAACGAAGTTTTGTTCTTCGATAGGGTGAAACAAACAGCGACGAATCAAGAGTCGATTCAAGAACTGAAGCATTTCTAGTTTCATCTATGGGATCTTGAAGCTCTAAGTGATCTTCCATAAATCCAGAAAAAGCAGCTTGAGGTCGCCTTAGTTCTGATCCGCTGGCATAACCGTCCTGTTCTTGTTCAGATAAATAGTCAACAACTGCATAATAGCTAACACCAGGCTGCGGATTAACAACCCAATGCTGTTCCAAAGTTATCACTTTTGACGATCGTTTTTTGCTTTTTTTCTGAGGTTTTTTATCTGCTATTTTGTCAACTTCACATTCTTTAGTCGATGTGTCTGCTTCTTCAGCTGGTTCAGATGCTGCTATAATGGCTTGCGACGAAGTCTCAACTTCTTCATCTGGAAGGGGCAGAGTCTGAGCTTCAGGTTCAACAGTTTGTTTTTCGGCCTCAATCAAATGCTCGGGCGAAACTTGGCAACCAATTTCACTTGTTGTAACGCTTTGAATTTTCGTCCTTTTGTCACATGAGCTTGAAGATTTTTCCACGTTTTTAGTTATTTCTTGTTGGCTAACAATTGTATGGGTAGTAGTTACCGCTTCTTCTCCGTTGCCCGTTTCGTTTTGTAAAATAATTCTCACCGTTTGATTTCTTGAATTTGTAGGCAATGCTTGAAGAATTTGAATCAAAGTCTGCATATTTTCCGACGAGATTGCCGATTGCGTTATATTACTCAGTTCAATTCTACAATTTTCCCGTTCTTTTCCTGTGTTAATAGCAACTTTTGAAGTACCGGTATTCGTTTTGCCACTGCTTTGAGGCGGAGCTGTATTTGCTGGTTTTGCTACTGAAATTCGACGATTTAGTTTGATTGGAATTCTATTTTCACTCGATGGTAAGATAGACGTTTGTTTTGGGCTTCCTTGTTGGTTTTTTCTAGGTCCTGAGGTCAATGCCATTACATCTCTGAGTGATTTTGGCACCGGCGGTTTAGGTTTTGGTAAATTTTGAGTATGATGAACTTCGGGTAGAATTTGTAGAGGAGTTTCCGTCGTGCTTTGTTGCTCTTGAACTATTGTGAGCGGAACAGTTGTTCCATCTTCAGTCATTGCAACTATATCATGATCACAAAGTTCAGCCCATTCAGGAACTTCAACTGGAACTTGTTGAGTTTCTCCATCGAACAGTGTAACAGGGACAGTTACAACTTTTAGCCCTCCGGAAACGGAGTAAACGCTGTTCGTCAAATCGCCACCAGTTTCTTCATATCCTTGAGTTCCAGCAAAAACAACGTTAGATGAATGATCCTCTACTTCAACTTCACCCGGTATGGTGTCGACAATTTCAATATAGGAAGATTCTTTTGCTTCATTTGAAACGATCATCTGATAAACCAAATTTCCCGATGCATTTTCTTCAACTTCTGAAGTTTCAATCAGCATCTCAGTTGAAGACTGGGTCATTTCTTTAATTTCAAATAAACAATTAGTCATACGTTTAAAAGTTTCAAACATCAGCTTAATATGAAAAACAATTGCAATAATACATACCAGAAACAATTTCAGAAGTTGAAGGAGTTGCTTGCTCACAATAATTGGTGTTATCTGGTATCAACTGAACACCAATGGTATTTGATATTTCTACAATAAAAATTAGTACCGGTATAGTATTTTATTTAATATTTAATTATTAAAGAATTATTATTCCTTCAGTTACCTTCCGTATCTTCCACAACTTCAATGTTCAATTCGTTTTCGTCCTGTCTCACTATAGATTCAGAGATTTGGGAGATTTCTATTTCTATTTGGAAAAATAATAAATACAATCTTATAAAATGAAATAAATAATAAAATAATACCGTTATCATTCTGTAATAATTTCTTTTCAGTATTCAGATCTGATGATCCTTCTACATTACCAGACTCAGTTTCTTCTACTTCCATTTCAAAGATCAGATATTTAACTTGTAATAAAAATTCATCTAAAAATATTATAAAATTAAAGAGCTTTTAGATTTTAAGCATATTTGGTTATTTTTTTTAATTATTTTTAGCACGAAAGCCAATATTTAGCTTAACGCAACATCAAGCAAACCAATTTTAATTTAAATGATAACAACTTCATATTTTTATTGAAAATAAACCTATGGCTAATCGTAACTTTTCAACACAATTTAAATAAATTACTACACTGTAATAATTATAGATGTGTGTTAGAATAACCTTAATGTGATTCAGAATGCGCTTGTTATCATACAAAATTAAATAAATTGAAAAAATGTACTTTTTAGATTCGTATTAAATATAATAAGTATGGCTCTGAAAATTTTGGTTTTATTGAAATGTTTTCATAAAGTAATCTTGGATTTCAGATGTGAATATTAGGTTACTTTGATTGTGAATGCCACACCGTCGCATGTATTACATTGTTGTGCAATAACTTTCAAATTAAATATTTAGTTATTATAACTTCGATGAAATCCTATTCATTTTAGTTGATTTTAATACTGTATGAAAAAAATGTTTTGTATGCAAGTTTATAGCGCCATTGTTTGGGACCACCCTACACGCTAGATACTCAAAATCACGGTTACGGTAAATATCAAAAGCAAGGCTTTTAACCCCTACCCCAGTCAACAGCGCACTCGTTAACAGCTTACCATGATCGATACTTACATAAGTAAATAATGCAGAATTTTGTCGCTATTAATCGACAATAGTAGCAACGGTGAAACAACAGTTAAACGTCTGTTTTCATGAAATAATTAATTTTGAATTAAAAATTCAACGATCAACACTCATCACTGATCTACTTGGTTGCAAAATCGTTTTTGTTGACGTCAACTGCTGTTTCTGTGTAGCGTTAGGGGGCGCTTCTTAGTTTTTACTGTAATTACACTTACTCTCAGTAAAATCATACAAAATTAAATTGCATATTTTAATATGAATTATTTGGGTAACTTTTGTTGATTGTAAAATTTAATTTTTTAGTATAGAGATTCGTTAATTGCTGTTAAATGACAATAATGTTAGTATGGTACAAAGTACTATGCTTGCCAACATAGTTAGCAGGTATGATTTGCTATGAAACTGTGCGCAAATACTTTGTGACCATTGTCAATAAGCATTTTTTCTTTATGTCTACCGATAGGGTCGTTAGTGTCGCTTGCTACTATTATAAAAAGCACACTATTTTTGGGCCTGGTAGATAAAATGTCGGTCGTATAACATGTTGTGCATTTTCGGTTGACGGTGTTGTGATTAATCAAAGTTTAGTTGGAATAATTTTATTTGTAAAACATAGTAGAATTGGATAGCGAGAAGAGGAAAACATTGTTTGTTTAAAGTATTACAATGGGACAACCTAAGAAAAAGGTAAAGCAATATTTTAATACATTATAAAGATGACCACGTGTTTGCCGTACATGCTGTTTACTTAATTTTATATTCGGTAACTTCAATATTTTATTAATGATAATTATGTTATAGGGACAATGTGGAGCGGCCACCAGTTATGTATCCAGAGCACAAGCTTTGAAGAAATTGCAACTAAGTTTAAAAGATTTTAGGTAGTATTTTTTAAGTTTCAGTCATATACAGTATTAACACTTACCATTAAAATCTTTTGATATAGACGACTATGCATCCTGAAAGGAATTTATCCTCACGAACCAAAAAGGAAGAAGATAGCAGGAAGAGGGAATTCTGCTCTAAAAACATACTATTATCTAAAAGATATTCAATATATAGCCCATGAGCCAATTATTAGAACTTTTAGACAATTTAAGGTAAAACATTCATTTTGGCGCCATCACAAAACAAGCGGTTCAGTTATTTCAAAAACTTTTGTATTTACTCGCATTATGATATTTATAGGTCTTTATGAGAAAAATCAAAAAAGCTCAATCACGTAAAGATAGGGCTGAAGTTGACAGATTGTACGATAATAGGCCATCGTATAAATTGGATCATATTGTCAAAGAAAGGTAAGTGATGACTTTCTTTGAAGAAATGAATGTCATTGACAGTCAATTTTTTTTGCTGAGTTTCCCGCGTAAAAATCTTTCAAGTTATAATTAAATTTTTTTATAGGTATCCAACATTTCTTGATTCATTGAGAGATGTGGACGACAGTTTGAGCATGTGTATGTTGTTTTCAACATTGCCAAAATCGCACGTTGTTCCTTCTAAAATACCTATGCTATGTCGGCGACTAGTTATCGAGTTTCTAAACTACGTTATTGAATCACGTTCCCTGCGAAAAGTTTTCATCTCGATTAAAGGTTATTACTTTCAGGCAGAAATTCATGGGCAACTAATTACGTGGATTGTACCCCATCAGTTTGCCTACAAGCAACCCGAAAGTGTCGATTTTAAAATTATGCTTACGTTTGTGGAATTTTATTCTACTATGTTAGGTTTTGTTAATTTTAAGCTGTATGGCCAACTAAATCTCTATTATCCACCAACGGTAAATATTCATGCACTGTTTCGTTTTTGTAAAGCGTTTACAATAATATTATTAATTTTTAGACAAGTTCTACGGCATATTTGACAAATAGCAAAGATTATGCTTTAAGTGAAGATTTGGCATTTGAGGTACAGTAATGGTTTGTCGATTTTTGAGTGAATGCAAAGTTTTGTAATTTATTCTGGTGAAATTAATAGAAAGTCGAAGCTCTGAATCAATCTTTGAATCGTGTTGTGTCACACAACGTTGTCGAAGAAGCAGAAATCGATGAATTTCCTGAGGTAAACTAAATTAGTTTTCTTTGCGTTGCATATACAGTATGCTTTCAATAACGTTTTTGTTTATTTTTTTAAACGCAGTCTGATGATCCAGAGAAATTGCAGCAGATGAAGGACGAGCAAACTAAAGTGAAGAAATTACAAAAGCTTTTTGAAGGTTTAAAATTTTATCTAAATCGTGAAGTACCACGTGAACAGTTTGTGTTTGTAATCCGGTAAGTGGAATTAGATATTGGATCATATTTGAAGTCACTTTCTTACATTTATTTACTTTTAAAGTTGTTTTGGTGGCGACGTTTCTTGGGATAAAACAATTCACTTTGGAGCCACCTACGATGAAAATGATCCATGTATCACTCATCACGTAGTTGATCGTCCCATGACTCCAAGTAAAATTGTTAACAAGTAAGCTAGTTTAAAATAAAAACTTGTGTTTAAGAAAACCCGAAATTAAATAGTTGATTTGAATTTCAGATATTACGTTCAACCTCAGTATATATTTGATTGCGTCAATAATTGTGCTCTTCTACCTGTTGAAAAGTATTTCCCAGGAGTTACTCTTCCTCCACATTTGTCTCCTTTTGTGGAAGAATCGGAAGGCGATTACGTACCACCGGATAAGTTGAAATTGTTACAAAGACCATCAGACGCTGACACAGGTCTGGTAAGTGACGAGGAAGACGAAGAGGATGCTGAAGACGATATGGACGTAGACAACTCTGAGGAGGAAGAAGATGATGAAGAAGAGGAAAAGACATCTGATAAGCCTGTTACCCCTAATGGAAGCGGCAAACGAAAAGCTGAAGAAACTTTGCAAAAATCACAGCCTGTTAACAAGGTAAGAGAATTTAGACACCGAATCTTGTTTTCAATTGCTTTATCACAAAGTTGTTTCTTTTATAGTTTTCTCGAATGGAAGTTCAACCAGGCAAACTTGCTGTAGAAAACAAACATAAGAAAGCAGCAGACGATGCAGAAGAGAGACGTTTGGCAATTATATCTATTCCTAAAAAGAAAAGACGTTTGTACAATAAGATTATGTACGGAAAGAAACAGAAAGTTCGTGAGGTGAGTAAACAATCAACATTGATCGGTTCTTCATTTCCTCAATTTTGTTTAATGTTGTTTAGGTAAATAAATTAAAAGAAAAGAGAGAGAAATTCGAATTGGAACAGAAAACAACTAAGAAGAATAATAACAAAAACAAAACCAATTAATACTGTATTGAAAAGGTATGGTGAGTAAAGTTTTATTAAAATATATTATTCTTAAAAATGTTTTAAGCGACTTTGAATATAGTAATTTCGATCGTTTTATTGAATAATTGCGTAAGTTACATCCACGTTGTGTGTGCGAATACATTACCTCTACCATATTTGTAACTTTACATTTATGCGTAGTAGTCATTCAAGATTAGGTTGATCTTTTCATTGGCTAGCATTTTTTGGTCAGATTTTACTTGCTTTGAGTAGTTCTTACTGTACTCGAAGTATTGTATTCCTAGTGTTTGGTTGAAGAAATAAGGTGTAGGCCAATTTATTTTGTATTTCAAAACGTATGGCGCGCGGCATTTCGACTTTAAATTTTAAGATAAAAAGGATCACGCTGGTATTGGACTCAAACTGCTTGCTGTTTTTATTTTGGTTATTAACATAGTATTTATAAAGTCAAAAACGTTCACATGTAATTAATTTCTCTTTCCTACATACTTAATTCTAATCGAAATTTAATTAAACCCCAAACCAAAAAAAACTAAGCAAGCGGTAGATGTCAAAGACTCTTATTAGCATTTTCATTTTTTTATGTATTTACTACAATGTTGAAATTTGAATATTATATTTATTTTGGCATGTGCGTATTAAGCTTCAACAACTCTTGTAAGCGGATTGCGAATTGACGGCTGCAGCTGTGAACTGTTTGAACTTGCATTTTTATATGAAAACAATCTTCACAGGTGTCTAAGTTTATAAAGAAATATTTAAAAAAAATTAGTTTAATCGATGCCGTATTTTAAAGCATTAATATTTTTATCTTGAGTTTTTAAGGGTTTAGTTTTTTTAGATAGTACAATGTAAATGATCTTTTGACGGACAACTGAATTCATTAAATGTCTTCACTAAAGCACCAAGTTTAACGTATAGTGTCTTAATTGCTCTTGCATTAAATTTTCTTTAGTTTTCTGGTTGATATTATCTCAACTTCTGTTATAGATAATGTTGCCTTTCCTTGGGATGTGCTAAAGTTATTTAGAGAGATAACTTTGTTTAATGCATTTTTTCTAACTTATTAAAGTAATAGGTGCTTTTTTTTTAGTTATGTTTTTTTTGCAATTTCATCGGATTCGGTACCTTCTGTTGTGTCGGTAAACTGGTGTTTTGTAAATATGTACAGTACAGTTATATTTGTAGTGTTGGGGTTCTAGTAAGCTTTTGTGGCCATTCGTTGCAAGCTTTCATGGCCACTAAAGTGTCTTGTGAGCAACATTCTTCCAAGGTAATCTATCAATGCGCACGCTTAATGATAGTAAAGTACCTTCAAACCATCATAAATTGCGAGTCGTGACGTCAACCATGTTTATTATAAGCAAATATAAATTATGAAGGTCTCACGCGACCTTGTGTCAATAACTTTTGGATGATTTTTCGTGAAAGAAAACTAAGGCAACTAATTTATACTTAAATTATGACATTGTGTATGTTTCTTTTTTTAGAAGCAAACGTTTTACACCTGTAAATTAATGCTCTTTTAAAGGTTGTTTCACCTTAAATTAGATCATAATTACATTAGTATTAGTTTTTATGAGCTTGTTTTTCATGTTTGAATTTGTTGAAAGTAAAACAAGGCATTTATTTGTGCCATAACATAGATCATCATTATTTTAATCGTTGATCACACTGAAGGATCAATTCAGCATGCAGTATTTTAGCTTATTTTAGGGATGTTAATTAGAACTATTTGTTGAAGTTTTTTTATGATGTAGAAAGCATTATTGTGTGATTTTGATCTCATTGTACGATATTGATTGATTGGTTTTATGTTGTTATTGTTTGGGCTGAGTAAAGAGTGTTATAAGATCGCCAGGTAACCCTGTCCACTGATTGAATTTCGGTTACAGGAAGTACAAATTGGATTGTGGTAGTTAGCGATGAGTTTTGCGTTGGTGAATTACTGTATTTCAATCAAATTCAGTGTGTTTGATTGAGAAAATTGGGTTTTTCTTCTTTAGTTGTTTCCTTTTAATGAGGAAATGGAAAAAAGTTTATTTTTAGTCTTTATAGACATTTAAGTGAAATGTCTTAAGCATTCAATTTTCTCATTATTTCGGCTTTTCTCTAATCACAACTGACATAAACAGGGCTTTAAACTTTAAATGTTTACCTAAAGAAAGAGGTAACTGACGTGTTCACAATGAAAATAAAATAAGACAAGTTTAGTTTGATGTAGATCTGATATTTTTAGTAGTATGGTTATTTGAACTTTATGTACAGTATTAAATTAGCACACGGGAGGTGAAATTTAAGTATTGAAAATATGATGCGATTTTCTAACAGGGTTGCAATTAATAGGGAATTACTTTCTGTAATAATCTTCTTAAAAGAAGAAAGCTATTGATCGGATTCAAAATGTCATTGACTTTAAAACTAAGTTATCACTATGGTATCTTTGAACTATTCAAAATAAGAAAATATTCATTATTTGAATTCCTGTGAAATTCCATATTCATGTTAAATGAGCATATCTTTGGTTATGAGTTAGTTTTGGTTTTAATATTTTTTTAGTTATTATTATTAAAGAAATGAAAGAATTTACCGGTAATCATAGATACAATTTTTTTTGAAAATGTTATAAAGTTAGTTTATATAAAAAGTTTTGGCATAAAAAAATAATCAACTACGCATGCGTAGTTAGCATATTGTGCCAGTCTTTTCATTGTCTTTATCTTCAGTTTTTTACTGTAATAAAAACTCGTTATTCAGTTTCGTGTAGTGCCGGTACTTAAAAGTGGGAATTTATCTCTGGAGATTCGTTGTACATCTACTGAAGGAACATGACTATGAATGGTGTCAAGTAACAAATTGAATTAGGAACAGCAGTCGTTTCAAGTACACATTATAAACGTGTACCTAATGCGATATGCGATTTGACACTGTATCTTTTTATAAATTTAAATTATGGGTGGAGAATATACCATCAAGATTTGCCGTGTATTACGTATTACAGTTCATATGAAAAACGCACAATCTACTTATGGTTTCTCATTTTAATATTTTAGAATGTTTCATTATTTTATATTCGTCAATGCATACTGTTTTAAATTTCATTACAATATACTGTAGCTAAGAAAATGGTACCCAAATGTCAGTTTCACTTGTATAATATGTGAAATAAGGTTTTCACTTAAAGTTTATTTAAAAACAAAAAGTTGTTTAAATTTTACGAAGTGTAAGAAGGATTGTACAAAAAGTTATATCCAGAAGTACAATGTGTACAAAAATCTTAGCATATCAGTACTACCACTTTTAATTCATATCATTTAATTAGAGTAATGAAACTTCTTTTTATTTTAGGAAACATGTTAATTACTATGGAAAAGCATTTTCCAAAATTGGGTGTTAAATATCTGGCCATATCGTCAAAGGTTACATTTTAAATAATTTTAATTAATACAGTACCTTAAAATTAAAAAAAAATTACAAAATGCACTGTAATTTATTTGTATTAATATTAACTTTTTTGATTTAAATTGGGGACGCAACTTTTTGAATCACTTCCGCATTTAAAAAGAAATTCAATGTTTACTTTTGTAAACTGTGAAAGACAAGCGCCGTTTTTAAATCTTTTTTTATTTATTTCTTAAGTCTATTTTTTGCTGAAAAGTGTATTTTTAAAGTTTCTATTTCTACTTTGGCCATATGATTGGCAGTGGATGTGGTTCTGTCGTTACAACTTTCCAATTTAATTTTTTCTCTGGATGTGTGTTTTTTTTAATGTTAAGTTTGTGATATGATGATACAGTATGAGAAAAGTCCCTGACCTGCTTTCTTGCTTTATCTTTATTGCAGCAAAGCCTTTGTTGATATACGAGCACAATCGTCTTCTTTTTTCAGCCATTGTCACTCAGCAACTTCCATTTTCCAAACAAATTCTCCTTCTTATGGTCAATTTCAATTCAACCTTTGCATTTACTTATCATATTACTAGCTCTACAAGTGATGGAAGAGCCAGAAGAAAGAGATTACTTTGCTGTTCAAATTAGCTTCAGTAATTCAAATCATTTATCTGCCGTACATTCACGGACTTACCAATGCAAAGTACTTATTTCTACGGCAGTTAATGATTTCCTCAAATTTCAAAAAACAAATTTTTCTTTTGTTTTTCGTTTTATGTACGGCATGCAATAAATCTTAGTAGTAAAACGTTATTATCTTAATGGTTTTCAAATTCAAATTTGGTTTTTTTGATGCTCTTAAAAGTTTTATTAGAACATTTTTGTAGTTTCTATTCTTATGCTGTACAAATTAAAATAGTATAAGAAGTTCTTACTTGCACTATATTATAGTATATCCAATAATTAGTTTTTATTATCGAGAGCCACTTCTGTGGCTGTTATAGCATGTGTATTTTAATACGATTAAAATAACGTATAATCAGATAATATAATTGTGTGTTTATTTTTAGAATTGACATAGATTTAGTCGTTGAACTTCTCTAGGCTACTATAATTGAAAGTACAGTAGATGGGGTTTTTAAACCTGCATTTTTTCTTATCTATAGATATTCGTTTACTTGTTTCTACTGCTCTGTATTTACCAAATTCACTTTCCTGAACTATTTCAGTGCCAAAAATTCATTATTTTTGATATCCATCTAAGTTACAATAATAATTGCTCTCCGATAAAGATCTTGAATTTCTTAATGTCAAAAATTTCATTTTAATTTACAATTTTAACGTTTTTAAATTCGCTTGTTTATGCTTAAAATTGCCACAAGATGCTTAAATTCATCTTTTAATTATTTAAATTTTCATGCAAAGACATTTCAGCGGGTTTAAGATGCATTTTCTATGTTTTAAGGACAGTAGTTTTATTTATAAAAGAGTTTTATTGAAAAGATGACATGGTGTTTTTATAATGTCCTTCAAATTTGATAGGACCGGAAATTGCTATTTAAACTCTTACCTGAATGGCCTTTGGTAAGAAAGTTGTAATCTTATTATTGAAAATTTCTTTTTAAACTATCAAACGGATTTCTATCTTCTTCGTCGTTTTGAATTATTCATTACTGTTTATTCAGCCAAATCAACGCTCTTCTAATAGTAATATCGAGAATCTAACGTTAGGTTTCTCACGATGTGGATTGTGAGCTCTGATTTCTTTTTCAAGTCTACGTGAAATGATGTTCAATGTAAGGGTTGCACAAGCCATACTTTTGCATGAAAGGTTAGGAAAAAGGCAAAGTGAAATGAATCAGAGCGTGTTTTAATCCCCTATCGTTGACATGGCTTTACTCCAGCTAAATTAGTCAGCCGGAAAATTCTTTTTTTTATTTACTCTACTTGTATAGATTTTTTTCTTAACTTGCATTAAAAAAAAAACTTAATAGAATTTCACGGAAATTTAATTAAATTAAACAATGCTAAAATGTCAAGTTTTTTTTATGACGTAAAATAAATTGGAGAGTATTTTAAAGCTAGTCTTAGTTTATATTTAGATTAAAGCTGTAATTAACTTATGGATTTAAGCTATATATAGAATTAAACTGCAATTTGGTTCATCAGTAACTCACTGTATTTAAAAGAATTAATTGAAGGCTTACAGTTTTAATATATTTATGTATGCTTATTGCGTTTTAGTGCATTTTTTTGCGCATTTTCAAACATTTGCATACAAGTTAGACGATTTATCGTGCATAAAATTAATATGCACCGGTACTACACTGAATTGCTTAAAATTGGCATTAGTTTAGCATTTGACATTTTTTTTCTTTTTATGTTGTTGTTGCTTAGAGTTTAGTACGAATACAGCAGCTGTTGTGTTATGCAATATGGTATTTGAAAATACCTTACACTGAATTCTTGACATTTGGCCGCATTAGCAATGTTTAGAATTTTGAGTTTAAGGTTGGTTTCAAGGTTTGATTTTAGTAAATTTGTATACGGTACAGTCAGTACAATGACTACCATAGAGGATTTATTAAGCCATGCAAAACATCTTAATGTTTTTAGGTAAAGCTTTCATCATTCTCTTGTATATCACTTGTATGGTTCTATGAGTCTATGTCATCATCCTCATCGTAATCGGTCTCTTACTGCGAGACTATTCCCATCCCTTATAATTTATTTTGGCCAGTCTAATGTACCAGAGAAAAGGCGCCATTGCCAAGAAAAGAAAACTGGTGGATTTTAAATGTCAGCTGTTGTATTTGGCGCTTCAATAAATTCTAATCCAGGGGTAGCTTAGAACTAAAATAAATACCAATCTAAATGTATCTTAACATCAACTCTCTGAAACTAATTACAATTTAGTGTTGTTTATTTTTCTAAATTAATTTTATTGTAGGACATGAAGTACAGTACTTCTTTTAACCATTGAAAATAATTTTTAAAAAACAGAATACCGACAATTACATTATGGTAAAAAAATTATTTAGTTCGTTTTAATTTAAGTTTATTTATTTAGGAAAATAATTGTTGAGTTTTTAATTAATACCGTACACTTTTATTTTTTTTCTAAATTGGAATTTTATTTGTTTTCTTATGATCCATCGTTGTAAATTACATTAAGAGTGTCGGCACTCTGCAGGGAACATCGTTAATTGCTTAATCTGCTATACTAATGAAATTAATTATTTAATGGAAATTAATTAGTAAGTTTGGCTTAGTAGTCGTCAACGTTACATTCGTAATGATGAGATTTCCTAAGGGAAAAACCGGAAATTGTTGATATTTTTACTGCGCTAATTTGATGTATAGGATTATGCAAATGCAATGTTATTAGTTAATCAACTTAGCTCAGCAGTTAAAGAGCAACATTTACTGTCTATTGGCTGATGTTTTATTAAAAAACAGTGTACTGTATTGGCTGTTTGGAATTTTGTTTTGAACTTCTGGTACATAAATAACCAAAAGGAATTTAAAATTGTATGTTAAGTGGCAAAATATTATTGACGGATGACTAAGCGCATCTCAATAGCATTAAATTCCGATTGCCATTTTAGTAACCACTGAATTCATTAATGCGGTATACACAAACAACTCACAATTTTATTTATTATTTACAGTACATTGCTTCCTCGTAGGAAAAACATGCAATTTTCATATTTTGCAAGAATGCACCCTTGGATCTTTTAACGTCGTAAGAATGCACCATTGGTTTTCAACCTTTCCTCCTCTCGGGCCATGTAGAAAACGAAAATTTGATGCAGAAAATTTTGCTAATAAAATTTAAAATCAAATTTAATTGCTATTTTAAGAGCTGGGTATCATTGCTAATTTTAATGTTAATTCTCTATCTAATTTTTAGAAAACAAATTCGATTATTTTCAAGTAACTGAGTCATTTGTTTAAATTGTTTTAGGCATAATTAGCACTGTTTTTATATTTCATTTGCTATACAGTAGTGTGAAATGTACCTTAGACTTATAAACGTTTTTTTGCGGACCGGTGTTTGAGAATCAGGGTTTTTAAAATATAAAACCATGCTGTGTTCTTAAAACCCAAATAGGAGTATTAGGGTTGTGTTACTTTATATGAGTAATAATAAGCATCCCTTATGTATCATTTACCGTAACTGTTACCTTATTACTGTATATTGTACAAGTTTGTGGCTATTGTATTTGCAGAATAATTAGCTTTTTCTGAGTCTGCGCAGTGCTTTTGCAATAAACCAATTCCTGCACATTCATCACCGGTTATCATAGCAGACTCTTTCCGTTTCAAGTTGGGATCATTTTCCGTTACTAGCAAATTTTTTTTGACGGAAATTGTAATCTCATGGCTATGGTATAGCTTATAAACGCAGTAGAGACAATACTACTAACTTATATATTGCTAAAATAAAATCATCAAAATACTCTTTCTCGCTTTTAGGGACTTCGTTTTAAGAGACTGTTATTTCTGGTGACTTTTTCATCGTAGCTGGTTATTTCATTCACTTTTATTGCAGCAGTTCATTAGAAAAGCTATTTAGAAAAACGTTTTGTAATTCTTGTGCGATTATTTGTATATGTCGCCACTTGTTGCTATACACTTACATCTTAACCACATTTTTCTGAAGTAGACAATGTCATCTCTAATACAAACAAAATGATTTTTTTAATTGATTGAAATAATTTAATACATTTAATTGATATATTGTACATTTAGTCATTAATGGAATTTAAGAATAGATTCTATTTTTTTTAGTTTTCCATAAAAAATAAAATTTACTGTACCTGAATGTTTATTTTTTCATTAAAAATTTAATTGTATTATTTCGTTATAAAATAAATAATTATCAACATCTTCAATGTGCATACATACACAAACATACACTGAAATACAAATAAATACAGTAGATAAAAATAGATTTTCATCCTCAGCATCACATTTTAGGCGCTGTCGATATGTCCATTGCTAACAGTTGTCAAAAATGAATGATTCAACGGATATGGCTTATCCGAATTAGGTGGCTTATATTTAATCGAAGCGTTATTTGAGTTATTTCCCTGAAGCCTCAATATAATAGATGACCGGAAATGGCTTCCTCCATTCACCATTGAACTTCGCCTTTTGATTTCGTGCCGAACTTGGCTGGTTGTCAAGTGCTTTCTCAGTAAGTTCTTGAAAGTTGTGCGCAACACCCGACTTTTAACACCGTAAACGATCCCATTTAATGTCGGTGAACAGGAAACTAGTCCGAACGCCACCCCGTTTAAGCATGCTAGACCGTGCCGCTTCCCTGTCACCGTTTCCAGTAGCATCAAGCTGCCTTGTAAACTGTACAGTAACAATAAGCTACCTACAACTTGAAAAATAGTCACCACTGCGTTGCGCCCTTTGTATTTGGACAGGTAGAATGGGTTACGCTGATGCGTGATTGTCGCTTGAGCGCGTAACGTTACTTCATAGATGGCTGAAACAATACGGTGACGGTGGTAACTGGCTATGATCAAGATTCTTACATTACACACGACTATAAGTAATGATGGAATAATTATGGTTATGGTGGTATATAATAGTGGGTACCACCTTCTAAACATTATACCGTCACGCGGTAACGAGAACTCTAGAGTGCATATACTCAAATCCGGTTGTAGAGCATAACGATTTATTGGGAATAATGGTGGAATTGCCAGAGCTATGCCTAGTATCCATACAAATGTAATGTATACAACAATTCGTCGGCTACGTATAAGACGTGAGTAATGCAACGGTGAAGCAATGGCAGCGTAACGGTCGCAGTTAAGACCGCAAAGTGTCCATATTGTTATGGGAAGTAACGCGGTCCATATAAATCCGTGTAAAACGCAGGAAGTTGAGTCGTTGTAATGTTGGAACTTGGCATCTACATAGATGCTATCAGTTGATGATGACGTTGTGGTTGTTGATGGTGATGATGATGATGCTGACGTCATATCATCAGTTGGAATGAGAGTGGAAAATAGTTGAAGACTAGATAGGATATTGACTAGGGTTAGATTTAATATTAGGAGATTATTGGCTGTTCTCATTTGACGATTGGACACCAACACTAAAAGTATGTAAATGTTGCAAATGAGACCCAAAATAGACGACATACAGGTTACTGCTATCAACGCAGCTCCACTTCCGCTAGTGCTTCTTATTGATGTCATTATGATGAACTTTGTACAGTTGTTGTCAATCAACCAACTATAGCAACGGCATAATTAATATTGATGACGTTGTAACCACGCATTTTAATGAGGAATATCCATCTGAAAACACAAATCAATTTTGCACAAATCAATGATTTTTAGTTTTTATTTAAAAGTTCAGTTTTTCAAAACAAGAAATTTGTATTTGCAAGTGCAATTTTATTGATTTGTAAAGGTGTCATTTGACTGAAATGTTTATATAAACTTGTTTTGCTTGCTTTTTATGGTTTGCTGTATTCATGCAGTTTAGCTTTGAGAAATAAATTGTGTCCGTTACTGTTAGTTATTTGGTGTGATGTCATTATTGACGATATGACATTGAGAAAAGGATTTTTGCACTGGCTAATCCTTTTCACCAGCAGTCGTTGCTTGGTAAATTGTCTATTTAAGAGTTGTATTTCAACAGAATCTAAAAATAAAAATCATCATAATGATAAAAAATGGTTTCCATACCATTCGTATTACAATGTACAGTTTAAAGACAATATATAAACTATTAACATATGACTGGTTTAACGTAATAATTGATTAGTGCGATTTCTGCTTTTAGTTAAAGTTATTTACTGTATTTTAAAATTAAATTAAGTCATCGCGTAAAAAAATAAAGTTCTACTCGTGTTAGTCGAGGTCGCTGTAAAGAATGGATAAACTTATTGTACATTGTAAGTTATTCTTCTGTAGACATGGTCATCAAGAGTGTCATTTGATTATAGTTGTTGAGTTTATTTATTGGTCATCAAATGTGTCATTTGATTTTCTATTGTTATCAAAGCCAGTGACATTTTTAAGCAATAACTTTATTTATAAATCTAGAAATCCGAATTGTAGGTCTTTTTGAAAAGTTAGAAAAGGTATATGAATTGGAATTGATTGTAGGCTGTAGTGTAGGACGTATTGCGTGTAGTTGGACGTTGTCATAGTAATAATATTACACGAAGATGGTCACAAATGAAGATTGAAATCATTATTCTTCAGTTGACATTTGATGATGACGACCTCATTTGATTAGCTGGTCAAATTTCAAAAACTATATTAATTTTCGTATCAGTTTACTGTGCTAGGTTTTTTTTTCTTCTGTGTGTGATTTTTTAATGTTAAAACAATACTGTAGATGTTAAAAGCAAAACAAAATAAGAATACATTTTTCCATAGCTTATTGTCCCAATAAGTTTTGACATTTTGAAAAAGCTTTTACAAACTAATGATAAATAGTTCTAAAAAGGCTTTATAGGAACTTTAGCACCTTAAAGTTTGTGTTTTAATGCTTGGAAAATTCATTTCCTTATCAACATGTTGTTTTTTGATTTATTACGACATTATAAATGTACCATATACTGTACTTACAAAATGTTAAATATTTCCAAAGTCTAAGATAAAATTTGCGCAATGTTTTGGCTTAAACTGTATCTGAAAGTTGTGGTTGCATAACTATTTACGACAACGCTTTATAGCGTCGCTATGGCAACTTAACGCGACAGCCAATTTCAAATGGGTATACACTAGACATTACCACTACTGTATACATAATTCAGTACTGTAATATAATTGCTGTTAATGAATATTAGTTTTCAGTGGTTTTGTTGCTGTATTTATTTATTTTGTTTATCTTTATCGTTGTTTTAATAATAAGCGAACGAATTGGCATTATTAACACCACTACACTTTCTAAATAATTTAATAAGGTCTTCAATTTGAGAAAGAGACAACGATTAGTTAAACGGCATAAAATTAGCGTCTAAATTTAATTTTGCTATTACATTTTCAGACGGTGGCCTTCTACACTGTCAGCGCATGTGTAGCTGTATCTGGGACGTGAATTTACTTTCAAAGCTTAACTTCGAGGCTTTTCTTTTAGTCTAATTACAGGTAAGCAATTTAGTTTTAAGTTTATTAACTAACATTAAATCGCTAATGGGCAAAGCAATAATATTTAAGAAGCAACGTTAAAAGAAATAATACTGGATGCCAATTTATTGCATACAGGAAATTGTTTCATATTTTACAAGATAATTTTTATTTGTAACTTTATGTTGTATTTATGTTAAGGTGCAAAAAAATGCATGTTTTGGCTCAAATGAGCATAAAGTGTGCCAAATTTAATATTTCAAGGTGAGCCAAAATGTTCCTGTAAGTTAAAATAACATATACGGTATCTATTGTCAAATATCTATTGACTATTCATTGTATTCAGCTACTTAATGGTGTATTAAGCTTTTAGAGTACGTGTTAAAATGATCAATAGACTTCAATTCTGAAATGATCCATTGATTTCAGTATTATATGATCTTGTAAACTTCTATGTTGATGCAAATTAGTCCACAGAATACGTGGTTATGCTAAAATTTTAACTTTTTAGTACTTCAAAGTGCTATGAATAGCTAATAATTTAACAAAAGACATGTTTCAAGTTTCTTCGTGTAAAAGAAAATTTCTTTTCTTAGCAAACTCGTTAAATAATTACTAAAAGAACTGTATTTCGTAAATTGGATACAAAGATGATAACACGAACCATTCTTTTATCCAATATACAGGTATAATAAGTTTCAAGACGACTATTGTATATCAAAAAATCTAAATTTGTAGGAGGAATTTTATTGGCAATTTGTAGCTATAATCGAAGTGTGGAGCAATTTATTTTGAAAGCGGATATGGCCATGTACGAAAAATTAATTTGTTATAAGAAATGTTATTATTTGAAGGAAAAATAAAAAGCAATTTTTCTTTTTCTAAGATAGGTAATGGTTGTTAAGGGAACAATAGGCAACAGCAATTGAAGCGAAAAAATTAAACCTTCCATTATTATTATTATTATTTGTACGATGGCGGTTTATGTATTGCCATATAATTTACATGATATAAAATTTAGATGTAAGCTTAAATTTAGTTTCTCTTTTATTTTTTTCCTTGTAACGAAATTGCATCGAATTCAGTGCTTATATGGAGATGTTTAAATTGTAATTTTGCTTATTGGATGATTTTTGCTTTTTTACGTTACCGCTACGTGATCAGAAGTTGAAATACGGTAAACGTAACAAAATGTTATAGCACATGTATTAGTTATGCCGCTATGTGATATGAAAGTTTCTTTTACGCAACCTTGTAAAAAACATTACTACGTTTTCATGATGTTGCTAGTCCTATACAACATAAATTTACCTGAGAGAATTTTATTTATTTATTTTACACAGGCTTTATAAGAAAATAAATAAGTAAGCATAACGAAACATTAAGTAACATATTAATGAATGCATTAAGATACATACAGTAAACGTATGCGGTATTGGAAGTATGGCATTATTTATTAATGTTAATGGTAATAATTGAAACCAAGACAAAACTTTTTATTAAAAATTTAGATACAAGTAAGCTTAGAGTCGATAATACGGGCGCTTTATGTACGATGAGTCGCCGGAGGCCAAAGCGAGCTTTAACGGCAGGAAATAAGCTAATGTTCTGTCGATTTCATTGCACATACAGTACGCAGATTAAACAGGGGCATTGCCGCAGGAGTTGCAAGGTCATGCGGAAGACTTTTTTCCCTACAACTCCGTTGAGATTTCACGTCGATCTTACTTTTATTTTTACTTTAAAATTGATTTTCATGTAAATAACGTTAAAGTCATTTGATGAAATGTCAATAGGGGAAAATCAGTTAGCTAAAAAAATACAGAAGTAAATTGAATTCTTTAGTTTTGTCAAATTTTAACTTTTCAAAAGTAAAATCAAATGGTTATTCTGTATAATTTACTGTATATGTAATGAGATGCTTCAATGTTGACTAAAATACTAATATATATTTTTGTTTTATACTACTGTATATATAAAATGTTGAGATATTAATAGTGCCATATTAAAATTTATAACGTCAACGGTATTGAGTAACAGTAACATTGATATTTTAAGGCAAGTTTATATATTTTTAACGATATACCATTAAAATATCTCAGTAAACATCACTAAAATCATGAATCGTTATCTCGGTTTTATTTTTATTATTGGAGATACGATTATTTTGAGCAATAATTGAATGTTAAGCAGCTGTATTTCAATTCAGATGTTTTAAAGTTAAAAATAAATTGCTGTAAATATACTGTACTTTTATCTTTCAGATAAAATTTACTATGGTAGTTTTAAAAGTATCATTTTTAACAAAATAAGGACTTTTTTAGTTTAAGTTTATAAGAAGTTTTGCGTCCAATTTATTTTTAAATGTGAAACCTGCATTGTATTTTACAATAACTTCCATTGTACTGTAGTTAGAGTTGTCGGCGTTGAAAGCATTGTGTGTGTATTGTACGTTGTCAATTTAATGTAAAATTTGGACTTTTTTAAGAAGATGCAATGACGTATTTGTAGTGAGAATGTAAGCTGTTCGTGTTTGGCAATGTTAACTGTTATTTTCCGGTCATTTACGACGACTAGCACCATTTTTTTGTGCGTTTTTATTCTCGGTTTGTAATGGAGAATAAAAGATAGATAACCTTGCGCTTATTTTTTATTTAGCATTTTGGACGATAGTGTTATTGTAACACTATTGAACACAGTATTGTACTGTACAGTACTTTCAGTTGAGTGCAAACTGTAATGTAACAGTAGAAGTATCATTTACAAACTTGGTTTCCTGGTTAAGAAAAGTTTAATTGGGCATCGAGATGATGGTAATTATTACTCACCGATTGTCTAGCATCTTTTGCCGCATGAAATTGAACCTTTATTTTAAAGAATGAAGGTTCAATTGATACTGTTAATTATTCTTTTTTACACGCTATTCTGTTTTAGTAAATACATCAAAATACTAAATGATGAAATTTACATTTGATTAATGTTTAAAATTATCTTGGTCAATATAAAAACATGTTTTGATCATTTATTTAAGACAAATCTAATTAACTTATATTGAATGTCAATTTATAGATGAAATGTTCTCAATGCTATCTATTTTAGGTTAATAAGACGTTTGTCTTTTAATGCGATTATATCAAAATGAATGACAGATAAAATAAATGCGATTTTGCTGGTTAATTATCTTTTTTTACACGCACTTGAAAAAACAATAATGATTAAAGAAGAGTAAAAATCACCATGACAACTACCAATAAAATGCATTAAAAACATCATAGACTTACATTGCTAAAAATAACGTATCACTCATCAAATTAAAAAAATTAAGTTTAGCATTCACAGTCGAAAAGCACAAAAATCAACACAATAAAATTAATAGCAAAATTGCTTTTCAGCTAACTATAATTATTATAGTTGTTAAAAATGTACCGGTATTTAATAAGTTTATATCAAGATACAAAATAATGACTAACCAAGAAAAAAGTATCTTTGCACTGGGTAATTTTGAAGGATTTTATTGTGTACAGAATTTTTAATAAAACAAACTAATTTTTTTATTATACAAAATGCAATATTAGTTATACTGTATATTGCAAATGGAAAACTACTCTTTCATTTTATTGTATGCGTAAAAAAGATGTGAGTTAATTAACGTTATAACTAGAAAACTAAAATTATGCATTATTAGTTATTTATAAAAGCTTCCTATATCATTTTTGGGTACATTATCTGCAGTTTTGCCAAATGTAGTAATTTACTGTATTGTGGTGTGTCATTTCAGGCAATTTATTTGTAATGGTGTTCCCCTTATAGGTGAGCAATCACTCACAACACCGTTTTCATTATTTAATACAAATTAAAAATTTACTATTGCAATTTTTTTTTGCTCTTGCCGTATTCCACTTTGTTAACGATTGGGTTGTTGGTTTTTATTTTTTTAACATTGTCTGACATCATAAATGGTGGGTCATGTTATTATTTGTGAGTTATTTTAGTGTGAAAAGCGTTGACAGATATGTTTCGTCTGTTTTGTTGATGATTCATTTTCACGCATGTAATTCTTGGCAAAAAAAAGGAATCATCTCAAGGGTTATTTTTATTTTATTTTTATATTAATATGCTGTACTTTTTTTTGTCGTTGTTGAGCTATTTATTATAAAGTGACATTTCATATGATTACACGTTTCTACAGCTTCTGGTTAAAATTTCATGTCAAGATGTTAATGAGAACAGTTACACTGCTAACTTGTTCATTAACACAACAAAAGGAGATTTTAATTAGACGTCTTAAAGTAAAGTTTGACAATGAATTTTTTATCAACGACATTTAATTAAATCTCGTGTTTTTCTTGTTTTAGTTAGAAATGGACATTAGTTGACTAATTAGTATGTAAGCTTTTTCTCTCAAAACAATATAATTATCTTTCTACAAGACAATTACAGACTTCAATCAATTAAGACCGTGAATTTGAGAAGTTGTATGCCTCACGTTCACATACGGATGAACTACTTTGAAATTAAAATTACTAACATTTAATAAAAAGTTGTAGCTCTTCACTTTTAAAGTATTAATTGGTCAAACTTTTACTTTTTTACTACTTATCGTATATATTAATAAAACGTTTCTAATCAAATTTAAAAGTTAATTACATTGCAAAAAGAAAGAAATAAAAAACTAAAGTAAGTAATATTGTCATCTTGATTTTACTTTAAAGTTGGAGGACTGTATTGGTACATCAATGTTATTGTAAAGTGTTATAAAAACCAGAGGAAGCAGACAATTTTAATGGCTGTAATTATGTGCACATTAAATGCATTAAAAAGCTTGTCAGATATATTCATGTTAAAAAGTGCATCAGAAATGTGATAAAGACTTGCATAACAGATAGTAAAATGTAAATTGCAGTATTGAATAATATACCGATTAACATATTAAGCGATAAAATGTTATTTAATAAAAAACAATAAGATTAATTTTGAAAAAAAAATTTAAATGTGAAAACTTCAATTCAGTTTGATTTATTGATAACAAATCTACTTCTTATATCAAATTCGAATGATTTAATTTGTAATTAAATTTAATTAAAATTTCAATATATATTATAGTGACAAATATTTATAAAGATAATATTATTTTATTTTTGTTTTTATATGGAATTTTTAATTGATTTAAGGCTTGCTAAAAAATAAAAGCGTAAAACTAATATTTAACTTACCTTTTAAAAAGGTTGATTAAATTTCCAGCCGTACGTTTAAAATTTCAGTTGCAAAAAAGTAGTTTTCACACTAAGACCATCATAATCATCGTCGATAATGTTATAATACTAATATACCGATTGATTCACATTGCCGATTTTTAATTTATTCTCTATTTTGTAAACCAAAATTGAACATCGTTGACTTACAGTAAAAATGCAGCGTTGCAAATGCCTTGTTGCTGCTCGCTATAAAGCCACAGTACACATTGCCATTGCCAACACATACACTTGCGCTTAGCATTTCAAAACGACAATTTGATTGGTTGAAATACCCTACATTTTAAGGCTGTATTACACAACTTCACTTCACCCCAGTGCACCGCAATGCTTATTGCTATTTATTTGATGGAATTCCACGTGTAAATTGTCTTTTACTTGCACATACTCTTAAATATCAGCCAGACACTTCTGTCACTAGGAATTAGGGGGTTTTTTTGGCTCTTGGATATTTTTTTTATTTTACTTTCAGTTTTTCTTTTTGTAATGTAGCCAAAAAAATTGTTTGCACTTGGTACCCCAACCTTTATTTCAGTACGGTACTTCCCAACCGTTTCATAATATAAGTATACAGTATAGTTAACCATTTTCATAACTATTAACCTCTTTTTAATCATTGTTTAATTTAATTTTAATTATGAATGATTCTAACTGGTCTTTTTTACAATGTCATATAAATGTACCTGTGTCATCATTCAAAGAGTGCACGTACCCCTAGAAACCTAGTTTGAAATCCTTATCTTCATGAGACTATTTGAGCCAATGTTTTGGCACTAAAAAGTTAAATGCTGTTAAAAGGAAACTGCAAAAGGAAAAAGAAATAATTTTTTTCTCTTTGATTAATGACTAAATTGTGTTTCAATGTTTTTTACTTCACATTGTGGTTGGTAAAGAATGGCGTAAAAACTGCCATTTATTTAAACTGTGGACTATTATACAGTATACTGCACTATTGGTGAAATTGTCTTATTTTATGTGGTTGGATTTATTAGACACTTTCAACTTGTATTTTTGTACATGCAACATTTAGCGATAATCTTAGACCCGTTTATTTCTATAATAATAAAAATATACTTTTTTGTTAAAAATATAAATTGATAACTTTAAAATATATTTCAGTTTTGAAGCCTTTGAAAAGTGGGGGAAGAAGAACTGTAAAAAAACACTAGCAATTTACTGTACAGTATTAAAGCGTTTATTGAGACTTTAATATTTTCATTGTTTTGAGTTTTTCCAAGTTTGTAAAAGTTTATTTCATAATTTTTTTTAGTTTGTCAAGTTCATAATAAACATTTACGTTTATTCACAATTGCCATCTTGACATTGCATAGTTTACGAATGACCAAATTTCTTCTTTCTTTATTACATTCAACAGGGTGTTATAAACTTTTCTTTATGTTTAATATTTTTTTCACTATTGCTACAAAAATCCATTTGCTTTTGTTATATATGAGTTCCTCTCTAATGTCTTATGCTATTCACTTTTTTTTATGTGTAACAAGGTCATGGAAGGGGTTTAATGACCAAAAACTTTGATATCTTAGATTTATTGAGTAGCTATAGTATGCTTAACTATACCGGATGAATTTCTAAACTTGAAATCTTTATTTCCCACAAAATAAAAAAGAAGCGAAATAATTCGTCATTGGATTTGATAAGATTTAGTCTCGTTTCTTTATTGGCACTGTCAAAATCAGGGTTTCTATTTAGAAGATCACCCAGTAGAATAATAAAAATATACCCATTTTTATTTATTTTTTCTGTTTAATTTCCAATATTTATGTGAACAGTGGCGCCATTTCTGTCATTCCTATCATGACATTATATTGAGGAAAGGACATAAATAAAGTCCTAAATCGCTTCGGCCGTTCCAATGCCCCATTATAAGTGCTACTTGGCAATCATTCAATGGCCATTTGATGACACTGACAATCCACAAGTGGTGAAGCATGCAGTGCACGGCCATTTTGCTCATTTGTAATGGACATCTTTTTTTTTAGTTGTTGTTATTTTTATTATCTAATCAATCAGGTTGTAAGATATATTTATTATTATGATCCTTTCAAAATTTGGAGCCCTTCACGGCCACATAATGGAAAAGTGGTAAAACATAAGAAATTATGTTGCCATAAACGTCAACCCTTATAAATTTGCAGCCATTAATTTTCACTTTCACTTAACGCGCATGCGCCAATTATTTTTTTATATTATCGAAAAGTTTTTAAATTTTTTTTCATACCTTGAAATAATAAATATTAAGTTTAGTTTTGCTAACTTTAGACAGTTTAAAATAAAATATAATTTTCAGTGAACAGTTTCCAAATCATCAAACATTTTTTTTGCTAACTTTTATAGAAATTTAGTTTAAGGTATTAAACAAATTGTGGTTGCAAAATTAAATTACTGTGTACCGTATGTAATTTCGTACTTGGACATTTTTATTTTGACCTTCACAATTCCAAAAAAAAATCTCATTTTGACATTTACCGGTATTTCTTTATACGTATGTAACAACCCTATTCATTTTTTTAATCTTGCATTTAGGTGTACGTGTTCAAGACATATAATTTTATATTTATTTTGCTACATGCGATTCCTAAATTAGCTATGAGTGTCCATTAATAGCTGTTACGCTAATGGGGGAGTCACCTACTGTACAGCACGTCTACGTGTCCATTCCAACAATAAGTAATCACAGTCGATAAGAGTTGGTGATGATGACACCTTTTTCATAAGAAATGTTATATATATTTAGCAATATACCACTTTTATGTTATATCATTATTATTTCTTAGACAACATTTTATTTATTAAGGCTAGTGTCAGGGTCGTCAGAGGCCCTTGTGTAATGCATAAAGAAAGAACCCTCTCCAATTATATGAGTTGTTATTTTTAGAATTTTACCAAATGATTGAATTTGATATTATTGGACACGAAGTTTTGCATTGAGTGGCTAAATATGGGTTTTTTTTAGTCCCATGATAATTTTGGGCTGAAGGCCCTGGTCTAAATATTTCATGTCCTGAAAAGACCGTAGTCACGCCATTGGATTGATTAAAGTGTATTTAATAGATGGTTGGGTATTATTGCAGCGTGGATTGATGTATTGGTTTGTTGTACGTGTGACATAAATCGAATGGCTAAGACAGCAAATTATTAGCCAATGCAATCGATACATACAGTTCTTAGCTTTTTTTTTTATTATTATTTCTTCTTTTTAACGACACTTAACGTTTGTCTCTATGGGAAAATAAAAAAGAAAGCGTTTACAGTACTTTATAGGTTTACATGCAGAAAATGGTACTTATCTACACCATTTTCAAATCACTCAATATTATTGATCTTTGCAACAATGATGTGTTCGTAATAAAAGAATAACAATAAATAAATATATATTTTTTTAAAACTCGCAATGCTCAGTTGCAGTCTGAATTCATTTTCGAGTTAATTTCGAAGTCAATAATCAATCTTTTTTTGTAACTTTAGTATGAAATTATCAATAATTTGGAAAGGCCATTCTTGGCGTCTTCTGGAATAATTAATGCTAAATCTTCATATGACTTTTGAATTATTAATTTAAGACTATTAGAAAATGTATGGGACTTCTTTATGACTTTCTATGGGATCTCACTAAAATCAAAATTTGAAATAATAAGAGTATTTTGGCTTTTGTTGACACTCGACAATTGATAACGCACGACTTGGCACTACTGATTTGTATGTTACAACTGATCTTTATCAATGTTTTTTTACTATTGTGTTTTTATCTTTGAAGTTTTAGTTCTATATTTGGTAAAAAGTACAATTATAACTATGTTTTCATAATCTACACGGCTTAAGTTTGGCAAAATTACTCTTTTTTTTTAAGATCTGTTAAGAAATTTATGAAGACTATAGACATTTTACCGGTTTCTACAAATTTGTGTGCATCTGCCGACAGATGGCGACGGATTACCGTCATTAAAAGGAGCCAAAATGGCGGCGTACAATGAACGCAGATGTTAGAAATTGAACGAAATTCCGTTGTTAGAAGTGAAACCTGTAATATTACATAAACAATGAAATTATTAAAACCAAGCTGGATTTCACACGATGGTAAATACATTTGGTCATAATTTTTATTTTTAGTCATTGGTTTAACTTAGAACTGTCAATAAAGTTCTGTTTATATTTAATTACTATACTAAAACATGAAATTGTATTTTTCCACCAAGCCTTATTTTAAAGTTTTGATTTACAATATAATGGACGTTAAGACATGTTGAATTTTATTAATTTTAATTATTATTCTTATTATTGTAACAGGTCATCCAATATTTTCAATAGACATTCATCCTGATGGCTCCCGGCTTGCCACCGGCGGACAAGGTCGAGTATTTACTTATTTGCTGCCGTATTATTCTGTTGTTACTGCTTATACATTAATAATTAAATATTAATTGACAAAATTACAGGCGATGACTCTGGAAGAGTGGTTGTATGGAATATGTCATCAGTTATAAACGAAGAAGATGAAAAAGATGAAAATGTTCCTAAATTATTGTGTCAAATGGATAACCACTTGGGTAAATCGACATTTAACGACAATACTAGCTTTTGATAATTACTAATTCAACATCTACTAATAAACTTTTATGTTTTGTTTAAAAATTATATAGCTTGTGTTAACTGTGTACGTTGGTCAAACAGTGGAAAGTTTTTGGCATCTGCAGGTGATGATAAAGTCATTATGGTTTGGCAAACTGGAAGGTCCGTTAATAATCATTTATTACTTATGATAAAATAATAATTAACTTATATTTAAATTTAATTGTTTTGGTGAAATAGGTATACTTCAAATTCTTCCGTTTTTGGAAGCGGTGGCAGTAAAATCGAAGTGGAAAAATGGAGTTGTTTTTGCACTTTACGGGGCCACTCCGGTGGTAAGATGATTCCTGTTCATAAATCCTTTCCTATTGAATATTTTGAAAAGAATTTTAATAATATTATTGATATTACTAAAGATATATTAGATTTGGCGTGGTCGCCAAATGACATGTGGCTGGCATCTTGCAGTGTAGACAATTCAATAATCATTTGGAATGCGCAAAAAATGCCAGAAATTGTAACGGTTCTTAAAGGTCACAGTGGTTTAGTCAAAGGAGTTGCTTGGGATCCAATCGGGAAATATTTAGCCACACAGGTTTTACGATTTTATAAAATTTTAAACATTGATTGTAATTTTATTTTTAATTTTAGTCGGACGATAAATCTTTAAGGATCTGGAGGACGATCGATTGGCACCAAGAAACTGTCGTTACAGAACCTTTTAATGAAGTAATTTTCAACTTGACAATTAGAGACTAATTAGTATCAGAATTATATTGCAGTATAATCTTAGTTACTATTTTTGCTTTAATATTTTTGATTATTAGTTTTGAGAATTATTTGGTATATTTTAAAATGAAATATTGGCTTTTTAGTGTGGAGGTACAACTCATGTGCTGAGGTTGTGTTGGTCGCCTGATGGTCAGTATTTGGTTTCAGCTCATGCCATGAATAACGCAGGACCTACTGCTCAAATAATTGAAAGGGATGGTTGGAAAACAGAAAAGGATTTTGTGGGTCACAGGAAGGCTATTACTTGTGTGGTAAAAATTTGCATCATTTTCTAATACTGTACTTTACAAATAACCTGAATAATTAATATTTTAAATGGCAGAGATTTAACCCCAACATTCTTTCAAAAGAAAGTAAAGTTTCTGGAAAGGTTTGCTCGGATGATTGTTGAATTAATTTAATTATTAGCATGTTCTAATTGGACTATTTTTTTCGATAGATAAGACATTACTGTTGTTGTGCTATAGGAAGTCGTGATCGATCACTCTCGATCTGGGTTAGTATTTAATATATTAAACTATATGGTTAATTAACATGAAATCTTTCGTGATTAATAAAATAAAGTTGATTTTTCTATTGAATAAGTTTTGTCTATTTCATTATTTTTTAATTCTAAAATTTTGTTTTAAATTTAGTTGACAGCATTGAAGAGGCCATTGGTTGTCATTCATGATTTATTTACAAGTTCTGTTTTGGATGTATCTTGGTAATATTTTGTAGTATAATTATTACTAAAGTTAATAATTTTTGGTGACTCGTATTATTCTTGTGTAGGAGTCGTAATGGTGATCAAATAATGGCATGTTCATGGGATGGAACTGTTGCTTCTCTTCATTTCAATGATGATGAAATTGGAAAATCATTAAGTGATGAGGACAAAGTATGATAAACATGTGTGAAGTTTACATTATATTGTTTTAATTTATCTTTCATGATTGTATTTAGAACGAATTTTATCAAAAAATGTACGGAAAGAGCTTTGTTGGCAACAGTCTTAACACTTCAGTATCAACAATCATTGAAAATGCCGCTGTATTGAAACTGAAAGAAGCTCAAAATAAAGAACCGAAAATACCACCTAGTGAAAAAAGTAATGGAATTGTTGTTGCTCAAGCTAAGGGACCTCTAAACAAGCAAATTGAAACTCGAACTGCTGATGGGAAAAGAAGAATTACTCCAATGTTTATATCTCCACCACCTGACTTAGGGTAACTTCCAAAAATTTTATTTACAGTGTATCTTCAAAACATTTGTTTGAAATCATAACAGAGGGGTTCCTAAGCCATTTAACAGTCGACCACAGCCAACATTTAGTTCATCAACCGAAAAGCAAAGTAGAATTGTAATTGAAAAACGAAATGACGAGGCTTCACATAATGGTGATGGGCTTTTGTCTGATTCTTCATTGCCACCATTTACTATGAAACCCATTGATGGTGTTTCATCAGGATCTAGTGATTCGGTGAAGGTATTTGGGTTTGTTAACGTACATTTTTTTATGTCTAACAAAAAATATTTTTCTTACTAGGTTATTCAAGTGGCAACTCCAGCTTTGCCTTTACCGGTTAGTGCCAAACTTCAAGCCGCAGCTACATCGGCAGAAGCGATGTAAGGAATATATTAATTGTCAGTTGAGTGTTAATGAATTAATTGTTGAGATGTTATGGCAGAAATGTTAATATTAACCAAGTTGGTGAAAAAATAAAGTCGAAAAGCGTTGAGCAAAAGAAAGAAATAACTCCTAAATCGGTTCTTAAAAGGGGACCTGGAAGGCCACCACTGTCGGAAAAACTAGCTCATCAACAAGCACAGTTACAAGCCCACCAGGTTAAATTTAAGCTTTAAAGTTAAAATGACTTTTTTATTGACAAATATATTTTGATATAGCAGTCCATACAAGAGCGGGATATTCAATCAAGACCAACTGCATTTCACTCGTCGTCTGATTTGCATTTGCCTGCGTTGAGACCTGATAAGAACTTGAATGTTCAGGTAAGTACTAATCAGTATCTATGAAGTATTAACGTTTTTCTATTTATTTTTTATTAAAGATTCCAACAGGAAAAAAAGCTTCATGTATTGTATTAGAGTTAGAGAATGGAATTTCAGCAGCTTCTGATGTTTTAGTTAATAAATTAAAATGCTCTCGTGATAACAACGAATGTTGGGAAGTTCTGTTGCCTGCTAAAGGCTGTGCTGTTGCTGGAAGCAAGTAATAAGTGTTGTCACTTGATAAATTGAAAAAATGTTTGTAAATTAAATGTTTTTTTAGGCATATCGTTTGTGTTGTATGTGATGATTGTAGTTTATCGATATTCTCCAGTGCTGGTCGTAGACTACAACCTCCTCTCATACTAACTTCGATGGCATCCCGTCTGACGTGTAATGGTTATTTTATCATGGTTATTACTTCTAGGGGTTGTGTGTCTGTTTGGTAATAATGTTAATTTGACTTTAATGCTAATTATATGTTTTATAATGGCCGATATTTTTAGGGATGTTAAGAAACAGAAAGTAACAGTAAAAAACGAATCACTGTTACCAATCATGTCTGGTACGAACTTGATAATAAATCTAACGTTTATCAGATTACTTACCATTTTATTTTTAATAGGTTCTCACAACGATCTAACAGTAAGCGGCACTAACTTGACTGATAAAGGATGCCCCATTGTTAGTCTTTCAATTGGTCGATCATACATATTTTCAGTTGGCATGGGTTGTTGGTAAGTGTCCAATTTTTATAAATAGTCTAAATTAGTAAAAACTTAATTCTTGATTGATTGTGTCCAATCTTCATGCTTTATCTATTACCTAGTCTGCTGCTTTAGAGTGTTTATTGATATTTGCATTATAGGATGTTAATACACAATTCGGACGATATCATACAGCAGTGTTCGGATCATCATTCATGTGCTCCATCAACGTCAGAATTAGCAGGAAGTAATCTTCCGTTAGCTGCTTTACAGTCGCAGATGAAAAGGCCAACACAGCAAGCCAGAAGGATATTTCGAAGTCATTCTTCAATGCAGAAAGTCAGCACTTTATGTCACATCGACAATCAAATTACTGCGGCAGCTTCTCTGCATTCGTTTAAGGAATATCGATTCTGGCTACTATGTTTAACCAGATATCTAGTACACGAAGGTAAGCGATCTTGCAATATTTATTTAACCTGATATAATGTTGAATTGATTATAATAGGAATGGAAGGGAGGTTAAGAGAATTGTGTGATCTGCTATTGGGATCTGCATCATCCCACACTAAAGATAATAATAAACCAGCCGATAGTTTTTTCAATGTAAGCTGAATAGTTTGTTTTTTTTAAACTATGAAACAAATTTATTACTTAATTATTTAACAGGGACTTCATAGTCAAGATCTACTTCAAGAAATTTTGCCTATTATTGGATCTAATCTTCAACTGCAAAGGCTTTATGTAGAATATCAGGAACAGTTGGATGTGTTAAAAAGTTAAAACAGGTTAAAGTTTGTTTGTTTTAATCATAATTATTATATGTTCGGAAAACGTTTTTATACGTTTTGATGAGCGAGGTCACTAGTAAAACTTTTTCATCATCATGAAAGGCTCTTCGAAAACGGTTTACAAGTCTCTCGCCTGTATAATTTTTTTCGCACAAAGAAATTTTTGTAAATTGTTTATTAAATTTTCATCATTCATTTTATGAGAAGTTAGTCTACTCTTGACTACATTATTCGGATAAAAAAAACCGCTTACGCGAAAGATTTCAATTTCTTTTGGTCAGGTGACTTCTCTAGAAGATTTAAAGACCATTCTTTCACGGATAAATTCTTTGTATTTCTTGGGATATCAAGAGAGTGTCCACTTCTACCAAAAAGTAAATGTATTGGTTCCATACGCGTGTTAAATAGTCTTTTAAGAGCATCTCGAGCGGCCATTTCTTCCGCGATTTCTAAAGTTTCTCCAGGCCCTTATAATAATATTTAGTAAAACATTGTACTTTCATTAGGTACAGTATAAAAGAGCGAATTTTTCATTAACAATACCTTCTCCAAGTAGTTTACGTGAACTATATAATCCTATGTTATATACGGCTTGTAACGTGTTTCGACCAGATTCACGAATCAATCTTATTTGTAAGAAATTTTAAATTACTGACTGAGATTTAGTCTATTTAACGACTTTAAGTTTACCTGCTTTCTGGTAATTCTCGGCCGTCTCTTTTAAGTATATCCATCAACATGCCCATTGGATTGATGATTTCCCACATTTCATTTATGTCTTTACCGATTAGTTGAGTAAGGATGAAATCTTGCACAAAAATTTCAGCAGCTTTTTGACCCTATGGTAAAAATTTATCAATTGTAAACTTTTAGCTTGTTTAGGTAGTTTTCATAATGTATTTACTTTTTCTTCAGAAATTGCTCCGACGAATGCCTTTAATGTATTTGCAATTGTTTTTTCAGAAGGTGGAAATTCCTGTGTGATATGCAAATTGACTGGGGTTAGTACATTTAAAGCCATTTCATTGAAATTTCGAAGAATACCTCGCAAAAAATTAAATCTTTCGTTCCAATATTAGATGATACATATGCGAGAACTTTATCCGAGGTCAAGTAGTCTTTGACAGCCCTAATTAAAACATCGAATGCATTTAGCAACGAATGTAATAAGAACAGTTGAGTGTTTTAAAGCCAAAACTTAGTTGAAGCTTTAAAAACTGTAAATTAACTGTATTTAAGTTCACAGGTTTTACTCAAGTTTTTTTAATGCTTTAACTAAAAGTTTAAACTCAATTATAATTACTCAATTCCTTCTTCTGGAAGCCTCGAAAAAAACATCCTTAAATAACACCGAATATAATCGTCAGTTAACTGCAAACCTTAAATATTAAATAATTATTTCATTATATATTCTTCGTCTTTCAAAACTGTTTACATCTTGACGGTTACCTTTTTGCTGCAAAGATTCGTTGTATTCAAGATTTAGTGGTACATCAGATAGTCCCAACTCTTTCCTACTTTGCTCTTCTTTAACAACGTATGATTTATGAATGAAAACTTTACGAAGAAGATTAACATTTAACGACTCATTTAATCGTTTTCCGAATGCGTACAATTCAGCGTTGGCATTCCTTAAATCAGATTCACAAAACATTTTATAGGTTGCTAATTAAACCACCTTTATACAAGAATCGATAGATACCATTGCCAACTTGATCTAGGTTTAACAGGGTCAGGACCTATCTCTTTTCTTCTTACATGCATTTCATGTAATGTGGGACCAACCCATCTATGTATTAAGCAACGAGAAGCTAGTGAAAAAAAAATACACCAACATTTCTTAATTTTGTTTGCAATTCATTACAAAGCCTGTCTAAATGATAGAATTTAATGGTTACCTGCAATAGGTTTAATTTTAGTTGACAATGAAGGTATTAATGACGTGATATTCATTTTGTTGTACTTTTAGTAAAGAAATCCGGCCGTTATGTTGTTAGCTTCAACCAAAATAAAACCAAATACAGTATTATTTATTACTGTATTTGATAAACCTCATAGAGATCCAGTAGCTAGTACAGTAACTTGTATCTCCGATTCTACGGTAAAGATCCAATAGCTGCAGTATCGGTTCTCAAAGTTTGGCGTCGATTCTTTTTTATTATTGTTGTTGTAATAACTTTGATATCAGTTTAAGTCACTTATAAAGTATTTAATAAAACGATTTATTAATTAGCATCAATTTTTAAATATTGAATATAATTAATAACTTTGAATGTTAGGTTAAAAGTTAAATGATTGATGTCCTAGAATGTAGGGTTTATTATCGATACGCAATAGTATATTTACTTAAAATGTTAAAATAAATTGTATTGGGATGACTATATCGATAATGTGTATATCTTGCCCTTAATGCTAGAATCGACTACATAATTAAATTTTGGAAATCAAAATGGCCACGCATGACTGGGATTTGCGTTATCCCATGGAAATTGCAATGATGGTTTATTTTGTATGAGATGTTTAACTGTAATAGTTTGTAATATTGTAATGTATTTTTTTAATACGATATAGACATGTAATATACTATTTAAGTAAAATGTTTAAGTTTAATAATATAAAAATACAGGAATAATATGAAAAATTGAATTTAGAAGCGATGGGACTGTGATGGGAAAATAAGACGGTACCCAGTTTTTTAACCCATTTGGTCAAATCGGTCACTAGAGGGCGACTATTCCACTCAAATCAATTGATTGCGAACAGTCAATGTTCGATGGTGCTTTTTTTGTATTTGGTCGAGAAATTTCTATAAAATCGTAATCAAAAAATTTAATGTTAATTGAATGAACTTATGTAGGAAAATAATCGAAGAAAGCAGCGTTATCGCCAGTGCTGCAATTGTCGGTGATGCGAGAATAATCATCGGTGGATTGGCAGTGGGAATTCGCTTTCCACGAGACGACGATACATTTTGTTCGGCGCCGACACCATCATCCGCCACCCATATATTCCTACCCACCCAAAAATCGTTTTGAATTTTTATTTTCATAGTAATTGCAAAGCCATTAGTCGCTGAGTATAACAATCGATTCGAAGATTTTTTTAAAACGAAGCAATATTAGTCTTTAAAATAACGTAAAAAAAGTAAGATTGAAAACATTTTTTTAATTGTGGAACGAAAAATTGAATCGCGAATGAACGGCAACGCCAATCAGAGTTCTACGGTCGTCGTCAGCGCTAACAACGCCAACAACGTTGCCGTTTCAAGTAATAAACGAAAAATTGGCAACGGCGGACGACAAAATTCAACAAGGTAAGTAAAATTTAATCATATTTTAGACGTTAACAAGCAAATGAAAAAAAAAAACGTGCAAAAAAAATGAATTCATTCACATGTTCTGAAATGGTTCTTCCGCCATTCGAAAGAATCCTCCAATGTCGACTTCACTAATGGTTGACGCAATACAGCGTACAACTTTACTGTTGTAGTAAATGACAGAATATAGCCATTACACATTTGATTGTGGTTTTTAATTTGGAAATCGATTTAATTAGCATTTTGGCAATATGGGTTCTTCAGGTGTTGGTGAGTGTGAAATACAAGGGTTAATTTTATCAGATTTTTTTTGTTTTTCAATTGTAGCTACAGTAGAAAGGGGAAGACGAAGGGAAGGGAAACGCATGCGCAATATATTAAATCCATAAGCCTGAAGTACATGCATGAAGTGTATATCCAATAAGGACTTCATGTAGTAAAAATTCTCAGTCACCGACTTGCCCAAAGAAAATCCCATTTTGATTATTTTTTGCTGACGTGACCTCATTTCTATCATTCCTTAACACTTAAACGTGTAATGCAATTGAACTGATGCGTGTTTGCCTATTAAATTCGATGGCACGTTAACTTAAATCAATCCTTATTTGCACAAATTTGATTTGAAATCAATTTTCTGCTGCAAATGAATTGATGTTGCCTAAAATATGCATCCAAAGCATTGACCATAAGAGAACCTAAAAAAATGGCTGAAATTACTGGCTTAAAAGAATAAGGTCACCACATTTGCAAATTGTAAATACTGTTTAACTTTTGTAAGCTAAATTGGTTTAAAAGGTCCGAATTGAAAGTGAATACTAAATTGTTTGATGCAAGACTATGACCAAGTTAAATACTGTACTTAAATTATTAAAAATTACTTTGGTAAAATGCTAAAACAATAGATTTATATTGTCTAATTATTATGATTATAATGTTTATCTGCTACAAGAAATGGCTGATAACACATCGCAGGACTAAAAGTGACTTAAAAATTCTTTTAATATGAATTACAGTACTATCTTTTTTTTTTTTTGGATTAGACTATACTATAAACTGTATTTAGAAAATATTTACTACTTACAAAATAATTAAGTTAATGAGTATAAAATTATTAAGATTCACTATGTTCAATAATGGGTCTTAGGAGTGTCACTGCTTTCAATGGTCCATGGGCACGTGATTCGGTTAATTGCAATGCGTCAAATCCTACCGTACTTGTATACGAAAGTATACACTGATTGAGATGTCAAGTTTTGAATACAGTATTTACTTATAGGTATTTGATTGTGTAGTTGGTTAAATAATTTAACCGCTTAATGTGTATCTAGAACGCTGACCTTGCGTTTGTAGACCTAAATCGAGTCGGTTTTACTACTGTATTGATTTTTGTTTGTAAGAAATGTATATATAACGGGGTATTATGGTAAAATAGGTCAATTTATATTATTTGGTATCATTTTAATTGTTGAAACATTCGATGCTATTCATTATTGGTGGATGGCATTTTGCGTGCTACTGTATGCGATATCAAAAACGATTTGTCTGTCATTCGCAGTAAACTAAAAAAAAATCATAATAAAAACAAGCTACTTCCTTATAGATGACCTTCATAATATTTAACCGTTTTATCGGATCATGTTAGAATGTCGCACAAAATTTTATTTAAAATTTAAATTTCATCGGTTTTAAGAATCATCATAAAGAGAACTAGTTAAATTAATTAGTGAGATGCTTAATTGTTTGAATCAGGAATCACAATTAAAACAGTTGATTCAATTTTGGGTTGAATATTTTAGCATTTTATTGACTTGTACAATATGTTTTAACGCTGTATCGGCCATTATCGCTCATCTTTTAATTAACAACAGGTGAACGAGCGATAATCGATTAGTTGCTTTAAAGTATTGAGTACAGCGTTTTGTTTCTGGAAATACACAATCGAGTAATACTTTGACTACCGCATTCGGTTGATCTTTTTATGACATTTGCTTTTAACGTAAAACTAAAGTTTTAATTTCCCGAATTTAATCATTTCTTTATTTGTTTTAGGAATCCCAAACCCAAAGGCGCTATGGACAAAATTTCGGTAAGTTTTTTAGTTCATTTATTTTGTTTGTTGGTTATAAAAATCAATTTATTGTATTTACATAGCCTGATGGTATCTACGCCAATCAAAGGTTTATGAATGTAGCGGCTTCTATTGTGGTTTGTGTTTTTTAGTATTTGTTTTTATTGTCTTTTTTTTAATATTTTGTCTCGATTTGTTGTATAGGGTTGCATTATTCGTGTGCAGACGGTGGAAGGTTCTGTATACGAAGGAGTCTTTCGTACTTTTTCTCCACAGGTTTGTGTTTAGAGTTAGTTATTATTTGTTATGAAGCTATATCAATAGCTAAAAGTACTGTACATTTTGAGAAATGTAAACATAAATTAAATTTTGATTACTTAAAGTGTATTTTTAATTGGTTTTACTCATTTTTAGTTTGAGTTTGTGCTGGAAATGGGACATAAAGTAGATCCTAGTATTCAAAATAAGTCGGGAGTTCTGCCGATCGCTTCTAAGGAAGATATTATACCCATTCTGATTTTCAGTACTAAAGATGTGGTTATGGTTACCAGTGTAAACGTTGATCTCGATTACGCAACGAAAGGTACAAAAATTTTACAATTTTATTAAAAATTTATATTTATATTAGTGAAATGTTTTTAGACATGTTTACAGACACTGCTATTAGTAAATATAACGGGCAGGTTACTGAAAAAGAATTGGAACCATGGGTTGGAATTGGAGAAACTGAGAGCATTGGTCACTTAGATATGGAAAACGCTGTAAGTGTAAATAACGCATTTAAATTATCATCATTGTTAATTTCTGATGTTTAGAATGGTTGGGACGTCAATGATATGTTCAGAACTAACGAGCAACAGTATGGAGTTCAATCGTCCTATGATCACTCGCTTTCGGGATACACGTAAGTTATTGTTTGATTGAGTCGAGAGGCATTGTTAGTCTTTTCATAGTTTTACTTTGAAAAAATTGTTTATGTATTGCTTTATAATGTTTAGAACACAGTTAGAAAAGAAAAATACGGATGAATATAAAAAGCAAGAAGCAAAGGCATTGAAATTGGCGTCGGAAATTGAGAGCAGCTCAACTCATCGTATTCGTGCTGCTGTTGAAGATACTGATGAAGATGAAAAGATTAGTGCTGTAGTTCGATCTGGGGATAATTTTGTCGCGAAGTAAGGATGGCAATAATTTTTATTGTTAAATAGATTACCAAAAATGTTTTATTTTATAGATATGTTCCACCTCAAAAGAGGAAAAATCAACATAGTGGAAAGTTAATTCGTAGTAGTAACTTAAATTCATCGCAAGGTGGTGGTTCATCTTATGGTGGTGGCGGTAGACCAGGTGGGCTACCTCACATGAATCATTCCCAGATGCACAGTGGAAGCGGATATAATCGACTTCCTCCTCATTCAAATAACGCTTCCAGTAATAACAATTCGTGTCCACCTCAACAACATCCTCAGCCTACATCACATCAAAACACTGGACATTCAGTGAATTCGCAACAAACATCAGTTAATCATTATCAACATGTCCATCGCCAACAATCGTCACCGCCAGTTGCTTTAGCTAACAATGGAGCTTCTAATCATAATGTTAACGCTGCAAATGCTGTTGTAGGAAACAATTCCATTGGTGGTGACAACACTAATAATAACGTAAGCGGTGGTACGAGTGGACATGAAATGAGAAAAACGTCACCTCATCATGTTCATTCGCAGCAACAATCGATTCAGACGACTGATAGTGGTGAAAATCGGTTAAACAGTGAATTAAGAGTAGCTACAGTAGTAGATAAATTAGACAAATTAGACGTAGATAGTAATAAAAATAAACAGTCGCCTCAGCAGCAACAACTGACGACGACCGCTAATAATGAAAGTGTACGACGAGAATCGGTTGTTAACGAGGCTAGAAATGACAATAGTAGTAATGAACCATGTAGTAATAATAGTAATGTTGGTGCACAACATCAACAGTCTCAAAGTTCTAATCAAATGCAGTTAGGAAGTAGTCATATACAACCTAAATTACCTAGGAAAACAAGTAGTGTTAAAGGTAAGTTATTTTTTAAAAACTTGTGGTATATTCAAGTTTTGATGATTGTATTGTTGTAGGTAATAGAGATGAACAGACAGCTGATTTAAAGAAATTTCAAGCGAATTTTAAGGTAATGATAATGTTTTATTTCAACGTTTTTTATTTTTTTTAATAAATGGAGTTTTTACAGCTAGTAGCAAACGAGGACAAAGAGGAATCAATTAGTATAGCGACGCCCTCTGTAGATGAAAGTGAAGTTAAGGATAAAGTAGATAGTGATTTAGATAAAACGACAAAGTAATTATTAACTTGTTACATCTTCTAAGTGAATTGATAGTTAACATTTTTGGATATTTTGTAGTGGTGTCAAGAAATCTACTTTAAATCCAAACGCCAAAGAATTTGTTTTAAATCCAAATGCCAAGGCTTTTACTCCGGTTAGTATGGATTTTTAAATTTGTGATTTAAGTTTTGATAATTATTTTTGACTTGCTTAAATAGCGCACTCCGAGCGCCCAAACTCCTACACCACCTAGAGCTCATACGCCTGGAGCTATGATAACTCAACCGGCCACTATATCTCTTATACCTGGTCAACAATTATTTATGCCTCCATACATGATGCAATCGTCTCAATTGGCTGCTGTGTCTCTGCCTTCTCCCATGGGACAGGCAGCTTCAGCTTTGGCTATGCACCCTGGTGGAGCTGCTAGGTTTCGTAAAAGTGATGCCACTGAACATTACACTCTTTCTTCTGATGGCAGAAGATTTTTAGTCACGGAAACACCCATGTTTCCTTTTCCTGCTCCAGCCAATGTGCAACAGAGGCCTGATTATACAGGCGCAATGGCAGCTGCTGCTACTGGCCCACCTATTTTAGCTTCAACTTCACATCCATCACAAGCCTCGTTTGTGCAGTATCCACCACAGGCTATGGTTGCCGCACACGGTGCACCACAACCTAACATGCCTTATGCCACACAGGTTTGTAAATGTACTTTATAATGATTTATTTAGCAACTTAATGTTTAATGTACATTTCAGATGTATTCAGTTATTGGACCAAGATTGGTGAATCCACAAGGCTTAAATATGATGCCTGGTGCTCACTTGGTTCAACATGCAGACCCTCAACATGTGCCTAGTCAGATGTTTAGTAAGTAAAGTTATTTTAATGTCATAATTATAAAATTTTTCAAGTGCAATTTTAAACAACTTATAAACTATTCAGCAAAAAGGAATTCCAGGAGAATTTTATTTCCGACATAAGCAGAAATTATTCTTCAATTACATTTTGGTTGCTTACAATTTAGCGTATTACTTTTCGAAAAGTTTCAAAATTTAGTGTTAAAATGTTCAACTTGTTATATTTGGAAAATAGCGGGCGGAATAGTTGAAGTAAGCGCAAACCGATTTCGTAATTCATGATTGGTGTTAAGTGTAATATTCGAAATTTTCAATATGGTTTTTGACTTAATAGTTTGTGTTGATTTACGTTGATTTCTAGTTAATTATAAATGTTGTTGCAAGCAATAAAAGGTTTGCGTATGGAAGCGGGATTTTTTTTGTAAAATATTTTAATAAATGAGCGGAAATAGTATCTTAATAGTTTAGTAGAAATGTTTAGTTAATGTTGTTATTGGTTGTTTAATTTTATTGTTGTTACTTTGTAGTATCAGCGCATCATGGAGTTCCTCAGCAGGGACCAACTCCTCCACACGCGAATCACACACCCATTCCAAATTTAAATCAAGGTGGTCCTCACAACGCCTCCAACCAGGGACAACCACCTCAACAAAATCAGGTGGGCTCAATGCATCCTAATCCAAGTCCTGTTCACGGAGGTGGAAATACACCAACTCAACAAAACCAGTCGACTCAACCTCAAAATAATCCAAACGCCCAGCAGTTAAATGCGTACTCCAATCCACATGCGCAGCAGATGTCAGCCCAACTTCAAGGAGTCCCACACACTCCCAATTCTCCACAATCTATGCATCCAGGACAAGTTAATAATTCAAATCCAACACATTATTTACAAGCAGCGTCTTTAGTTGCCCATGCGGCGTCAAGTGCATCACCACACGGAAACCAAGCTCATCCACACCCTACGCAAGGACCATTTCCAGGTACCCAAATGGTTTTACTCCCTCCACCAGGTCCGGGAACTCCAACAGGACATCCAACGATGACGACGCACACTATTCAAGGGCACGTTTTAGGGCATGGAGGAGTGGCGCAATTGGTAACAAATAATTCCATGGTTATTCCAGCGACGACCGCCGGACAGTTGCAAGCTGGACATCAGATGTTTATACCACATCACGGAAGACCTAATGCTCTGCAAGGAAGAGTTGTTTGTGCAGTTCCACCACCTGCTGGCTATCAGTTGTGAACATCAGGCGAAACATGTAACGGGAAAAAGTTTTTTTTTTAAAAAAAAAATAATGGAAACATTTGGCGCCTTGCTGTCCATGTAGGGAATGATTGGTTGATTAATTTAAATTGTTTTTATACAGTTTTTCTTCTATTTCAGCCATAATAAATCTCCCTTACTTTCCTCCCCCTATCGCCCCTTTCCCTTTCTCCTCCCGAAACAAATGTTAATAGTTTCAGATTTAGTATAGGAATTGTGTACAAATTGTATAGTATTGATTGGCGCGTTTAATGTGAAAGTTTCAGTTTTACTGGAAAGGGCTGACATGATATCGGAATGTACATTGTGCCTATGGTTGAACCATTTAAAGAACTTAAGCTTGAATGTTTTTGAATTTTTAAAACAGTGGCCACAACAAATTTCATTTTGTTGGATGTTTATCAACGCGAGATTTAACCTGACGTATTTTTTTTTCTTAAGTCCTGTGGACAGAAAGGCAAATGAAACACCATAAAAGATAATTGACGCTCTCCCCGATGCACTAAAATACTTTTTTTTTTTTTTTTTTTTGGTATTTTTGCGATTAATTGGAGGAAGATTTTTTTTTTGTCCTTCTTCCTCAAAGAACCCTAAAATGATTTTTTCTATAGTAGGAAGCATAGAGATTTCTCAACCCAAATAAAAGAAGGCCCACTATGTAAAAATATAGTTTAAACCCTTTCAAAATTTCTATTAAATTTTTTTTTGCTTCTCCAATAATTTTCTCCTGTATAAACCTTTCCCTAATCCATTCCTACAAATTTGATTTAAAGTTTTCCTATTTTGCCTTTTCTGTCTTTCAATGAATTCCCTGCTGAAAAATTGTTTAAAAATGATCAAAAAGTTTTTTGTAGAAATGGATTTATTTAAAAAAAAAGAAAAAAACCGAAAAAAAAATAAACTTAAACCTGATCAAATTTTGTTTACTTTCTGAAATTTACAACACCAAACAAAACTGTATAGCAAAATTACTACAAATTAGCGTTTACACAAAATTAAGTCGTATCAATAATGAGAATTCGAAGCTTTGCTTTGTCGGCTAAAACACAAGCGATTTCATTGGCCCGGCCAAGGTAAGCAGAGGATGAGTACACTGTTACCAATTTACCACGTTGTTGAAGCTGTAACAGAATTTTTATTTATAGCAACAATTACTCTTATTTCATTTCTGAAGTCTTGCCTGAAATCCTGCTTGTTTCACTTGATGAGCTCTGACCACATGTGACAAATGATTTCTACTAAGAAAGTGTTCCAGCGCCGTTGACGAAAAACATTTTGCTGTATTTCTCTTCAAATTTGGATAAAATCCATTGTCAGGTTCATCCTGTGGAAATGTCTCGCTAAGATATTATTTTACTTTAATTTTATTGTAATTGACTGCAATCAACTGTCCTTACTCCGTAGGATCATTCCAGATCATTTCCCAGGCAATAGGGCACGTGTGAGGATCTGAAAGTGGAACTGGAATTTGTTCTATAGTATCAATTAATCCGTTGCCATATTGAGAAGAGAATATTCCGCCGTGTACACAGAAAACTTTGTGATCAACCACAGCGGACAATGGCATGGCGTCAAAACATTGGTTTATTACTTCCCAGACTTGCTCACCAATTGTAATTCCGAATTTATCTAGACATTCTCTAGCATAAATGAATAATCGTAAGTAATATTCTCTTATATGTTAATTCATCGATACAAATAAACTTTTACTTGTAAAACGTGTTTTCCTTTTGGATATTTCTCACTTCATGATTTCCTCGAAGCAGAAAGACATTGTTTGGCGCTAAAACTTTGTGAGATAAAAGATGAGCAACCACCTAACAAAAGCATTCTGTATAATAACTTTGGCGCTGTAAGTTAAAATGAATAGCAAAATCTTTACCTCAATACCAAAATCTCCTCTATCTACATAATCTCCTAAGAATAAAAGTTTTGCTGGAGTTAAGTAGCTTCCAAATCGCCAAAATGCTTTTTCAAAATAAATCAAATCCGTATAACTTCCATGTAAATCACCTAGAACAGCAAGCCATGTTGTTATTGATAATTATCTTTAAATGTCACTAACTTTTTTTATTCACTACCAAAAATATAGACGGGAGATGCGAGTTTTAAAAGTCGCGATTCATTTGTCATAATTGATGTAACCTCTTGGCAAACAGTTAATAAACACTGAGCAATCTCTCCTGGTGACATGCAACCCCAGCCTTTCCATTCACTGTCCGGAGGATTCTGCTTTAAAGCTTTTGTCCATCGATTTAGAGCTACAAGAATCCGGCTTGCCGGTGACATCTGAAATCGTTAATTAAAATATAACCATAAAAACTTGAAAAGTTAAAATTTGGAATGATCTTACTTTGTTAAAATAATTAACAGAATCCAATCGACTAATTTTTGAAAGCTCGTTGAAGCTTATACCTGACTTGACAGCTGGTGTTTCTGTTAAAGTTTCAATTAAGAGAGCCAGAAAAAATTAAATATTGCAGATTGGGAAAAAGACCATTCTATTTAGTTATATCTGTGAAATTGCATTACCTTCGAGATCCCAAATAGGCTGAATATCTAACAGTTGACCAGAATATTTTAGTTTGACAGTGTGCGTTGCTAGTTCATAATTTGGACATTTATCAGACTCGAGACGAGATGTTGAGGCGTCAAAATTATCATTTTCCATTCTGGCTCTTTTAGCTGGACGAACTTCATTTCTATCATTAAGGTCACCTCTAAAATTTTACAAATCAATTAGTATCGTGATCAACAGCACACCATATAATATTCACGTTATTTTTGTAAGTTTTAAATATTTATGCAATGGTCTATTAAGCCTGAGCAATGTTGAAGTTCCACGAAACTTTAATGCTCCTATTGTCTCTAAAAAAATTTTATTTGAAAGACTTTCCGACGTTGACGAAAAATCAAACAGTCTAATTAAAAAAGAAAAATGACTCATCTTAAAAAAAATTATTAAAATCAAAATTACTTCATGTAAGTGTCTTCGATTGTTGTTTGAGAATCGGTTTCCATGTCTTCATTTGTTTTCAAATCATTAATATCATTTACCATGTTTCTACAATATTAAAACTTATGTTTATAATATTGAAAAAATTGACAACTTAGGCGTCTATAACAAACCGAAAATCAGCAAATGTCATTAAATTATCGGAATCAGAGTCGTAAAATCGAAAAACGAATCGACATCTGGCTTCTCCGTGAAGTGTATGATTTTCCATCATAGCTAAACCACATAGAAATTCTGTATAATCCACGTAGCCTGATTTATGAGAGTCGAAAGCTCTGGCGTATTCAGGCAAGAATATATATATATATAAAATTTAAATTAAAGCAATTGTTGATTTATTTAATGTCGACTTTACCTGAATAAAGATGGAATTAATCGTGGGGACCAGCCCAACGACTCTAACACCGAACGGAATGTAGTTTCATTCATCACAGTTGATGGAAAAACCGTCTTAGCAAATGCAAGTAAATAATTACACATATCTAAAATTATAACATTATTTTTAAAGATAAATCATTCATGAGGGATAATATTATAATACCATTGTCTTTGTACTTTGCCAACTGAACTAATGAATTATTGTGACGATTTAGTTCTTCTGTTGTGAAGTTGGTTTCACTGTAAATTGAGTGACTGTGACCTTTAAAATAAGATTGACAATTTATCAAAATTGGTTGTTCATTATTGATAACTGTAAATAATTATTGTGACCTGCTTTTATATGATTAAAAATTTCCAGTGGTTCCGGGCCAATTATATCAATCGATTTATGTCCCCTTGATAAATCTTTTATACAAGCCCATTTACATTTGGAAATATGCTTTATAAAAATTAATATTGCATGTCAAGAAATTTTTTATATCGACATCTTAAATGTTTTATTACCGGTTTTTTATCGCTTGGTATTTTGTAATAAAAAGTGGCAATGCTTGTTGTTTTTGTTGTGTTGTCATTGCTAACACGACTTAAATTAATCAATTGCCATTTATCTAATTTGTTGTCTAACGTCCCAATTAACTATGATACATAATTATTATTGTCATTAACTTTTAGTGTTTTAAACATTTTAACGGGGAAGTTTTACCTCTTCTAACAGCTTTAAAACAGCTGAGTCCCATGATTGTTTTGAAAGTTCCAATGTCGTAAAAGGCAACCACCATCCTCGACTGTCAATTTTTCTCAATAAGCATTTACCAACATCTTCTCGTAAAATAAATACGCTGACAACATCTTTAACCCCATACACAGCTGATTGCACCTCAGTTTCAGAACTCATTTTCTTTTCATATCATTTATCATTAGATATGATTGAGTTCTTCTCTAAGAATATACCTTGAAAAAATATAGGTAAAACTCGCTATATCTGTGTATTGTAGTCGGTAGTTCATATTGCATGGTTTGCAAAGCTTCGTTACGAAGTAATTTTCCATGTAATTAAATAAAGGACAGTGGCATCAATTCATGAAGATCGAGCAACTGCATTGCAAATGCCCTGGGACCAGCTGGAAGAAAGTGGTTATACTGTATTACGTAGAGATAGAGAGTATTACGTCACCATAATATACGCCCATACCAGGGAATACAATTCGCAAAGATGCATTTTGAAAATTGGACCATATGCCCTCGAAAATCGTAAAAAAATTTAACGGATTTTTAATATTAATAGTCAAAATATGTGAATTTGAATATAATTTATACTATAATCTAAAGAGTTTTAAAATTATTTATAATAATTATGGCAACTTGCGTTGCAGGCTTGCAGCATTGCATGTCATCTGAACTTTGTCTTCGAAGTTACTCTATGAGATTCTATGGGATGTGTGGTTTAAAAGGTTTTTGAATAAAGGTTTGTTTGAATTTATTATTATAACATTTAACGATTAATGATGATTAACTAGATCAACTATTTGTTATTATTTGATATTGTGGTGCTTTATTAATAAATTCTGATATTGCTTTTGACATCTTAGTTTCTGGATTATTGCTAAATGGCCGGCGTATCATGACTTTAATTAACCATTGAACACGAAATCAAGCCATATAGTTGTAATTTATTACGAAGTAACTACATTTTATTAGTTGATTGTTATAGTGTTTACTATACATGTGACATCATATGTAGTTATATGATAAAGTTGTTAATTTTTAGGTGGTAATAATATTTAAGATGGCTTGTGACTTGGCGGAATTTCCATTGGAGCTGTCAGCTCCATTGTTATCATTTGTGGCTGTGACTGGTTTAGATGTTGTTCATAATGCAGTGCATCGATCTATATGGGAGCTATTAGTCAATAGTCGACAGAAAGATCGAGTTATGATTCGCTTTTCACTAATGGATGGAGATCATGAGTATCCCAGATGCAAACCAAAAGTAAGCATACAGTGCTAATTGCAAAACAATTGCCAGAATAATAATCGATTAATTTTGTAATTAGCGATCAACGTATGAGTGGTATGTTCCAAAGGGAATCTTAAATGTCAATTGGATGAATAAACATCTGAATAAAGTACCTGCACTTGTAGTTGTGTTTTATGAGCTAGATTGGGACGAAATGACTTGGAGTGAAAAGCTGATGGAACTGAAATCGAAAATTCAAATTGTCAGGCATGTTTAGTTTTTAAAAGTTATTATTTATTATTGGACTTGACATTTATAATGATGTATTACGATAGTTACAGTTAGATACTGTTGTTATTTATGTCCTCTAATGTGTGATTTATTG